>JAZHAC010000006.1:16000000-16572010 GCA_039707435.1 Actias luna
AGAGAGAGTGATCGAGACCGATTGAGAGAGAGTAAGACAGGGCGAACGTAGCATGAGCAACTAGCCGTGGAGTGAGAGTAGGGAGCAAGCGAGTGAGAAAGATTGAGAGAAAAAGTGAGACAGAGCGAACGTCGTATATAAACAAGATTTATAAATTAGTTCGCCAAAGAAGTTTCACTTCTGACATGTGTACTTTGTACGCACGCATGTTTTTTTTTTTTTACTTAAGGTTTAGTATTATGGCCATAATCTCACTTGATCTTAAGTGACGATACGGCCCGAGTTGGTAGACACGCTAAAACTGTGGAGGAACTGGCACTCAAGTGCAGCTGCCGGAACACACCTATTGGTATTTGGCGGCAGATCATCAACTTGAAAGTGATAGCTAGCCAGGCGGGTATTAGAAAAAGCGTTATCACCATGCTATGGTTTCCTCACGATGTTTTCCTTCACCGAAAGCTCAAGCTCATTGTAGGTGCTCGGATTCGAACTCACGTCCCTTGACGCGAAGTCGTACACACTACCACTGAGCTACCATCGCTTAATAGCGTAGTTGTTATTTTCGGATATCCAAACTAATTGTTTGACCTTAAATCAGAACTGTTTACGGCGCAATAAGTTATAATAATCGGAACACGTACGTTGATGCGTCACGCGACCATGTCGATGACGGCTCACGTGAATTTACTCCCTATCCGAACCTACGTATAGAAGTTTTCACTTCAGAAATATATTTCACAATATATTTTACAAACACAGCCAGTTTACGATATTCAAATAATAATCAAAACCAGGTAGACGGTGGAAACTTGTACCGTAGCGCGAAGGGAGATGCAGAAATTTCGAAATACGTCAACTCTGTCATCGTCGGGAGGCGCGTGCGCAGAATTATTACGGGATCGGCGCATGCGCATCTGTCGCGAACACGACACCGCCATCCTTGCCATATGAATTATATACGATGGAGATGGGCAAGAAAAAACACCATAAACCGATCGACGGTGCGAGAGTGTGCTTAATAGCTCACCGCACAGAACCGAAAATCCATTGAAGGTAATTCTAACTTTTTTTTTTTTTTTTTTTTATCAGACATTATAATAGGGAAGAGATCCGTAAAGGTACGGTGTTAAAGTTCATTATTCATATCGAATTATTTAGTAAGAAATGTGTGTTTCGACGTAGCTACGGAGGCCAGATGTGACGCTGAAGATATCATAATGCAATGATGTTGTGGATATGTGTTGTTTTTTTTTTTGAACCACACAATACGTAGGTAGCGGTTTATCTGATCCTATTATTTTGTTAGCAACATATTGGTAACGTTACCGGCGAACCGTGCTCTTTCACCTCGGGAACAAGCAATCGGGTGGAACGTTCGATAACAACTATACACATGCAGTAAAACTGTGGTTGACCCAAATTTATACAGTAAATGATTTTTGCTATCAATATAAAGGGAAAGTATTCTGTATTGAACTATGTGATTTCCGATGGTAGGTCAGTTGGTATCGCCGCTTAAGCGTAAGCGTACGCTTTCGGTGAAGGAAAACATATTGATAACACCATGGCATGTTGGTAGAGATTTTTCTAAACTTTAAATGTGTTCCGATAGTTGCAACTAAAAGCCAGTCTCTCCACTAGTCATTTAACATCACGTGAGATTGTGGTCATAACGCTAAACCTATTAATTATGATCTAGTCTGTTGGTACTTTGTTATCGGTATAGAGAAGGTAATCATTCTATAGTGCAGGGGTTCCCAATCTTTTTCAGTTCGTGGCACACGTACATGTTTACTATTTTGTCGCGGATAGTCGCATCACGGCGCCCTTCTTCAGTCCCTACGACGCACCGGGGAGTCGCGGCGCACACTTTGGGAACCACTGCTACATTGATTTTTTTATCTGTCTGCGCACTTGTATGTGCAATATTCCGAAAAGGCTAGAAGGATTGCGTTAAAATTATAACTTGTATTAAGAATTATCTTGTACTATATTTTTAATCACATAAAAAAGATTTCCTTCTGGCTAGTAGATAAATAAATACGTCTTAAGAAAACAGGCTTGAAGAACTCACACAGACTGTTGCCTTTTAAGAACCAAGTCTTTTAATGTTGACTACTCCCTGTCCGGTTTTACATTGTAACTTCAGCGAGACCTAGAAATAGAGTCAGCTAACGAGATAAAAACTATGCTATGTCTCAATCAAGTCATTCTGCGCGGAGCTATTACAATTTAGCATATATTAGATTTACATTTTACATGCGGCTTATCTCGCGTTAATATTTATTACTTCAATCAACTCGGATGACGCAATCATAATTCATACAAAGTTTATCCCTGTCTTCAACCCACTTCTAATAAAGTTTCCGCGTGAAAAAGTAACCTATCGCCGTCCCCGGGTTCCCATATATCTTTAAACGAAAATTGATCATTATCGATGCAGCGGTTGAGGCGTGAAAGCGTAACAAACAAACAAACTCACTATCGCATTTATAATATTAGTATCATTAGCTGTTTCGGTGATTTCGTTACTTTTTGTAACTTTTTTGTATACAAAATGAGTTTTCGAAGTCTGTCTGATAATTCCAAAGATTAACAGCGTCTTCAAACAAACATATATTTCCGCTGTGTAAGATTAATATAGATTTATTAAAACGTTGTCCGGTTTCCTCGGAAAGTCCAACATTCGGACGGTTTAATATCTGATGGAGTCGCGGCGGAAACGGCCGGTGACGTATAGAGCACATGCTCATATATGGAATACAAATTATCAATAATTGTGAGTACAGTTAGATGCGCCTACACACGTAACGTTGTGCGATCATTTTTTACTATCGCGAGATATGGGAGAAAACTTATGGACGTCGGATTTTATTTTAATAAAGAGAGAAATTCGAAGCCGACCCGTAATATCTAATTTACATAAGTTAAAATCAAATAATTTGAAAACAAAAAAGAAAATCGTTCGTATTTCAATACTACACTAGTGCTAAATTGATCAATTATCTATAATTTGACACATAAAAGCCAAGTTGAATAAATATCTAAACCAATATAAAAGTCGAACGGCTTTTCCGAAATCTCTACTCGGGATCGAAAAATGCTTTTTGCAAATATTAACAAAATTCATGACTTATATTACTTTTCATCAAGAAACTACAGTACTATTCCCACAGCTAGAACTTCTAAAATAAAAACAGAATAATAGTGAGAATACATATTCAACTGTAATTATTATAGTATTAAAGGAAACGAAATAATAATACTGGCCGAATTTATAGTGACACAGATAAAAGAGATTAAAATAAATCCCGCGAGTATCGACCATAGATAATGCGAGCTTTTATTTGGACGTAACGGGAACAATTCGGCCGGTTCACACCGCCGCGCTCAGCCACGTCGCGTCACATTACGGCCGGCGCGGCATCAAAAGTCTCTCTATATTTATAATTCATTATTCCCACATTCGTCTGGTAACCGTCTAAGTGATTAGTACGCCCACGTCCATTTCGAATACATTCATTCGCGATTTCCTTAAATAAATAATATACACGGCTACGTAGCCTTATTTATGCGTCTCTGTAGAAATGGGTGTCGGGGTGTGGTCCAAGGCGGGAGCGACCGCTTTAGAATTATTATAACCGTATCTTTATTAATTCACTTCTGAGAGTATACAGTAGTTTATTGTATACCAGTAATTACCTTATTCAAGTAAATCTAATCCTTACTTGTGAACAGTTCTTGTTTATGTATAGATTTCGCATATCTCGGAAACAGCCCTTTGACGGTCTGTTTTATTTAGTGGTTTATCACGGGTTGGAGAGAAAATCCTTGTGTGCTTAGATGCTTATAATTGAATAAACAGTACTTTGTTACAATTCGGATTAAGTATAGTTATAAAATTAAGCGGGTCAGTGCGTCCGCGGCCCGTCAAACAGAAACTTAATTAATAAACTCCGGTGGCCGCACGATGAAGCACCGACTAACGGTTTCCTGAACCCTGCGTACGCAATATTGTCGCTACAGCTCTAATGGTTTGGATGAAATTTTGTATTAAGGTAGTTACTTGTTTTTTGAGTTCAACTGTACTATCGAAGTAAGACTAATTTAAACGGATTTTATCGCGGTTATTTATTAATTTTGATCCCGACGTTTTGAAAGCTTTTCAGCCTTCGTGGACACTTCGTGGTGATAGTACTGTGTCTACACAGTAACATGAACTTTTCTGGACAACCTACACCTCAATCCGCCCCGTGAACACGAAGGCTGAAAAGCTTTCGAAACGTCGGGTTCAAAATTAATAAATAACTGCGATAAAATCCGTTTAAATTTCGAGGAATAATATTCGCGTAAACATAAGAAACCATTATTAAACTGTACTAGCTGACTTGGCAGACCTTGTTCAGCCTTTTCGAGTAGCCAATCTATCTAATGTATCGCGATATGATCACTTATCGAAATAAAAAGTATCCTAAGTCTCAAGTTGGATCAATCTGAACACAGTGTGCAAAATTTATTAAAAAAGGGTTCAGTAGTTTAGAAGTTTATCGCGGACAAACAACGTGGTACGAAATTTTTATATATAATAAAGATTTGTCATAAGTACGCACTTTTTTAAGTCGAATATTTCTTAGAAAATAACTGCAATCGTGGTTTTTATGTACATAATGAGTTCTTATGTATGTTACATCGTAAAATATGGAAAGTTTGATCAATATATGTTTTGTATTTCAATATATTTATTTTATTGTATGTTATATACCCAAACAATACCGAGAAACAAGTTCAGTACCCAAGTATTTTAATTATAATGTAGAAAAAAAAATATAGGTGAATGCACTGTGTAACAATTTAGTTGCAAAGATATAAGAAAGTAATGAAATATATATATATATATATATATATCATTGGAAAAAAAAACTAAACATACATCCTAAATAGATTAACTAATAACATTCTTATTAGAATGACGTATAATAAGAAAATAGAAAGCGACAAATTTACAGCGATGGTTTAAATGATAACATTAACCTATTCCTTAAAAACCTATTAATTAAATAATAAACGCAGAAAGGCTGCATATTGTGATCAATTAGGTATTAAATTGTTGGCATATACAACAATTTACGGCTAAAAATGGAAATGTAAGATTAAACAAATTTGTTTGTTTCTGAAAGTAATGTGAAAACCGTCCAAGATCCTTGGGATATGCTTGATGAAATATTGGGTGCTATCATGGAGGCTTTAATGGATATTTATGATTCTTAACAAGACAGTCCACATATAACTCTCACCGTTTCAGGTTTCAGAGGGTATTCATAAAGACACGTTATTTTTTTTAAACTTCACTAAAGCTACCTCGAGATATAGTTTTGTTACGTACTATCGGTTTCAGGTACAAACGTTTATGATTAGATTTATAAAAGTCGTATCTCAAATCAAATTATTCAATTGTGACACGCACCAAATCGCTTGAGGTCATGAATTGTGCCCAGAGTTCGTTGTCTGCGACCGCAGCTGCGTAGGAGAACTATGTTACTGCCTGTCCTCGTCATTTTTATTTGCACTAAACTTGTGATTTGATGATGTATGTGTTTTAAAAATAAATATACGAATTAAACAATGCCTTACACATATTATTACAAACCAAAGTTACCCCCCACCCTCCACTCAACATCTATTTTTCTGTTCAATTTTTTTTTCTAAAGGATTCAGTGATTCATAAAGAAGGTTTAAGTGTATAAATAATGAAGGTTTTTTGTGTAGTCGCGGAAATATGTCGCTGGAAGTTTAAAATGTCAGTACAGTTATTCCGACTGAGATTTTACCTGATGCGTGATCCGTAAAGCAACAGAGTTATATGAGAACACTGTATTACGGAATGATGACTCTTAGAAAGATCTATTAAACTGTATTAAACCATGTTTATATTCTCTCGGGTTAATAGAGGTTTTGTCATACAGTCTGATGACGCAATAAAAAGTTTCATAGAAAGTTTATTCATTTCTTTATTCCACTTTCAGTAAGTATTTCGCGAGAAAAAGTAGCCTATCGTCGTCTGCAGGTTCCCATCCATCTGTATGCCAGAATTCATCATAATCGATTGAGCACTTTAGGCGTGATAACTAACAAACAAACTCACTTTCGCATTTGTAATATTAAGTAAGGATGATTAACACGGAATAAAGAATATTGGTAAAAAATACTAGAAAATAGACTTCTAAAATCGGCGATTTATTAGAGTAATTATTTACGTATTTCTTATTTAAATTAGATTAGTAGGAATATATGCTCTCATAGTGGTACAAAGCTGGAGCATTATATTTATAAAATTATATAAGGCATACGGTACTAAGTGACGATTCTAATAAAAATGGCAATGTGCTATGCTTATATCTAAGTCACAATCTGCACGCGTTTATTTCATTTATTAGTATATATATGTGTTTAGTAACAAACTCTAAACATGGGGCTTCGACGGTGTTAACTATAACATGAAGCTTTCGATATATCACTAATATAAAAATCGATGACGTCATAAATAATCTGTCACGACGCGATTAAACAGAAACGCGAACCGAACCGAACCGGTACATCATTGAAACATTACAATATATTGTAAAATACTTTCGCTTCGGTTATGTTAAAAATCATTAGGCATACTGCCCCACCCCCCCCTCCCCCCCTCACAACCTTACACACAACACTTCCATCATTCATAGGAGGAGTGCGTGCGTCTGCGAATATCCGGAACGAGTGCGGGGCGCCACTGCGGGCGGGCGGAGGGCGGCGGGCGGAGGGCGGGCGGGGGAGACCGCGCGCGTCGAGACGTCGTCTGCGCATCCCGTCGGTCGCTAGGGCGCTTTGATCCGAACTATATCTATGAAAGTATAGACACGGCAACCTGTCTGTTTTAATCGAAAGTTTTTTATAAAACCATCACCTTAATCGAGGGTTGATTTAAAGAGAACAGGCCGTGTCTGTCCATTCGACGTACTACAATTTGTTTTTCACACGATCACGATTTCTACCAATACGGAAATTAATTTAGTTTCCTCCGAATTTGGAGGATGTTTTATACTTACATAATTATATATTGTGGTAATTTTTAAATGCTTGTCGCATTTTACACCAATTATCGACATATACCATTAAGATACCTAAATTACTTTAAATTATAGAATATCCGCGTATCTCCTCATATTAACATCCTCAAAACACAAATCAAAACTTGACCATTACAACTCGATCCATTAAATTTCAATCGAATACTTTCGATATTAATCTACGAAACATAGTATAATACAGAGTCGCTTCCCGCTGTCTGTCTGTCATTATGTATGCTTAGATCTTTAAAACTACGCAACGGATTTTGATGCAATTTTTTTATTAATAGAGTCATTCAAGAGGAAGGTCTATATGTATCATACATGCATATTATAGTATCACCGGGTTAACTAGTGTAGAATAAAACAGCGTACAAATATTCCACTCAGCGACTGATTCAGTGAATTCAGAATGCTTGTGCTAGGTTCTGGTTATTTTAAAGAGTTAGGGTTTAACGTTATGACCATAATCTCACCTGATCTTAAGTGATGATACGACCTAAGTTGGTAGACACGCTAAACCTGTGAAAGGACTGTCTCTCAAGTCGAACTGCCGGAACAAACCTATTGCTAGCTAGTATATACATATAAATTGCATTCGTCTATTCTAAACGTTTGGGATTATTAGATCTATGCGTTGGCAGTCAGTAGGGGGCCGGTTACTCTGAGCTGTTTATTTGCAAACATACCACGGCTAAAAGCTACGTTTCGTTTTAAATCTTATCAAAACGGATTTAGACCGCCGGATATATCACTTTCACGCGTGCTTCCTCGGTAATGTATATACATACTTATTAAGAATTTCGTTATTAAATTATAATAAATGTCGCTATTGAATTTATCAATGTAACTCGGAGTAAATAATTTAATATATGTCTAAAAGTAATTGTCAATAAGTCTTAAATCTCGTGATATGGCAAATAATTAATTACGAACACAATATTTGGAATTTTGAATAATTATTTTATCATATTTTATTATTTAAAAAACGCCAATTTTTAAGTACCGCAGGCATCCTACCCTTTCCAGTACTCATTAACTCGATTATAATTTATATATTATATATGATTTTAAAATAATAAAAAAATATTGTGTTTTATTATATGTATCTATACAATTTTAAAATTCTATACAATTTTATTGAAATCTATTTTCGTCATTCTTTTCCGATTATTTGGCCTTTTGCATAACTTTGGAGTAATCAATAAATACGATTGAAAATATTTCTACGCGAATTTTGAAATACATAGGTTTGTTCATGCTTAAACGACAAAGTGATAGAGACAAATCAGCGGACCTACACAAAGTGACGACATGCGCTTTCCATGTCATGTCTCTTATCGACACTTTCAAAGCAATTTTAAATCAATTTAGTCTCTGAATAATTTTACTTTAATAATGTGAACTGATTTTTATCTCTACAATAAATTGTTGACGTATTATTGTAAACCTAAATTATCTATTCCTAAATCGTTATTCATTACTAATATGTATTCGATATCATTAAATTCATAAATAATTATGGCATAAATAGATGGCATTGTTAGGGCCCTAACTTAGTAATTTAGGGTCTGTTGGTCAGTTAGGCTAGCGAATCTTTGTACGTTTTCAGGCAGTAGTTCAAGCCGAGGTTCGGCCATTCTGGCACCCTTGCACCCGCTGCCCTGGAGCTGAGTGCCCTCAGCATTCGTCCCAAAAAGCTCAGTTAAGCTCTCAAAGCGCTTACGGCTAACAGTGAAGGTCAGGCCGAAAAGAAAAACCACCATAAATAATATTTATGGTTTCTCGAAAGCACACGATATTAAGCACTCGGCCGAATTGATACCACGTTTGTCGGAAAGATTTAGTAGCGTGTTACCGTCGAATCATGAAACAGAAAAAAAACCCCTCTCTAGGAATATAACTTGTTCTTTGTTACTGACACTTTCATATATTTACATAATTTATTAATATTTGCATCGACCTATCACGTACGAACGCTCCATTTGTATGAGTCCGACACAACTGATAAGTTACTTGTGTTCAGTTACAAACAAAGAGGTTATAAAGAATAGACAAAGATTAAATTCTCGCTTATTAAAAGTTCTGACACTGCGTGAATGGACGTGAGTTCGAATCCCCGTAATGAGCATGAGCTTTCTTTGAAGCAAAACATCGTGATGAAACCAAGTAATCTGAAATTAGGTTGAAAAAACAATTTGAAAATCTACTATCTAAAGATTTGCTCCGGCAATTGCACTTGAGAGTCCTTGAACAGGTGTATCGCGTCTATCAACTTGGGCCATATTACTCAAGATCACGTGAGATTATGGATATAATGGTAAATCTTAACTGTATAAAAAAAACCAGTTGCTCCACTAAGGTCAACGTTTCCACCATCTCGAGCTACATTGTCACTTGACATCAGATGAAAAGGTGGCCCAATCCCTAACCTATACGTTATAAAAAAAAAGACAAGTGTATATGTCACAAGCACTGTAATACGTATTTGCATGCAAGCACTACGATGCTTAATTATTACTGTGACACGGCGTCAAAGTGTCTCCCTCATGAACTATATATTTATTGCAAACATATTACAGCGAGTCTATTCAGACAAAATAATAAAAAGAAACAAGTAAACATTATTCACGGTCTAACTGCAATCAAGTTCGTTGCCAAACGTGATGGTTTATCGCGACTTATACAACTGTCTAGACATGTTTTTTTTTTTGTTTTCATTTAGGCAAATACTAAAACTACAAGGCCGGAAATTAGTAAGGACTGTTAGTGATGGACCTATGAGTTATCGATTTGATTCGTCTTTGCATGAAATATGTAAATAAATTAATTAATTAAATTTGAAGTATTCGTTTGTAATGTGAAATAACAGGTTTTTGCTACATGAAAGTATACACACAGTAATAAGGAAAGTGACATTAAAAAAAAATGTCTGTTTGTTTCGGCTTATCTCCGAAACAGTTTTGTAATTGATAGGTACTGGCAGATGGTTGATGTTATAAGCAGTAATTTCGGGTAGTTTTATTTCAAGTCTAGGCGAGCGGATTCGCGGGCATAGCTAGTTCATTATTAAAATTTGAACGTTTTCTCTCTATCCGTATGAAACGTTCCGTTTTGTGGGATAATAAATACCTTTATATTTATCCATAATAATTGTTATATCAAATAATATCAAAATCTACATGGCAGTTTTTAGGGTACAAGGGACCAGGAAAATAGAAAAAAACCTAAATAGAATATTTTTTGAAGGCGCCATTATAATTTTTTAAATATATTTAACTAGCTGTACCTGCGACTTTGTTCGCGTGAAACGAAAATTTATTTTATCATATTAGCTCGCTGTCGTACCTTTTTTCCATACAGCTCTGCTCCTGGATGATAGAGTGATGTTAAATAGCTTATAACTTTCCCAACGTTTGCGAATCGGTATAATCACGTACCATTTGTATTTAAACCTCTATATTTTCGTACTATCTATAGTCGATATTATAATGATCCCATCACTAAAGTTATTTATAACAGCTAAGGGAAAACTTCGAGAGCGGGATATAGTTGGGAGATATCGTTGCCAAAAATCTTTATAGCGAAAGTTGCCCAATCATTCCCGTTTGGGGTCAACGAACTCACGTTTATACGACTGACTATTACCCGCTGGTATACCCGCCAATTAAGTTTTTCATTTAAAGCATATAGAAGAAATATTTCAGTAGACATCAGTTGTCTCGTGAAAATGTCTGAAATCATTTTAAAGTATTGTTAGGCATAAATTCGACTTGCTCTGTGAAAGTTTGTATGAAAAGTCATTATTTTTATTATTATCTACGATTTAGTGACGTTGTGATACAAGATGGCGGAAGCACAAAGCTCAGAAGCAGGTTTGGCTCTGATGTGCCTAAAGAAGCATACTATAGTGCCACGAAACACACTTATAAGTATTTGGGGACTAATCAGGAATATAAAAATTTTATCAATGCTTTCAGTAACGGATAAATAGCGTTTTGCGATTTAAAAAACTTGCTATAAGTTTTTAAGGCGATTCAATAGGGGATATTTTCAATAATTTGAAGGTCAGTTGGTGGTTTTTACGGACACTTTTTTTTTTTTTTTTTTTAAGTAAATGCTTAGCGTTATGGCCATAATCTCACCTGATCTTAAGTGACGATACGGCCCAAGTTGGTAGACACGCTAAACCTTTGGAGGAACTGGCTCTCAAGTGCAACTGCCGGAACACATCTATCGGTATTTGGCGGCAGATTTTCAACTCGAGGGTGGTAGCTAGCCAGGCGGGTATCAGAAAAAGCCCTACCACCATGCTATGGTTTCCTCACGATGTTTTCCTTCACCGAAAGCTCAAGCTCATTGTAGGTGGTTGCATTCGAACTCACGTCTCTTGACGCAAAGTCGTACACGTTACCACTGAACTATCATCGGTTTAAAATTATATATATACTGTAAATTGAAACATAACAGGTAAATTCATTAACCATGACTGGTATTTGGCGACAGATTTTCATCTAGAGGGTGGTAGGTAGCCAGGCGGGCATTAGGAAAAGCCGTTGCTTGAAAAAGCTTGCTAGATAGTAGAGCACTACCTCACCCGCTTCCCAATATGAAGTTTGTGTACTGCTATAAATTGGCATATATCATGTTCGTAGGGAGGGGGTCTGCCATTTGTGACGTAATATCGATAGGAGGGTCGCAGAAAAGTCAACAGCGTGACGGAGGAGGGACAAAGAGGTCTAAAAAGATAAAACAAACGTGTCGTATTTTATGAACGCCCTCTTAGCAACTAGATTCGTAGAGAGGTGGGTGTTCAATAAAGACGTAATTCTACACATACATTTCCGATTGACGTACACAAATTAAGCTTTTTAGGTGGTATTGACGTCAATGTATGGTCATTAATGGGAGAACTAATTACGGTCGACCACGCTGCAGCATTTGGTCATAAAACTTATGTATATATATATATCTATTTTTATTATAACCGACCTTCCATCGATGATTGCGTATCGGCGATGATAATTATTACACACTAGCTGACTCGAAAGATGTGTCCTGTCTTAACTATTGGTATAATTCATTATAAAAAAATATATTATTTAAAAGTCTACTGTTTATTATTGTAACGCTCTATGACAACTGACAGGTATATAATAGTAATATTGTCGTTAAGTTTTTTTTTTTACTTTTTCTTATATAAGAACCTTCCCCTGACAATAATTAACGAAATAAAAAAAGAATTAGCGAAATTGCTCCATCCGTTCACGCGTGATGCGATGACCGAGGGAAATGGAGATTCATTTATATATATATATATATATATATATATATATATATATATATATATATATATATATATATATATATATATATATATATATATATATATATAGATTTGGGAAAACATTTGTAGCTACATTTATCCAATTTTTATTTTGTGTCGCGCAGCAAAGTGACTGCACTGCACCTGATTTTAAGTACAGGGCAATCCAAATCAGCGGCGACTGACAATGGATCAAAGTTCACTGTCACTAGTATATATCATTAATTCTTATCCTTACTAATGTTATAAATGTGCAAGTGAGTTTGTTTGTTTGTTACGCTTTAACGTCAAACCAAAGTTTGGTATAGTGATAGATGGAAACCTGGATACAGTGAAAGGCTATTTTTTCTCGTTAAAAACTTGTTGGAAGTGAGGTAAAGAGGGGGGATAAACTTTGTATGTACCTTTTTATTGCGTCATCCGAATTGTTTGACGAAATCAATATGAACGCGAGCGTAGCCGCAGGTAAAAGCTAGTGTGTTGTATAATAAACTTCAATAGGCATAAAAATACAACTCTTCCCGTTTCTTACATACTTTTTGGAAACTTTTTGCCTTATCGAAGCGATGATAGCTCAGTGGTAGTGTGTACGACTTCGCGTCAAGGTACGTGAATTCGATGCCAAACACCTACAATGAGCTTGAGCTGAAGGAAAACATGGTGAGAAAACCATAACATGGTGGTAGGGCTTTTTCTAATGCCCGCCTGGCTAGCTACCACCCTCTAGTTGTAAACCTGCCGCCAAACACCAATAGGTGTGTTCCGGCAGTTGCACTTGAGAGCCGGTCCCTCCACAGGTTTAGCGTGTCCACCAACTCGGCCCGTATCGTCACTTAAGATCATGTGAGACTGTGTCTATAACGCTAAACTTTAACAATGAAAAAATACAATAAGGAAAAGAAATATCCATAAGATCTCAACACTAGCTGTTCTTATTAACTGAAACGTGTTAAAAAACATTTAACATCCCTCTGCGCGGACCGACAACTCAACACGTAACGGGGTTAACCGAAAAAACCTCAAATTAGATAGCGCTAATCCAACGAAAGGCATTAATTACGATACCCCAGTCGTTTATTCATCCTGAAGTCTGCTGTTGCTATGAAATATGCGTTCGTAACTTCCCGTACACCTATTGATAACATACGGTAGATATAAAAAGAGGTTCATAAACTAACCCCTCAACGAAGGGGTGTCCGTTAGTGAAAAATCCATAATCTATATTAATATATAGAGCTGAAAAGTTTGTTTGTTTATATGTTTAAACGCACTAATCTTTCTTCATTTTATATTACAGTAATGAAATGTTGTTATAAATCACGCTACCACCAAAAGTTACATAAGAAGCAATGCGAATGAAGCGATGGTAGCTCAGTGGTAGTGTGTACGGACGCAGCGTCGAGGGGCGTGAGTTCGAACCTACCTACAATGAGCTAGGTGAAGGAAAACATCGCCAGGAAATCGTCATGGTGGTAGGGCTTTTTCTAATGCCTGCCTGGATAGATACCAGCCTCGAGGTAAAAATCTGCCGCCAAATACCTATAGGTGTGTTCCGGCAGTTGCACTTGAGAGCCAGCGCCTCCACAGGTTTAGCGTGTCTACCTACTTGGGCCGTATCGTCACTTAAGATCAGGTGAGGTTATGGTCATAACATGAACCTTAACTATAAACGAGAAGAACGAGCAAAAAATTGTAAAAATTTTTTTTAGTTTCACGCGAACCAAGTCGCGGGCAAAGCAAGTGTCCATATATTGATGTTTATAGATATTTATTCAATGTGACAAAGGTTTGCGTATCTGATCCCATATTTTCTACTTTTCAAACCATTATAAAAACATGCTACATATATTTTTTAATATCATTTTCTGCTTTTGTATGTATATGTGAATGAAACTTCGATATATTATGTTAATTTAGCAGTTAGATTTTAGTTATGTTAAAGTATACAACTGATCGAGAAGTTAGTTTTAAATCGATTATATTTTTTTATTTAAATCACTAACAAATAATCTTTTTCACATTTTCATGCACTTCTGAACAATGGTCTAAATCTCAGGTTTCTATCTCATCGGGAAGTTAGTTGAAATTCAATTACTAAATTCTACCCGAACACACATACAAAAAAGCGAATTAATTATAACATGATAAAACACAATTTCTTCATAACCAATTTACATTAGATATCACCCATTTTTGAAAGATTATGGTAAATTACTTTTAACACATTCCCTTTCGCCGGAATATTAGTTATCAGCGAGTAAACGACCATTTAATTAAGCCACCCATTTATTATAGCGGCTGCAGTGACCGCTTACCGTCAGGTGTGCTCCACGTTATTTCTACGGCATGAACACCAAAAAAAAAAAAAAAATGTCGTAAACATCGAAACATATTAAATTGCGTTTTATTTGATCGTTTCTATTTAATGTAGGCCAAAAAAAGCCACCGACTGACGGCGGCCTTTATCGATACGAAAAAAAAAAATATATACAAAAACTTGCAACAATATAGGCGCAGGCGCACATGCGCCGCCATATTTGAATTTCGAATTTCGAATCGGATGCGAAAAAAATAACGCAATGTGCTGTGCACGCGCCGCGCCATATGCTGTCTTTGAGAGAGAGAGAAAAAAAACCTTTTTTTTTTAATTATCAAACACCCAAATGGAGATAAGTAGGAGAAAAAATCGTAACATAAGCATAACATTAGAAGAAGTTAAATAAAAACACGCAGCAAAAACCGATCATTCCGACGTTAAATGGAGGATGTTGAGGGAGGCGCTGGCCGCGTTAGGGTTGTCGGAAGCACGGCTCGGTTATTTCGTAGACGCATTTTTTTATTTCTGATAAGATGTAGATGTGATTAAATTTAATTCTTATAGTTAATGTAGCGAAGTTTGAAGCGATGATAGCTCAGTGGTAGTGTGTACGACTTCGCGTCAAGTGACGTGAGTTCAAATCCAAGCACCTACAATGAGCTTGAGCTTTCGGTGAAGGAAAACATCGTGAGGAAACCATAGCATGGTGGTAGGGCTTTTTCAAATGCCCGCCAGCCTAGCTACTACCCTCAAGTTGTAAACCTGCCGCCAAATACCAATAGATGTGTTCCGGCAACAACACTTGAGAGCCAGTTTCTCCACAGATGTAGCGTGTCTACCAACTTGGGCCGTATCGTCACTTAAGATCAGGTGAGATTATGGCCATAACGCTAAATCTTAAGTATAAAAAAAATACGTATTGAAAAACAAAATACTAAAACCTTAATATCTGAATTGGAACTTTCCAGGACACCGTTCGAAAAGCCTTGTTTTCGAAATGTCATATCTCAGTACTTCAGTGTAGTGTGTAGGAACGCCGCGGCATGGGATGTGGGTTCGAATCCAACCACCCACAACGAGTTTGAGCTTTCGGTGAAGGAAAACATCGTGAGGAAACCATAGCACGGTGGTAGGGCTTTTTCTAACGAAAAACTTTTCGGAAGCGGGTGTGGTAAATAGGGGGATAACCTTTGTATGAGACACTTTATCGTGTCATACTGTTTGCTTTAAAGTTTAGACAATAATTGATTTAGTTACACATCTAGATGTATTGACCAACGTCCTGAAATAAACAATTTAATAGCGTCTAATAGAAAATACTTCTGTATCGATCGACAACCCGAATTGGTTGACAAAATTTAGATTAACGCGAACGGAGCTGCGGGTAAAAGCTAGTATTATACATATTATGATAATTATAATCTCCAGAATGATTTTGTATATAGTGGCAACCCTGACACGCGTGCGCGCGTATAACATCTGCTCTTCACTATGAAAATTCGTAGCTCGTCACACCGACGCGACTGGGTAATTGTGAAAACCAATAATTTTCTGTTTCAAGTTTGATATATATATATATATTTTTAACTGTTTCAGTATTTAGAAAAGTTTAGTCTCGAATGTAGCCGTTAAAATAAACCAGTGCCTTTACTTCAAGTAAATGATATGTGAATATAAATAAATAAAATTGAAGTGTCTGTTTGTAATGTCAAAATAACAGTTTTTTTTTTTGTTTATAGTTAAGGTTTAGCGTTATGGCTATAATCTGACCTGATCTTAAGTGAGGATACGGCCCAAGTGGAGGGAACCGGCTCCCAAGTTCATTGCCGGAACATACCTATATGTATTTGGCGGTAGCTTTTCAACTTGAAGGTGGTTTCCTCATGATGTTTTCCTTCACCGATAGCTCAAGCTCATTGTAAGTGGATTCGAACTCACGTCCCTTGACGCGTAGACACGACCACTGAGCTATCAACGCTTTACTAATTGCATATGAAAGTATATACGGTACTTCTGTGCTTCTCTGTCTGTTTGTTGCGGTTAATCTTTGAAACGGCTGGACCGATTTTGTCGAGATTATCACCAGCAGATAGCTTATTTTATAAGGAATAACTTAGGCTACTTATATTTTAGAAAAAAATGAGGTTCCATGAAAAAAATATTGATAAATAATTTTTAATGACACGTGAATTAAGTCGCGGACACAGCTATTTTATAACAAAACTCATTTAAGTAATGTTTGATTTTATTAAATTTTTTTATAGATAAGATTTAGCATAATGACCATAATCTCACCTGATCATAAATGATGCTACGTCCCAAGATGGTAGACACGATAAACCTGTGGAGGAACTGGCTCTCAAGTGCAACTGCCGGAAGACACCTATCGGTATTTGGCGTCAGATTTTCAACTTGAGGGTCGTAGCTAGACAGTCGAGCATCAGAAAAAGGCCTACCACCATGCATGCGAAATACCAATTAATTATATATTACACATATAACATAACCACAATATACTGAATTTCAGTTTTTTTTTAATCTATTTATATATAAAACTAGCTGACCCGGTGAACTTCCTATCGCCTGTAATCCTCATTCTTTATTCTCGCTAACACTGAAGGACGGTTTGACCGAATTTTATATACGGATTACGCAGGCGACACGACATGACAGTAGCGACTGGCGATGGATTGTCGTTCTCACGATAGTCGCCGCTGTTTTTGGACTGTACTGTACTCAAAATCAGGTACAGCGCAGGCTCTTTGCCGAGCTAACATTAAAAAAAATAATATATATATATTGTTTTTACATTTTGATTAGGCATAATCGATCCTAATCAACCTTCCGATTTCAATTCGTTAAGTTCAAAACAACTATAGAACAACAGAAACAACTATAGAAGCGGCATTCGTATAGTCGATGTACAATCGATACTTTGAATCTATCATCGATTCGAAAATTAAATACATTCGACGTTATAAAGAGTTCGTAGTTGAATCAACTGACGTACATTGGAGTTTAAGTTATAAATAAAAAATACCCTCGGCGAGCGAAAGCGTAAGCGAATGTTTTTAAATATAACAAAAAAAAAAAATCTCTTACTTATCTCTAATGAGACCTGATTTAAAAAAGCGGCGAATCCTTTGACCGAGTCAAGTTTTAAAAAAGAAAATAACGTGTACTCCATCTTTAACGACCATAAAGATGCATTATACAGAGTTATAATAAATCTGAAAACCCGTCGAATGCACTTTGCAGTTTTACAAAAAAGTTAACTGGATTAAAAATAAAAATAAAATGAAACATATCCAATGTTTTTCTTACTAGCTATGCCCGCGACGTCGTTCGCGGGGAACTAAAAAAACATTTGAAATTTTTGCCCGTTTCTATAACCTTTCTCCATACAATTTCTCCTATCGGTGAAAGCGTTATTTTAGATAGCCTAGTATTTACATGCGACTTTGCTTATGTTAATATTGATTTTATTAAACAAATCAGATGACGTATTAAAGAGTTTCATACAAAGTGTATCTCTTCTCTTTACCCCAATAAGGTTTCCATGTTGACGTTTATGTCTACACCAAAACTCATCGATACAGCGCTATATGCGTGAAAGCGTAACAAACAAACACACTTTCGCATTTATCATATTAGTAAGGATTTTGTTGACCTGTATAGTGATAACAAAGTGCACCGCTTTTTATTTATTTATTTAGCGATTTATTGAAGCGATGATAGCTCTATTTTGTATTGCGGATAAATCTGTTTAACAATATACGTTGTTGGATATTTTTCGGGATCTAAACTCATGGGGCAGGTGTTCCGAGACTGCAGGGAGGGCGAAGACCCTCCCCTCACGGTTTGAATACGGTTTTTGTACAAAAAAAAAACAACGTTTCGAAATGCCGCAACTCGGCGGACCCTCTGTGATAGAATTTTTTTACGGACTTTTATTTTCGGTTTTTCCCTTAAAAACCAACACTTGCATGACTTATTGAGCTTTTCACAGCAAATTTCCCAATTATTTCCCGCGATGAGTCCTCGAGTCAGCAAGTAATGTACCTCGAACATCAATTATTGTTAACCTGTGGAGGAATTGGCTTTCAAATGCAACTGCCGGAACACACCTATTGGTATTTTGCTGCAGATTTTTAACTTTAACTTTAACTTGAGGGTGGAAAAAGCCCTACCACCATCCTATGGTTTCCTCACGATGTTTTCCTTCACCAAAAGCTCATGATCATTGTAGGTGCTTGGATACCAACTCACGACCCTTGACGCAAAGTTGTACACACTAGCACTGAGCTATCATCGCTTCGTAAAATACACCTTTCTTAGAATTTTATGTAAATACATATATATATATATATATATATATATAATAAACTGTTACAGAGTTATATGCATACAATATTTTTATTGACAGTTACAATCAGGTTGGCTTTTTTACCAAAAATATGTATTTTTAATTTTTGTTCGTATTAAAATGGTCGTCCGGGTTTCAAACCCGTACTGTACTAATGTTGACAACCGTTTCTTGTAAAATGTAACCATCTCGATACATACACACAGCATACTTCCTATATATTTTTAAATTTCCTTTTTTTTTACTCTATACTTTCATAGGTTCGAATTTTATGGCTTCAATATCACTTTTTATTGCCTAATATGGTGAAAAAGCCATGACTAGTGAGGGGACCGGCCCTTAAGTGCAACTGCCGGAATACACCTATAAGTATATGTCGGTAGATATAAAACTTGAGGTAGTTAGACAGACGGGCATTAGAAAAAGTCCTAGTACCGAGCTATAGTTTCCTCAGTATCTTTCTGTCACCGTCCAGTTCATTGCAGGTGGATTAAAATTCGCGTCGATCGACGCGGTGTCCTTACACGCTACCACTGAGCTATCATCGCTTTAAGTTACCGTCACCGCGATGTTAAGTGACGATGTGGGCCAAGCTGGCGACCACGCTAAACATGTGAAGGAACTGGCTCTCAAGTCCAACTGTCGGAAGACACCAATAGATATTTGGTGGTAGACTTTCAACTTGAGGGTGGTTGCTAGCAAGGCGGGCATTAGAAAAAGCTCTACCGCGATGGAATTACAATAAATAAACGATATTGTCTCAGAGACCTGTATTGTTATTACAGTAAGAGAAAGTAGTGCATATTTGAAATGGTATTTACAATTTTTTTTCACATTGATAATCCAGCAGTGGGTACCCGACGGAGCTATGCGTTCCCACGCCTCAGCGTGAGTGAATTGAAAAGGAGAGAGACAGAAAACAAAACAAAAAAAAAAACGAAAAACAAAAATTATTTTCACACCTTCGCGGAAGGCTTTAAGGTGAGGTTTTATTACGCACTGACTCACGTACGTTCAGGGTTGCCAGATACATTGATAGATTACTAAAAAAACGATACAAACATAATTGAAAAATATTTTATTGTGATCGCAAGAATTGTAGCAAATTTCGATTTCATTCCATTTAATTCGTGTACTTAACTGACAAGTTATCTGCTACAATGAGCATGTTAATTTATAAGAGATATTTATTATTATATAATTATATAGCGCGTATTTATTATAGCACGTATAACTGTAAATCTCATAGTTCAGTGTGTAGGAACGCCGCGTCATGGGATGTGTGTGCGAATCCAAGCACTTACAATGAGCTTGAGTTGTCGGTGAAGAAAAACATCGTGAGGAAACCATAGCATGGTGGTTAGCTACCACCGTCAAGTTAAAAAACTACCGCCGAATACTATTGGGTGTGTTCTGGCAATTGCACTTGAGAGCTAGTCGCTCCAATAAAGGCCGGTAACGCACCTGCAACTCCCCTAGTGTTGTGGGTGTCCGTGGGCTGCGGTGATCGCTTATGATTAGCTACCATTTGCTCGTTTGCCCATTGTTACATTAAAAAAAATCCGGCCGTAAGGGAGTACGCACGACAAGGTCCTGTCAGAATATCAGCGCTGCAGTGCTTCTCGTTGTAGGCCTGTAGCCTGATGCTGAGACCTAGGGAGGTATTCGGACCCATGCAAAGTTTTTCAACTTTGTTATTTTATAATAGTCGTATAAAGTTTTTGATATGTTGAACGTATGTCGAATAAACTATTCTTTCTTTCTATGTTGGTCACGTGAAAGTGAAGCGAATTATAAAGTAATAGTAACTTGAAATATATATTTTAAGTGGTCCCGATAACTACCGCAGCAGATTAAACGAAGTGACCGCCATCCTGTTAAAGGTATATTTGAAGAGTAATAGAATAGTGGGTAGTTATTTTAAATCAAAATATTGATACTGGTAAATACTTTTGCAACTACAAAACAAAAAATAGAAGAAATTATTAAGAAAGCCTTGGAAAATGTTTTATTGGTAAATTATACGAGGACTTTGGAAGTAAAGAGACGACTCTTCTAATTAAATATTGGGATATTTTATTATTATAGTGACTTTATATAGTCTCGTAAATAATTCATATATATACCGAACAATTCCCATGTTGCGTTTAAAGGGGATTAACTTTTGCAAATATAAAGGTAAAACTTGCTTTTTATTTTTACACAACTTGTATTTCAGCTTAAACCGGGTTGTAAAATTATTGCACTTTCAAAGGATTTAATTAAAATGATTTTTAATCCCTAAACCTAGAAGCAAAGACGAGTAGTTGGCAACCCTGATCCATGTTATCATACAATATACTAAAAAATAATATTACCAGTTTAATTCGATTGCAAATAAAACAATGATTACTGCGTATCTAGTAGTAAACCTTATTTTTGGATATAACAATATGGTTTTTTGAACTCGCAACTTAACAATAAATGACATTGTTTATACAAAAATTTTGAAACTTCTTTAAAGATTATTTACTATTGGACAGTTCTTATAACAATGGTTGCTTAATTTATATAAAATACAATCTATTTTATAAACAATAGTGTTAATTTTACCGATTACATAACTAAAACTCATGAGTGCAGAATCATTATTTCATAAACTATAATCACATGAATGAGATAACGTGCTAAGTGACTTAATTATGAAATTCCTTCAATACAAATTATTGAATTAGTTGTAAAAATAATATTTCTAGCGACATCTTGTGAGTTAAGCGTCCAACTACGATGTCCCATTACAATATTTGTAAATTCATAACCACGCCATCTAGGGATTATTAGTAAAACTAAATTTGTACGGCTATTTAGTGTTTGGAAGTTTAGTGACACATATATAAATACAGATAGCACTAGTATTTGCTATCAGTAAAATATTTATATTATAGTTTGAATAGAGTATTCACAGTCTGCATGAGTGTTTAATAATACACAAATATTATAAGCCATCGAAATATGCTAATTACAATTATAAAATTTGAAAGGAATTCCTATATCTCATTAATCAATTTAATAATTTTTGTAAGTTCTACTAAGTTAATATTCGCATCGATAGCTTTCATAACGATTCCTTTGTGACGAAATATAGTAATGTGAAAAATTAAAAATATATTATATAAGTTATATATATAACGTAACGTTGTTTGGCTCTATGTTACGTAATATGGTGTTCAGTTTATATGATGTCCATACAGTTTTTTTTTTTTTTAACCTTTTTTCTTTCTTTGTATGTAGGCAACTTGGTCAATGCCAACTTATCCGATTATTGTGTCTATACGTGAATTATAAATAATAATAATTTGTTAGTCGCCACAAAAACTCCTGAATAGTTTTAAGTTGAGATTTAATACTTCTTTAAAGCGGTTTATGAACCTTAAAGTTTTACAAGATATTGTAACTTATTCAAGACTTTAACGTAATCGTGTATAATATGTTGTTGTTTAATAATAACAAGAAAAAGCAATGTATACATTTAAAAATAGCTGAAGTTGTCTCGTTATTTAAACCGTTTGAAGCAGTTATTCTTATCCGACAATCCCCTCACAAGCAATAAATCGGTGGGATTCTAATAAACAACTCAGTGGCGCCATCTGTTGACGATGCACGCACTCATTACCCGCGGTAATAAATCATCAGAGAGGCGCACGATAGGGTGCGAAAACTTTTGCAATATCTCAGAAGGAAAAGTTTCTGGGAATATGATATTTACGATTTGGAAAATCGCAGTCGGTTACAGGTGGAACGTTCAGAAATTGTGTCGTATATTTTTAGATTTATTTAGAGGTTTTGTCACACTTATTATAAATTATAAATTTTAACTTTGCACAAGGTATTTTTTTCCTCGTATTTAATGGAAACTTCCACATACATATTTATCTAATGTAGGATGATAAAACAACTTTAAGATCTACAGTCTTCTTAAAACTGTTCGCAGATTTTTGCAGACAACTAACAGACTATGTGCCGTGTTATTATTTCTAAACCACTTCCCTTGTGCATAATAACCGGATTATATGACGCAACACGCCACATAGTTACGCGATATTACACAACACAGGGCCCGAATAAGGTAAGATTATGAATTAACATATTAACTGCAAGATCACAGAATACGATCTCCTAATCCACGACACATCGAAGTTTATATGATTTTTTTAAAGGTTACCAAAACTTATTATAAACATACACATATTTTAATTTAACCATACTGATTTAAATATTAAATATATAGAAATAATTTAAATGGAAAGATATTTATATAGCGTGTATGGACGCCGGGTCAAAAGACGTTAGATCGAAGCCCTGTAAGAGCTTAAGCTTTCGGTGAAGGAAAATATCGTCGAAATAAAACTAATTGGAACGGATTTTATCGGGGTTATATATTAATTTGGATCCCGACGTTTCGAAAGCTTTTCAGTTCAAATTTGTTTTATTTCGATAAGTAATATTCGCGTAAACAAAAAAAATCATTATGGAAAATATCGTGATGAAACCATAGCGTATTAGCCATAACACTAAACCTACAAACTATAACAAAATATTATTTAAATTTTATTGTATTTGAAAATTATTTCACAGATTTACCCTGTTGTCCATTCAATTGAATCTTCTCTACATTTAACAACAACTGTCAATAACGCTATTAAATGTGCAGTCTCTGATTGTTATAACATTTACAGTGTACTGAGTAAGACATCTGTGATAAAATTTATTTACTTGGATTTATTGACGAAAATTAATACAATATGGCATATAACGAATAAACATAAATAAATATATAATTTCATATACATTACATGATTAAAATCACCGATTACATATTTGAATCAGTCATAAATTTAAAAACGTTTATTAGTTCCCCGAGCAAAAACCACATTCAGTCCACTAATGGGCCATTAAATGTAATCCTGTGGTGTGACGTGCTTTAAAATACGCACCTATATTGGACAAAAAGGATTATTCTATAGTTGTAAATTCGATATTTAGATGATAATTGAGCGCAGTTTCCAGTCGTGTTTTACTTTATAAACGTTTTTTTTTCCATCGCCTCAAATTATTCGTTCCATCTATCGCATGTCGCATTACAGGCGGCCGCGGAGTAGGGGTAAAGTGAAAGGCGCTCACCAGAGCTGCCAAGGCAAATAAGACGGCGCCCATGACTCGCATCAGCTGACCGTGTTGTGGAAATCTTGTCCAATGTTGATCAAAAACCTTTCACTTGCATGGTGATTTCATAAAACGACAGAAAGAATTTTTTTAGGTGGCTAAGTGTGAGTAGCGCGAATTAACTATTTGACAGCAAACACAATATAATCTCAAACCAATGACGACCGTAAATGAATTATTACGGTCGTTACTTTTGACTGGAAGAAGTGTTTTTTTTTTTAATAGTTAATAAGTTTAGCGTTATGGTCGAAATATCACCTGATTTTAAATGGAAATTTGACCCAAAATGGCGTACTCGCTAAGCCTAATAGAGAGACTGACTCTTAAATGCAACTGTCAGTATACACCTATAGATATTTGAAAAACTCTACCACCATTCTATGATTTCATCACGATGTTATCCTTCACCGAAAGCTCAAGCTCATTGCAGGTGAATTAAAACTCATGTCTCTTGACACGGCGTGCGTGCACACTACCAACTGAGCTATCATAGCTTCAATAATGTAAACGTTGTCCCTGGTGCCTGACAATACGGAGAGCTGAGAGTGACAGTAGTCTCTCTTTATCAGCTATTTGACGGTGCTTCTCATCTGATAAGTGGAGAATCGCACCTGTCGTAACTCGTAACGAGAATTGAGAATAAAATTATAAGGACTCGTCACGCTTAGCCACATTTCTTTACATGAGAAAGAGATCTATAAATTGTATATCTAATACACAGGTTAGGTCGTCCACGTCTATGTTTTAAGAAAGTTTATGTTTATCTATTATAGGTAAAATGCAACAACCACTAATCTAACAAATACTATAAACGTGAATGTGAGTTTGTTTGTTTCTTTTACTCTTTCACGTTGTAGCTGCTCAAATTATCGAAATGAACTCTTGCATTTACGTTATCAGGGTTACAGGAAGACCGTAGAGTGAAAAAAGTCATTGACAGAAAATTATCGTTTATTAGTTATACAAAAAAAAAAATCTTTTTCTCATAGTTCCACGTAAACGAAGCGGCACGGATATATATAAACCGCATTCTGTTAAATAATTCAGTGGTACATTAGTTAACCTATAATGGGCTATTCCCGAACCACACGAGACGTACGCAAATGTTGCGCTGCCTAAACTGACAACGGCAATTTATGTGCACAGACAAACGGAGATATTATACAAAGTCAGAGAATTAAATATAGAAGCAATCGAAGTTTTTTAATGGAATATGGGGCAAACGAGCTATCTCTCATCTGACGGTATAACGGTGATAACCGCCGCCCATGGAAACCCACAACACCGAGATATCACAGGTGCGTTACCGGCCTTTATTGGAGGGACTGATTCTCAAGTGTCACTGCCGGAACACACCTATTGGCAGATGGCAGATTTTTAACTTGAGGGTGGTAGCTAATCAGGCAGGCTTTAGGAAAAGCTCTACCACCATGCTACGGTTTCCTCACGATGTTTTCCGTCACCGAAAGCGCAATCTCATTGTAGTTGCTTGGATTGGAACTCACGTCCCTTAACGTGGCGATACTAACACTACCACTTCGCTAACACGATGTACTTAAATTTATTCAGAGAAATAGTATAATATTTTTATTTTATTTTAAATAATTAGACTATTCATGTAACGATTACTGCGCTGTAAATTCATCTGAGGGTTCATTATAAAAGAAGTAAAGATTGCATAGGCCATATAAGCCAAATACATTTATGTAGAACCATTAGAAGTGAACTTAAATATCTTTCATTAAAGATAATAACAAGTAAACGCTTCACTGTACTATAAACCAGTGTTTCTCAAACTTTTAGGTGTACCGCCATATACTTTAGAGGAAATTAAATGCTCAACGCTCTCCAGGAATACTTCATCTAAATATTACTGTTAGGGACATCCACCGTCCACCGTTTTTTTTAGCCCCCCCCCCCCCAATATCAGTTGAAGTTTCAATAGCCTCAGTGTCCACTGAGGGGCGGTATCACCCACTTTGAGAACCTATGCTCTAAACCATTAAAATAATAAAGAACGAGGGGTTTTACATTACATTATATTCACGTTCCGTAATATTGCTACTGCCATATATTGTGAACAGCGCCATCTGTTTCCCGTTACAGAAAACATGCGAGGCAGTTAACACGTTGAGAAACAACATATCTAAAGGGGTGTTTGATTTATTAGGCGAATAATTTCTTCTTCCTTCTGTAGTTTTGTCAAAATCTGTCTATAGAACAGATCGGTAATATAAATATGATATCTACTTTACTTCGGAAGTTAACACTGGGATGACATGGTCGAATTATGATCAAACGCCAAATATAAAAAGATTAAAAAACTATGCAAATGTCACGTACAATATTTTTCGGGTTGTTCGTGTATAATGTTTGAATGAACTTAACTTCGGGTGCCCTGAACCGAATGTCAGAAAACGAATTTTGTTTAAGGGCCATTTTGTAAGCTAATTTCTATATATAATACATTTGTATTTCGGTTATGTTACTCATATTATTATATATTTTAATGATATTGGTATTTATAATCACTCGGTTACTGCATACAAGAAATTAATCTTGTAATGTGATGATAGCTTGGTGGTAGTGTGTACGACTACGCGTCAAGGGACGTGAGTTCGAATGCATCTACAAGAATCTTGAGCTTTCGGTGAAGGAAAACATCGTGAGGAAACCGTGGCATGGTGGTAGGGCTTTTCTAATGTCCGTCTGGCTAGCTATCACCCTTAAGTTGAAGATCTGCGGCCAAATACCAATAGGTGTATTCCGGCAGTTGCACTTGAGAGCACTGAGTCCCTCCACAGGTTTAGCGTGTCTACCAACTTGGGCCGTATCGTCACTTAAGATCAGGTGACATTTTGGGCATAACGGTGAACCTTAAGTTTAAAAAAAAAACTTTTGGGAGACTTTGTGACACCAATTAACGCAACATAGTCCGAGGACAATATTTTTAAAACAAAATTAAATGTATTTCGTTGCGTCAAATACTATTTAACTTTTTTAAGTAAAATAAATTCTTCTGTTAAATGAAATCTTAGGGTCGAAGGCAACTCGAATTGGAAACCGCCATCAACTTGATGGCGGTACTAAAAACGTAGATAAAAGAGTTGAAAGTTAATTTCGCTTGACGTGCCGCTGTTTCCATTATCACACGAGAAAAGTTAATTTTATAACATTAAAGTTACCGACTGCACGGTTGGAATAACTATTCAAGCGGTCACCTCGCTTCTCACGCCGGACTGAGTGTCGTCGGTTCGAATCCTAGACAGGATAATTACTTGTGTTATCTACAAATGATTGTTCTAACTCTCAGTGATGTTTTGAATGAAGGTAGACACAGTAACATGAGTTTTTCTGGACAACCTACACCTCAGTCCGCGCCGTCACCGCGAAGGCTAAAAAGCTTTCGGAACGTCGGGATCAAAATTAATAAATAACCGCGATAAAATCCGTTTAAATTAGTTTTATTTCGCTAACACTCACTAAAACGTCTCCCGCGACATAAAGCTTGTGACTTAGCATTTATAGAAATATACGTTTATATGTTATACGTAAATATACGTTATATACGTTTTTAAAAGAATTCAGGCAATTATACGCACGTATATATGTCAGAACCGTCTCTTAATATACCTAAAATCTAATTAAAGATATCATTGCTGTATCTAAAAAGGTAGGCTATTTTGAAGGAATCACAAGAAATATTCACTGGAATCCCAATGGCATTGCTTCTGACATGTTAAGCCTGACTAAGTGATTATGTTTCTTTTTTCAGTGAATCGGTGAACACTTGCACAAATTATATAGTAACTTAGCTCGATAAACGCCTTTTAAGTACGCACAATAGGATTTTTTTTTAAGTACCCGCACTCCGTCTTTGGCCTCATCCTTGGTCACCCAGGTATGATTGAGGTTTTATAAAGCATGAAAGAATCAGTTCGATTCATGATAGAATTTCGGTACATACTTGATATATTATCCTGTATAGGAATGCAGTATGTGCTATATTAGGACGTGTCGCTAAAGCCTAGATTTTGTTGGGCAGGTAGAGAAACACGACCAGTGAATGTGAGTGTCGACGCGCGTCGGAAAGGGTACCCTTAAAACCTACACCAGTGCCGGAAGTCTCGGAGACTGAGAAACCGAGAGAAAGTTTGTCTAATTCACTTAGCTGCGCCCCGCGGTGTTACTCGGGGATTCATAAAAAAACATCTAGCCAGTTCATTTCAATCCAGAGTGTCAGCTAGCTCCGTACCTAATGTCATCAAATTTGGTCAAGCCGTTTGCACTGTATAGTAGAAGCACATGCGAACACATTTACAATCTTTCGCCTTTGTAGTATTAGTTGGAAATCCGTTATACAGTTTCAAAACAAAAAAAAAGTTTTTTTTTTGACGTGCCGTACGTGCTTTAGGAGACGCACTCTAGGAATATGAACAAATGTCGCGGATGAAGACAATCGCGGCGCGCTGAAAGTATTTCCGGTACATTAATCGCTAATTGGCGGTCGCTGGGGGGACGTGGAAGAGGGGAGGGGTTGAGATCGGTGATTTCACGGTGTCGCAGACACGACTACTTCGAAAATTTTACGGCGTTCATCATAATTACTTTCATCTCAATACACCGTATTTATGAAAGTTATGCATACCTATAATACGCTGTTGACAAAAAAAAAGTCAGTCAATACATTTCTAAGACACGATTTATTATTTCTGTCAAGGCATACCGACGCCGTCGCGTCAACGGACTTGAGTTCGAATCCTCGCACTGACCTGAGTTTTCGGTGAAGGAAAACATCGTGAAAAATCATAGTTCGGTGTTAGGACGTTTTCGAGTGCCCATCTAGCCGAGCCCTTTTTTACTAACGTGGTGTTTGAAATCCCATTAATTACAAAGTTCCTCATCATTAGGCCAGAACGAGAAGCGTCTGTGGTGACCCACTAAAACGCACCACGGCGATACTTCCAACTTCCGTGTTGCCAGAGAGTAGCTACCACGTTCAAGTTGAAAATCGGCCTCCAGTAACGTATAGGTGTGTTCTGGCAGTTGCACTTGAGAGCCAGTCACTCGACAGGCTTAGCATGTTCACCAGCTTGGGTCACAACGTCACTTAACAACATGTGAGATTGTAGCCATAAGGCTAACCATATAAATTAGGAAAAAGTGCAAAAACTCGAAAGGAAATGTATCTTTATTTACGCAGTAAATTTTATGTTTCAAAATTATTTTTAAGTTAAAATCTATTAATTTAACCAATATACGACGCTCAAGTGAAAACAGCCAACGTCATAAATGTATCGTACATTTAATAATGTAATATATATATAAATACAGTTTATTAGGCGTCTGTATAACAAGATCAATTTTACCAAGTGTACGGTGCTTTACGTATACTTTTTCTAATGACTTACTTCGAACGACTTCGTTCGCGTGCAACTGAAAAATATTTCGTATTTTTGTAACTTTTTTTCAAAACAGCTTTACTCCTATTGGTGGTAGCGTGATGTTAAATACACGACAGCCTTCCTTAATTATTGCTTTATCAAATACATAAAGAATTGTTGAAATCTGACTGTTAGTTCCTAAGATTATCGTGTCCAAACAAACAAACCTTTCTGCTTTGTAATATTAATAATAACATAGGTAACCAGCGAGATGAGAACTTTTTTTTTTTTGTTAAATATTGCCACCGGAACCCCCCGTGTATTAGTATTCAAACCTTCGTATTAACATTCATCAACTCAGCCAATTTAAAAGTTGAACGATTAAAGAAATAGAGACGTCTGCAGTGGACCGAGAACCGAACCAGCGACGCTTGATTGTTACGTCCGGGCCGTTTAATCACTCCCCTTAATTAAGGGCGAGACGGGGGAATTAAGTTAGGAGATTTAACAAATTTTTATTTGGAAACTTTCCAGTAACAGTCTGTTATATTATTTTTTATGTTTGAATTAGTTTTAGCATTAACTCGCTGGGCTGTCTGTGGCTACGTTCGCGTAAAACTAAAAATTAACAAATCATTTTTGAGCGGTTTTATTAATTTTTACACAGTTTATATTAGTTTCATTTGTACGTTTGTTCGTATGTTTGTAACCGACTCCGTTGGACTTGATTTTGACCCACTTCAAACGGTCAGATTTCATTTAAATTTCGTAGACTTATCGAGGACCGATGACAATACACTAATTTAATAAATTTATTCAATTATTTAATTTTCGAAATAAGATTTGTTAGTTTATATAACTTTCATCTATAGTCGATAAGGTAGGAATTGATGTTAATTATAATTACCAATCAATATCTTTAACATATATATCTAATATTAACTCATTTTCAAATACTAAAGAGAATTTTAATTTAACAAAATAAGCAAGAATTTAAATTTACAATGTTTGAGGAAAGAGCTTTGTTCGCTATTGTAATTAATGATAATTGAGCTACCGATTAATTTTGCTCCAATAAAATTATAGGTAAAAAAACACGCTTTTATTGAAAAACCCAAACAAAAAAATAGATAATAAATTTTAATAAGTTTGAATTAAGAATAGTGTATTTTTTCTTAATAAATATAAATTAAAAATATATATTTTATTTAAAACAAAGAGTGTGGGGTGCTTTTTATGATATTATCGAAATGATAATCCTTGTACTCATATCTGTCAATAAAATATTTATAACTATTGACACCAGCTTGGTTATAAACACCCCCAAAGCCTTCGTCAATGATCTACTCTATCAAATACAAAAAGAAGTTTTGAAATTCGACGACAGTTCCTAAGATGATCGTGTTCAAATTAACTATTCCACTTTATAATATTATAACTTTATATATCAACTAAATAAAAAAACAAACGAAAGAAATTCACCAGTCATTCATTCATTCATTCATCAGTCATGTCTGAAAAAAAAAACTCGATAGTGACACACAATTTCTTCCACTCATCAGTGAATAAAATATATTTTCCTGTAATTTTACATTACTGGTAACCCTAGAATACGTTTCGAATGAACTGAGTAAATAAAGGCGGTAATGCGATGAAAAAAATTGCTTCTATCAATTGCAGCAGACAATCAGGGGCCCGCATGATTTATGGCTGTCTGGATTAAAATGTTACCACTGCAGGAACGGGTAGCGGTGCGGGTGTAGTGACGAGCGGAGCGTATAGCGAGACGGGAAAAAGAATTGTCACTATAAATGTCATATATTTCGGCAACGGTTTCGATTTCGGCCAAAAATTAGTAGCATCTTCGACCACGGACCATCCCGGAAGTTAGTGTATATTGCCCGTCTTTCGGGTGAGTTCGCGACACTTGTATTAATAGGAAACATTTTTTAAGTTTAATTATAACTCATATTCATGTTAAATTGAAAATGATTCATAAAAAAATTCTATTTTTTTTTTATAATTAAGGTTTAGCGTTATGGCCATAATCTCACCTAAGTGACGATACGGCCCAAGTTGGTAGACACGCTAAACCTGTGGAGGAACTGGCACTCAAGTGCAACTACCGGAACACACCTATTGGTATTTGGCGGTAGATTTTCAACTTCAGTGCGGTTGCTAGCCAGTCGGGCATTAGAAAAAGCCCTACCACCATGCTATGGTTTCCTCACGACGTTTTCCTTCACTGAAAGCGCATGCTCATTGTACGTGGATACGAACTCGCGTCCCTTGACGCGAAGTCCGTACCCACCATCACTGAGCTATAACGGCTATACTATACTCCAATTATAACTGTACTATTTTGACTATCTTATAACGTTATCATTAGTATAGCCAAGTCATACTTTAATTTTACGAAGTAGTTCCAGCAATAAGCAAGTGCGTTTAGGTAACATTTCAAACTGACACCTAAGTATAGAGTACCCATTGACGTAAAGTGCTAGGTTGGGTATTTTACCTTAGACTATTTTAGTTTCTATAGGCTGTATCTATCTCAGGTATTCGCACGAAACGGTTTGCTACCACGGTCATTACGCGAACAGGTAAGGAATGGAATACATTCCTTGCGGTCTGCTTTCACGATTCATGGTATATGTATTTCTTTTGGCAAGCTATTTTTACTAGAAAAACTAATTTTTCTAACATAAATAGCTGAGGCCGCGACTTCGTTCGCGTGAAAGTAAAAATATTACTATATATACAAATACGTAACTGATATGCAATGCAATATGAAGCGATGATAGCTCAGTGGTAGTGTGTACGACTTCGCGTCAAAGGACGTGAGTTCAAATCTAATCACCTACAATGAACTTGAGCTCACTGTAAAGGAAAACATCGCGAGGAAACCACTGCATGGTGGTAGGGCTTCTTCTAAGCTGCACTTGAGAGCCAGTTCCTCCACAGGTTTAGCGTGTTTACCAACTTGGGCCGTATCATCACTTAAGATCCGGTGAGATAATGGTCATAACGCTAAACATAAACAATAAAAAAAAAACATACAGTTAATTTAAGAATGTATTAAAATCACGTCTACTGTGGGCTTCAAGCGCATTATTGTCATCTCCACTTAGTACAGATTGATTCTGACCGGTGGATTGAACAGATGATTTCCTATTTTCAATCTCAAAATCAGAATAATGTTTAATTTCTTCATAAAAGAAAACATTTCTGCTGTGTCCTCATCCGATACAGCTTTGGATTAAAACTGTGAGGTGATAATACAGGAGGCCAGACGAATCGCCGGGATTTACCTCTCTCGACTTTGTTAAATGGGCTCTAATTTGTAGAGACACTTATAGGTTTTATTAAATAAAGAGATTGCATTATGTCTACACATTAAGTAGATTATATTTTTTTATTTAATTTAGAAAGTACTAACATCCTCTTTCAGGGTATTGTTTTCCAACATGAATTACCATGAGAACAGCTCCCAACTGTTCCATGAAACTGTTTGATTGTGACTGATTATACAGAAAATAAGTTTTTCCGTTTTTTTTTATCTATTCACTTATGGTAGACTGTTATTGATCATTTCATTATAATTTGGATTTGGATTTCATTTATTGAAGAAAGGAACTTCCTGTTAAACTTAGAACTAAACCATCCTCTATCTTTATATAAAGGACAGAATAATTCAATAACTCTATCTCCTCCCTTTATTAATCGATTTTCTTCCATAATATTTATAAGTTCCTGAAATTTTTAATAATAATTAAGGTTCAGTTTTGTCAAATAGATTATTATTTACTTACCCTTTCACACGGTGCTGGTGCATGCAACTGCCTCGCCTGCCCTCTGCCCAGCGCTTCCCGTTTCCTCTGAGCGCTGAACAATCGAAGTTCCTTTCTCTCTTCATCGGAGAGCGCGTGGCAGTATCGAACCTGGAGATATTCATAATAATGACGATGAACTTAGTAGCTAATGAAGCACCAACAGACGGAGCTATAATATATATTAATATCAATTATAGCAAGGTATATTACGGTATATTTTCTATAATAATAGTAGTAAGTGGCCACGAACGCAGCTGTAACTAATGTTTATGTTATGTCACCAAAATATGCCGACATATATAGCGGGACATATATATTTTTTTATCCTTAAGGTTTAGCGTTATGGCCATAATCTCACCTGATCTTCAGTGACGATACGGCCCAAGTTGGTAGACACGCTAAACCTGTGGAGGAACTGGCTCTCAAGTGCAGCTGCCGGAACACACCTATTGGTATTTGGCGGCAGGTTTACAACTTGAGGGTGATAGCTACCAAGGTGGCCATTAGAAAAAGCCGTACCACCATGCTATGGTTTCCTTACGGTGTTTTCCTTCACCGAAAGCTCAAGCTCATTGTAGGTGCTTGGATTCGAACTCACGTCCCTTGACGCAAAGTCGTACACACTACCACTGAGCTATCATCGCTTCGCAAGAACTACAGTATGTAATGATTCGTTGGTCATTTGTGTGGGCTGTGAACGTAACTTTTTTTAGTACTGACATACTCTGTTGTCCTTAAAGGTTTGGACAGCTTCACCAAACTTTTTGGGGCGAGTGCTGAGGGCACTCAGTTCCGAGGCAGCGGGCGCAAGGGCGCCAGAATGGCCTTACCACGGGTTGGGCTTGCTGCCGGATAGTGAACAACGATTCATGGGCCTAACTAACCAATAGGTCTTAACATACTAATTTAATTATCCTAACACGACCTTATCGGGCAAGCCGCACAAAGGCCACGGGGTAGTCCCTTACAGAACCGTGTACTTAACGTGTGGGTGTGCATAAATGGTATGCTGTGTGATGATGTACTCTCAGTGATGTAGAGTGGCACTGTATCGCGCAAGCTGACTCACTCGAGGGCTTCTATCTGGAGGATCAAACCTAGGCTCAAGCGTCTGCGGAGGGAGGCCACGGCGGGTGTGAACATAACTGGCTCATCACCTTCATGTTTTCTATAACGTAATATATATCTTACTATATTCATATATATTATAGCTCCGTCCGTCAGCATTTGAGCGAATGTAGGTATAGAGAGGGCGAAAAAGATATGGACGAATAGAGTTTATTATATATGTACAGAAAAACAGTGTGAGTTTAAGCCTACACAACGGAAGTGGAACATTACTGTATCTTTCTCTCGACCCTTTAGTCATCTCGAGCCGACTTTACTCGAAATACCGTCACACGAAATAGTTGCCGATCAGAATTTGAAACCATTTTCATAAAAATGTTTACTTCAAAAAGGGATGCACGGATCCTGATGCTGAAAGAATGAAAGAGTAAACGAGGCATGTAGGACAAAGAACATAGAAAAGGTGGACTGTAAGAATTGATTGCTTTAAATTCGGCTAACTATTCTGCTGTATCCAATTTAAATTCTATAAGTTCTATGTAACTTCGTTTTAATTTGTTAGAAATTCTGAAGTGAATACAGAAGGAGAGTTTACCTCGTTGTCCTGTGGCGGCAGTTGCTGAAGGAGCTGCTTCAGCCTATACCGTTCCCCGACGCTGTTCACATAGGGCACTTTGTCTTCCGGAAGCGCTGAGAAGTATAAATGGACCTGAAATATATATTAACATTATTTTAACCTTTAAAGCTATTTACTGATGTTTATCTTTAAATCCGTCTACTCTTAGAGATATCGCTCCGTTTACTGATAATGGTAATCCAGTTCAAGAAGAAATACGAGATATTAACGTTCACGTTAAATGGTTGCTTACATTCTAAAATAACCTAAAACGAAACCTGTGGAATACATATGAGAATAGCTTTCACATGTATTGAAGTAAAGATCTGTGATGTCTTTTTTATTGACTTTAATAACAAATATGTTTCTGTTCTTTCACTTTGAAATACCGAGTTATGAATATATCACGATGTTATTAAATTTTGCATGTTATTAATGAAAATATGAATTTTATTGTTTACAGTTTCCGCGTTATAGCCATAATCTCATCCTATGTTAAGGTGCGATATGGCGTATGTTGGGAATTCAATCTTCATGATTGTTTTAGTATATTCTAGTGACATATTACTGTTTGTTTAGTTTTATTTTAATGTTCAAATTATTTTTCTATATAAATTCTATTGCCAGGTTTCATGTGTTAAATATAAGAGATACAATGACATATCGTATTATCTCTTTTTTTCCCCTATTAAAGCCCTATTCAATACACAGTCTGAGCTATCCATAACAATCTAAAATTGCGAATATGTTATGCCTTATGGAGACACTGTCTGATGATAGCTCAGTGGTAGTGTGTACGACTTTGCGTCAAGGGACGTGAGTTCGAACCCAACCATCTACAATGAGCTTGAGCTTTCGGTGAAGGAAAATATCGTTAGGAAATCATAACATGGTGGTAGAGTTTTTTCTGATGCCCGCCTGGCTAGCTACCACCCTGAAGTTGAAAAGCTGCCGCCAAATACCAATAAGTGTGGTCCGGCAGTTGCACTTGAGAGCCAGTTCCTTCACAGGTTTAGCGTGTCTACCAACTCGGGCCGTATCGTCACTTAAGATCAGGTGAGATTATGACCACTACGCTATACATTAACTATAAAAATACACACACTAAACTACAGGTATTTGGCGGCAGGTTTCAACCATGCTATGGATTTATCACGATGTTTTCCTTCACCGAACGCATCTCCATTGCAGATATTCGAATTCGTGTTCATTGACGTGTCGTCCTGACTCAACAACTGAGCTGTCATCGCTTCAAACATTAAATCAAGAAACTCTATTGTACATAGTTGTCGTAGACACCTTACAATAGGGACCACAGGGTCGAGGATTCCTATATCAATCTAATAAATTACTTCGGCTGTATTCATTCTAGGCACGTCTCTTCATTATCCCGACACGTACCTCGTAAGCAGGTTTATTAAAAATGTTCGCTTAATGAAATTGGCAGTTATGTTTTAGGGTTACTATGTTATTTATTTCATATGTCCACATAGGGGTGGTTTCGTGTTGCAAGTTATATCTCATATACAGATCCACCGTACTGTTAATTGTTTATTATTATAGATACAGCTAAATAAAGACAAATTCCAATAGATTAAGATTCACGCAAATTTGTCATGTAGCTACGTGTGACGCTTCCGGTTTTTCCCAGTTAAAATTCGTATAGAGTAAATTTAAATTGTGTCGAAAGTTAAATCAAATAGCATACTAATTTTTATTTTTATTTTAATACCATCTGTATAGTGGGTAATTTGGTCGATAGCAAGCGATAAGAACAATTAATAGTGGACTGTACAAATAATTAAATGACGCGTGCGGGATTCGAACCCACAGGATTTCCTCGCGGCAGTTGCAGAGAGGAAACTTTTTTAACTGCTAGGCCAAGCGTCCAGTTATACTAAATTCTGTTATTAGTGTTTTGTGTGTGATAACTTTTTACAATTGCGTTTTGAAATAAATACATTTGAATAGAGTTAAAAAGGTAAAAAGTCATTACCCGCTTGATAAGACTTTCCTTAAAGATCATAGAATTAGTCAGCGAAATAAACAAACTGCGTTTAAAAACGGTAGGGAGTGCCCTCGAGGGCCATTTTAATTTTTTGCTCGAGTGCCTCTCGCCGCGCCGCGTCACGCCGCCTCCAGACTTCCTAATGCTTTATTATTTTTACCGTAATTATAAATACCGAGAGAGAATTAAATCTGTTGTTTCAAACTTAGCGATGTTAGCTCAGTGGTAGTGTGCACGACTTCGCGTCAAAGGACGTGGGTTCGAACCTAAGCACCTATAATGAGCTTGAGCTTTCGGTGAAGGAAAACATCGTGAGGAAACCATAGCATGGTGGTAGGGCTTTTTCTGATGCCCGCCTGGCTAGCTACCACCCTCTAGTTGTGAACCTGCCGCCAAATACCAATAGGTGTGTTCCGGCAGCAGCACTTGAGAGCCAGTTCCTCCACAGGTTTAGCGTGTCTACCAACTTGGGCCATATCGTCACTTAAGATCAGGTGAGATTATGGCCATAACGCTAAAACCTTAAGTATAAAAAAAAAAAAAAAACTTTTCATATAATCACGCTTTGGATTCTTCAGGGGGCGTCCCGAAACTCTAATACCGTCGCTTATACAAAGGTAAATGGCATTTTCAAACTGGGTATTTTAATGCAAAAGTTAAATATTGTTTCGATTTAAACTTGAAGGTAATTACTAGCCCCTGTGGCTGGAAAAATTCTTAGTAAAACGCAATCAAATATATTACAATCGAAGTAGAATCATTCAAACCAACTATCATTATTTTTATAGCGAAATGCGAAATACTCTAAAAGAGGAACGTAGGAAATACTCGAGCTGAAACAATGACGTATGAATCAAAGAACACATCATGAAAAAAATCCCTATCATTGTGACAAAAGTAGAGATGTATTCAAATATATACTCGCCTTTCAGTACTGGAGCGAGCTTTTGTCTTGACGATGTATTGTGTCTAATGTTTTCGCCCACCGAGATCTCTTTTAAATTGAAATATTTGTAAAAATATTTTAAGAATAAAAAAAAAAAGTGTCTTTTTGAAATCTCTATACATAAATAATCATAGACAATATTATAATAACATTCTTCTTTTATCTGTCAATCGAATTACTTTCTTAGATACGCTTTTTTGATTAGTGCATTTATCATACTTACAATTAAGTCAAATGTCGATATCTCAATACTATAAATAAACGAATCTGAGTTTATTGGTTTGTTACCCTTACAAGTACTCAACTCAACCGATCAATACGTAATTTTGCGAACACGTAGCTAGGAAAAAATAGATTGTTCATTCACATAAATTATACCTTTTATAAACACGGTGTTAAAAAGCATCAATTCTTCTAAAAACTTTCGCCATAGCCTGGGATCTTTACCTGTTCGGGTCTCAATCCTGGCGGTACCCAGGTGTACTCTTCGAGCGCGCATCCAGAGTCGTCGTCGCTCTGCGAATGCCTGTGAGGGTCGGCGGGTTTCATCAGCCTCTCGGCGTGCTCCAGCAGGCCTCTCAGCTTGCCCTGAGGCACGGGGTGCGGGGACAACGACATGGCCGACTGCGGAGAATGCGCCGCGTAACTCTGCCCCGGCTGGCCGAGCTGGGACACGCTGTGGCTGTGCAGGAGGCCGTATTCGGGGTAGCTCTGCGCCGGGTGACTCCTCCGGTAGTTAGGGTAGGAGTATGGATGCGGTGAGTTCGACTGGCTCGGTACTGACGAGCCGCTGTGACTCGGCTGTGGTGATGGCAGCGACGCGCGCGGTGATGTGATCGGCGACGAGGGTGCGGGCGGGGGCGGTGATGACGTTTGCTCGTGCAGAGGCGGCGGTGATGAGCCGGTCGGTGACACCACGCAGTTCCTGCAGACGGGCCTGGAAACAGACGTCACTGGTAAATACTAATTCTCCAGTCACTAATACCCATTCTATATTTCTATAGAGGCGCAAAAAGACTTCATACTGTTAACAATTTTGAATTGTTTGTATACTTTATTGATAATGGAAAATTGTATGCTAATGAAATATTTTAAATCAGTCATAAATGCAATATATTATTTTTAATTAAGTTCTAAATATAAGAGCTACTAAATAACCTGAACAGGAATGGTTACGTAGTTAATTTATACGCGGCAAAGTTGGAGCGAGAGGTATACTAGCAAAATCTCTCTATAATCTACTAAAAGTTCTAGCCTATCTAGTTCTATATTAGAACGTGTCTCTAAGGTTGCGCTAGCAGGCTCCTACCGAATTTGGCTGGGCTGGAAGAGAAACGCGAGTGGTGAAGGTGAGAGTTGACGCGCGTCGAAAAGAGGCCGCTTACGCCTATATCCGTGTCATAAGTCTCGGGATTTGGTCGGAGTTTCCCTGTTTGTCACACTATGGATCCTACGATAAATTCATGGACAGCTAAGAAGTTCGTCTCCCTATATATAATATTACAACCACAAGTTGACCCAATAATATTACCCACAGTTGACAATTGTGTACTTCTGGAACGTTCCATTAATTATGTAAAGATGAAAGCTACTTGGCAAGAACATTAAAATGTCAACAAAAAATGGCGACTTATAAACCCGATGGTAGATAAAATGAAAGTTACATGTTTGAATTTATTCATGAGGTTTTTAATTGTATGTAGCATTTTTTATACCATGATTAATATTGAAAAGCGGAAATGTTTGTTTATTTTAACGCGCTAATTAATCTTAGAGATTACCAGTCGGATGAAGAAAAAAAAAATTAGTATTTGATACTTCAACAATTGAGGAAGGCTTTAGGCTATTAAACATCACGCTACAACCAATAGGAGCAAAGCTGTATCGATAAAAGTTACAAAAAGGGGCAAAAATAATTATTTTTAATTTATTCACCTTTAGTTTTACGCGAACGAATCCACGATAACAGCTAATTTAACCAGATTTAATCTATCCGGTTCGAAGGACCATGAAATGTACGGGTTTGTAGTAAGTAAATCCGCATACTATGATTTGTAATTTTTTTTTATAGTTAAGATTTAGCGTTATGGCCATAATCTCACCTGATCGTAAGTGACAATACAGCCCAAGTTGGTAGACACGCTAAACCTGTGGAGGAACTGGCTTTCAAGTGCAGCTGCCGGAACACACCTATTGGTATTTGGCGGGAGATTTTCAACTTGAGGGTGGTAGCTAGGCAGGCGGACATCATAAAAATCCCTACCACCATGCTATGCTTTCATCAAGATGTTTTCCTTCACCGAAAGCTCAAGCTCATTACGTGGTTGGATTCGAACTCAGGTCCTTTGACGGGAAGTCGTACACAGTACCACTGAGCTATCATCTCTTCAAGATTGTAGGAAGTAGAGTACAGAAGTAGTTATTAAGTTAAAAGGTATATTTCGTAAAAGAGTTATACGGTAGTAAGTAAAAAGACTAATTCTTTCTCTTAACGCACTCGTAAAGTTCGCGAGTGCTTGGTTCGCTAGTAATTTGCTATACTTTTACTGGTCGTGAGTTTTGTCGCATCGTGATTTTATACTAAATTGTATTGTAAAAACTGCTTAGCATGCAAAAGCACGCTATGCACGTTGGTTTTAGTGTAATCAACAATGTACAGTAGCACAATATACACACAGCAATTATTGAAATAAAACTAATTTAAACGGATTTTATCGCGATTATTTATTAAATTTTGATCCCGACGTTTCGAAAGCTTTTCAGCCTTCGTGGTCACGTCGGGATCAAAATTTAATAAATAATCGCGATAAAATCCGTTTAAATTAGTTTTATTTCAATGAATAATATTCGCGTAAACCTAAGAAATCATTACACAGCAATTAATTAGGTAGGGAACTGTAACTGGTTGACGCGTCACCACAACATACATGATAATAAATTTGTCGTCTATCGTTATGTCTTATGGTATTTTGTTCACATTGGAATTTTGTATTTTAACTTTGCCGTCCCAATATATTCTTTACAATTTAATGTATGTCCGCAATAACTTACAAAAGCTAGATTTCGTTAAAAACCGCCACGATTTAAATACTAGAAATCGCGACAAACTGGTCACTCCCTATTTTAGACTGAGTAAGACAAGTAACAGTTTTTTAGGTAATAGTGTCAAGTTTTATAATAAAGTCCCAAAGCACATTACTGAATTGCCGGACAGTAGGTTTAAGGACCATGTCAAACGGGTTTTGATGTCAAAATGCTATTATAGGGTGGATCAACATGTGAGCGATCGTGATGCCTGGAATTGACACCCCTCTCTGTACATCCGCTAATACCTACATTGAACTATTATATAAAAATAAAGATGCAGATCGAGTTTCTAGCCGGTTCTTCTCGATGACTGCGTTACTTTCCGAACCGGTAGTAGTTTTGACGTTCATAAGCGCCTTTTTAGGGCCTAAATTGAATAAAGATCTGATGTTAAGGGACAAAGTGGCACAAGATGTGCGGCACGCTAAGCATAATGGAGGGATTGGCTTGCAAGTGCAAATTCCGGAACACACCTATAAGTATCTGGAGGCAGATTTTCAACTTGAGGGCGGTTGCTAGCCAGGCGGGCATTGGGCAAACCCTACCACCATGCTATGGTTTATTCACGATCTTTCCTTCACCGAAACCTCAAGTCGTTGCGTATTGGTGGATTCAAACTCACGTCCATTGACGAACCAAGTTGTGGTTAATCAGGTTTTGAGATCAATCAGTGACGGCTTCCAACTAAGCGCTAATTTCTCGGCCACAGTCCGTTGTATTTAGATTATTAGGTAGGGCTTTTCTGATGTCCGCCTGGCTAGCAACCACCCTCAAGTTGTGAACCTGCCGCCAAATACCAATAGGTGTGTTCCGGCAGCTGCACTTGAGAGCCAGTTCCTCCACAGGTTTAGCGTGTCTACCAACTTGGGCGAAATCGTCACGAGTTTACCATCTGGTATGATGTAGTCACTTTGGCTTACATTTATTTAAAAAAAAAATACATGAGTCACCGGCAGAGAACAAAGGACAATTGAATCGACCGGCACAATCGATGCATTGGTCGGTGCTGTCACAAAGCGTTTGACACAAGATAAATTGTACTACATACATGTCTGATTGATTCATCAATTATTATTTATATAATTAAGGCTTAGCGTTATGGCCATAATTCCACCTGATCTTAAGTGACGATACGGCCCAAGTTGGTAGACACGCTACACCGGTGGAGGAACTGGCTCTCAAGTGCAGCTGCTGGAACACACCTATTGGTGTTTGGCAGCAGATTCTCAACTTGAGGGTGGTAGCTAGCCAGGCGGACATCAGAAAAGCCCTACCACCATGCAATTTGACGAAAAATTGAGTTTCGTGTCTCATATTCTCACTAATCTTGTATGGTAGGTAACTATTCAGTATTAGACTTGTTCGACCAAACACTTTGTATCTAAAAACTAACCGGCTATATAGCTGTATGATTGAATCAAATGGTTTAAGAATACCCATAAAACCAACGTATGAGATAACATACATTTTTATTCATACAAAAGATAACAATTTTATCATTAAAAAAAAATATACATACAATAAAATAAATTCGGAGAAAATGTTTATTCTAAATTTATATATTTTGGTGTCTTTGGAACTGCTTTAATGATATCCACGGTATATTTAGAAAATACAAGCTTTCACCGGCGGCTTCGCTTTGTTTTAATATCAACTACTTCTGCTTGTCGATCGATACCGAAATTATTAACGTACGAACTATAAGCCTATTTATTTCAGGATGTCGGTCAATACAGGTGGCTGTGAAATTTTCACAGCCCTTTCTTAGTTGATGCCGACTGCCTTTCAGCTGCTTTTTTTGTTGTTGTTAACGTGGTGTTTAAAATCCCAGTTTTACCCAGGCTCAGGTCAAAGGCGTGAGGGTCGTGTGGTGGCTCATGGGGTGGTAATCACCCAACACCACGGCGACACTTCAAACTCCCGTGTTGCCAGAAACCAGGTACAGCTTTCACAATACTTCTCTAGTCTACCTATTAACTGTCTAACAGCGAAATGTTAGCTTCAAGAATACCATTTCTCTGTGTTATCTTTACAACCCCATTCCACCCCTATCTGGGGGTAGTTTAAAAAAAACATTGCATATTTCCAATATTAATTATAAACAATAAATCTGCACAGTTCGTAGTAAATAGAATGACGCAATAAAAAGTTGCATACAAAGTTTATCCCTCCCTTTACCCCACTCCCTATAAGTTTTTTGTGACAAAAATTAGCTCATGAACATCTACAGAGTCACACGTGAGTTCGAATCCACTCCACCTACAATGAGCTTGAGCTGTCGGTGAAAGGAAACATCGTAAGGAAACCATAGCATGGTGGTATAGCTTTTTCTGACGCCCGCCTGGCTAGCTACCACTCGCAAGTTGAAAATCTGCAGCCAATTACCAATTGGTGTGTTCCGGCACTTGAGAGCCAGTCCTTCCACAGGTTTAGCGTCACTTAAGATCAGGTAAAAGAATCATCATAATCGATTCAGCGGTTTAGGCGTGAAAACGAAACAAACAAACATATTCTCATTCACATTTCTAATATTAAGTTAGAATTAGTTAATATTTTTCGCGTAACTAGTCACATTTTTATCGGCCAGATTTCGTTAATATTATAAAAGACATAAATTTGCTAATTAATTGTCGTAAGCGCAAACGCGGATTCAGATAATTCGGTCATTAAAATTCCTAGAAATCGAATTTATATTTAGCCTCAACCAGGCCAAAGCATCTTAAACGTATTATCGTGTTGAATATACATACATTGTTAGTGAAGAGCCAAGCTCGTTAGGGTTGATACTAAAATAACATGAAAATACGATATCGCACATAAATATATAATAAAACTAGAAATGTGACGACTGTGGGCATGATTTTTTTAAATTATATTTGAAATATTTTATTTTGATTTTTTCCGCATGTTATTTGTGAGTGCATCACTGTGAGGCTACTGGGCAAATATTGATGGAATTTGACATGATAATAGATGTATTTTTTGATATGTTAATAGATTGTATTCTTTTTAATCAATGAAATAATAATATGCTAAATTTATTGTATGTATATTTATGTTATTTTTATATATAATGTATATAATTTTCGTGTATTGTATACGTTATAATATATAAATTATATATAATAAAACGCGACTTTTAATAATTGCTTGATGTTTCGACCTGTTACTCAGGCCGTGGTCGCGAGCCGACTGAAATGTTGCGGTGTCTTCGTTACGGAAGGCCTCTAAGTAACTACCCTCATTTGCTAATTATCACTACGTCGAGCGATTATTAAAAAGTCCAGTTTTAGACCAGCATTTAATTTCTATATTATAATCGATATGTATAGTTGTATTTTTTTTTGTAAAAACGCAGACCTATAAGAAAAGTATTGCTAATAAAGTATTTAAATGGATTCTTGTTATTTTATTTAAATAAACAGTCAATACGTATGTGAAATCATAAACTTTGAATGTTAAATCCATATATGATGAGTATTCGAATATATACTTCGAAGTTACAAGAACCACAAGTTTGCATGGTGGTAGGGCTTTTTCTAATGCCCGCCTGGGTAGCTACCACCCTCAAGTTGTAAACCTGCCGCCAAATACCAATACGTGTGTTCCGGCAGCTGCACTTGAGCGCCAGTTCCTCCACAGATTTAGCGTGTCTACCAACCTGGGCCATATCGTCCCTTAAGATCAGGTGAGATTATCGCCATAACGCTAAACCTTAAGTATTAAAAAAAAAGTAAAACAACCGAACTTAGCTCGGTCACCCAAGTTCTATACCTTCCTCCGGGATAGGGGATATATAAGTGTATATTATTTTATAAATTAAGTTATTATAGATTACGAACACGTGATTAACCTTCAATAACATAAAAATATTGTGTTCTACGAAAGTACGATACAAGTGAACCTTTTTTTTCGAATCATACGCATTTAACCGAACACTTTCAGATAACTATTTAGGATGTTAAAATCAATTTCACCGCGGCCGGCTGTAATGCGACATGCGATAGACGGACGAAAAATTTTGGAGGCGATTTTTTTTTTTTTTTTTTTACGTGGGGAAACGCGTTTATGCATCCCCTCCCAGCCCGGAGGGACTAGGAGGGGTATGTGGGACTCACCCGGCGCTAACCGCCGGGAATACCCACTAAACCCCCCCCTCCCCCACGACCGTCTGTCGCCTTTCTGGGATGACACACGGGTGAGGCGATGGAATAAAAGTTTCACTCTAAAAAAAGCTTTTATTATATAACAAGGTAAGGTGATTCATGTACCTAATACAAAAAAGGCATAAAACCCTGAGTCTCTATACGTATATTGTATATTTTCTCTGTACCCAAGTGGTCGGTTTTGCGGAGTGCCTACGACGTAAGGTTGTCGTGCCAATTTGTAGTTGAATATTCAAGCCCTGCGGCTCGGTCACCGGCAGTAAAATTCAGTTTATCACGTTAATGCCGCGCGAAGATGCGGGCTTCGAATTACTATTACAGTGTCCTGTGTGAGAGCTTCTTTTGTTATTTTTTACTGGATCCCAGTTTATTTACGTTATATTTTACTGATGTACTCGCTTATATTATAATGTATCATGTAATATTAGAATGTTATATAAGATTTCGTATGTTAATATGTGTTTCTTAAAAGAATTGTTATATTTTGTATATTTAGAATAGTAAACCGTTCTGGCTTTTCACTGATATTAGAGCATATATGTATGTCTACTAATTGAATATGTATTTTTTTATATAGAATAGGTGGCAAACGAGCGAGCGTGTCAGCTGATGGTAAGTGATCACCGCCGCCCATGGATACCTACAACATTAGAGGAATCACAGGTGCGTTGCCGGCTTTTTCTATAGCAGGGACTGGCTCTCAAGTGGCACTGCCGGAACACACCTATTGGTATTTGGCGGCAGATTTTCAACTTGAGCTTGGTAGCTAGCCAGGCGGGCATTAGAAAAAGCCTTACCACTACGCTATAGTTTCCTGTTTTCCTTCATCAAAAGCTCAAGTTCATTGTAGGTTGAGTGGATTGGAACTCACGTCCCTTGACGGGAGGCGTACACACTACCAACATGGGTAGCGCATTGATAATTAATTATCACCAGGTGACATTTCTGTCGAGTCAGCAGAGTGACGTCGGCCTCGTAGACATCACAATCATTCTCCGAGATACAGATCACAGATCGAGTGATCGGACGTACGCGCACCTAGATTTGTGACGTCGGCGATCTTCCTTCCGATAATACGTTTAAGACTTAGTTTTATTGGTTGATTTATTGAGGGGTACCTTGCTCGGCAGATGTTTCGCCTTTTGCTAACACAAGCACAGTGCTATGTTACTCAGCTCTACCAGTGGAAGTCTCGTTAAAATCGATCAAACCGTTTTGGAGATTAGCCGAAACTACAGGCAGATGATACTTATAAAAAGCTTGGAAAATCCAAAAGTGTAGTTTTTTTTGTTGTTTATTTAATAACAATTAAACTACATCGAATCAGACCGTAAAAAGTAATAGGGTTCTATTAGTAATTATACTGAAGCGTAAGAAAAGGAATGACTCGATTAGTAAAGTATTTCGGTCGTTATCGTGATAACATACAGGATTTTGAAAGAATTTTTCAACTATGTATTCAATTATACATTTTATATTAAATAACAAAAATGGCATAAAATTATTATGAGTCTTAAAAATTGTCTTGATATGTGTGTATATATTATATTATTATACATGATAAACAGAGACATTTTAAGTTTGAAAAATCAGTTGTTTTGCGTGAAGTGACAGTAGTACCCACCTCAACACTCCATTTGTTTTTTTTTTATTATAAATGCTAATTTAATATTAGAAACCGGAATAGTTTGTTTGAACGCTTTAATCTTAGGAAGTACGAGTCGAATTTAAAAAATGCTTTGTATATTTGATACAGCATTGAGGTAGATTTTAAGCTATTTAACATTGCGCTACCAGCAATAGAAACTAAACTGTATCGAGATACTTTACAAAAACAATTAATAAACAAATATTAGTTTCACGCGAACGAAGTCACGAGCACAACTAGTATTGTATAAACTTTCATATGCGTTTAGATAAAAGCTGTTTATTTGACACTATAGACACTACAATTTCTTGTTTATTCGCGACAATTTGTCCAAATTTATTACCTTTCTTTTAAGAAAAAGGCAAAGGTACCTAAGACCGTGCAGCCAAGTCGGGAGTTATTTTTTATTTAAGAATATTTAACACTTCAACAAAATGACGATTCCCTTGTTGAAGCTGTCCAGGAAGATTTTGGGGCAACGAATATATCGTGTTCCGAATCATTATTTATAATTCAACCGTACGACATAACGTAGAATATCACTAATGTTACGCAAAATATGATCAAATAACAATTGAATGATTATTAATAGTTATAATTTATTTTTGAATGCATGCACATATTTTGTAATAACTAATCATATGACATACTTATGTAATATATTTTTTCATTATGGAAATATAGAGGCTATAATAATAACTAAGTATGTGGATCGAAATAAAAAAATACAATATGACAGATCAAAATCGCGCCATAACTCCTTACCATAAACAAAACAATACTATATTATTACGAATGAATATACTCGTGTTATAGCTGGGGCATAGAGAAAACGTGTCGGCCATTTTGTCTCAACGACCTTTGTCGTGAAGACAGCACTTTTCCCAACAAGCGACCCAACAAATTGATACAATGTCTCCCCGACGTGTTCTTTTACGACGCTCGACATCATTTGGAGTTATAAAAATTCTCGGTTTATTTATTAAGTAATTTACATAGCAATTCGTGTGTTTCTTACTTTCGAGGTGGTAAACGGTTAAAATATATTTTGTATACTATGTTTTACGATTGCATCATGCAAATGAATGTATTTTAGTGTATGATAACAAATTTATGTTGTGTGAATTCGTTTTAACGCTTGCCTAAGTGTTGTTGTGAATGACTAGGTTCGACAAAAGACCTGCAGCGTTATTCTTAAGTATAGGTTAAATACAAGTGTATACTCTTTGGAGATTTTACTTGTATAATCCTTCAAAAACGAAAAGCTGACAATTCTATGCGAGCATGAAAATAACGTGTCTTTCGAATTTGTACGCTTTATCGTTATAGTTTACAAATACAATTAATTACACGGTGGGAGTTTTTGGCGCGCATCTTGATCTGTCATGTTGTGATTTTTATTTTTATTCATATACTTAGTTGTTTAGCCCTGTATTGTGTAATATAGACGATATTTTACGTGACGTAGTGTAGCTGAAGAGCAAAATTGAAGTAAATTACTAATAATCATTCGGAACATGATATGTTAGTTGCCACAAAAACTCAAGCGAGCTTCAACAAGAGACTCACCATCTCATGGTCAAATCTTATCACTTGAAAATGGCAGTAATATTCTCTAAAGTGGACTGAGTTGCCAGGAATAAAAAATAAAAATAATTACATGGTGGAGTTTTTGACGTATAATGATTTTATGTCGTATTCATAAGTATGTATACACCGTAATTCTGTAATATTCATTGCGTAATCCATAATAATATCTTGGATGCTTTACATAAATAGTCTTCAAATCGAGGATGTGTTTCTAAGCTTACAAAAACAAAGGATTACTATAGACTCTGGCGGGATGCACATCTGTCATAAGTGGGTTCAGTTTTAAATTCATAAACAATTTTTTTTTTATAATATATTTTGGTGGCATTTGATACAGTTAGGTTATTATGCACAAATTAAATCAATACATTATGATAATGACTTTATATATGTCGATATTCATAACTCTGTGACATTCCACTACCAAATTAAAATGATCAAAGACATATTATATGTACAGTCTTTAAAAAACGGGTTGTTTTTATTTTTTATACATAACAAACTAAATACAGATCCATGCGTACGAAACCGTCGGGCGCAACTAGATCATAGATACAAAAATCCTACTAATATCATGAATGTGAATGTAAGTTTTTTTGTTACGCTTTCACGCGAAAACTACTTAACCGATCGTCATGAAACTTTCTATACGTATTTTTGGAGGTATTTGAAGTAACATAGGATAGCTTTTATTGAAAAAAAAAAAAATTTTTCTTACGAAAGATAAAATCTTATTTGATTGCTTCAATGCCAGCGAAGCCGCGGGTAAAAGATAGTAATATTATAAATTTCAAATAATAAATTTTACATTCAACTTGGATGTTTGTCACATAAAATATGTTTACTGTTATGAACTATATAGTTTATTATTAATATTATTAGAAAACTTATACAAGTATAATTCTTCGTTATCATAGTTATATTTGTCCAAAAAAATGTTCTATAACTATCCCACATACAGAGTAAAGCTACTAAAAGTTTCCATGTATCGGATAATATGCTGCATGGGTGACGCGGATGCCGCGTTATGAATTATTCATGATTCGAAACTGACGACATATGTACGTATGTACTGTTGATAATTACACAATGAACCTTGTGTATACAATCTAATATACAATTGGGCGTGTGTAACCGCTCGTTAACTCGATAGATCTGTTAACACTTACCCCGGAACATTACATTATCCACTCTGTTTATTGAAACGCTTTTATATACCCAAAAGGTGAGACCGCCCAAGTAATGCAAGGAAAATTATGTAGATCTTTTTTTATGTTGCACAGCAAAGTGACTGCACTGTACCTGATGGTAAGTACAGTACAATCCATATCAGCGGCGACAGAATACACTGCCTGCTGAGTAACTCTTCACGCCTCTTTTGAAAGACCCAATATCATAGGAAGGAGGGAACACGTTGACAGGTCTTAAAAGGACAAAGAAAAATAGAATAATATAATACAATGTATATTATAGAAGAGCTCTTGAACTAATCACCTATCCTCCATTCCACAAGAAACCAACGCGGGCGGGGCTTCGGTGTCATAGTTTCACGGTGCGCCGTGAAGTTGTGGAACCCTCTTCTCATGTCAAAGTGTTTCCCCCTTCCTATGATATTGGGTCTTGAAAACAGGCATGAGGAGGTACCTAAGCAGGCCGGCATGACAGCGGTGACTGACAGTGAATTATGGTTCATCGTGAGTCGCTGCTGATTTTGTTTAAAACTAAAATGTGGCCAAAAATCTATCAAGTCTATAAATTCAAAGTAAAACCATTAAAGTCGGTTATATGTTTTCCCAGTTATAATTACGCTACATACAGACAGAGAGGTAAATAATAAAGAGACTTAGTTAAGATAAAAACTGCTGTATATGATTAACTAACTTTTACCCGCGTCTTCGCTCGCGTTAACATAGATTCTGTCAAATAATTCCGATGACGCAATAAAAAGTTTCACACAAAGTTTGTCCCTTTCTTTACTTCACTTCCAATGAGTATTTTGCGAGAAAAAGTGGCCTATCAACGTCTCCAAGGTCCCGTCTGTCTTTATACGAAAATTCATGATAATCGATTCAGCGGTTTAAGCGTGAAAGTGTGACGAACAAAGTCACGTTTATGATATTAGTGAGGATAAGGGTGACCCTTTCAACTGAATCAACATATAGTGTACAGTGTATGTAGAAACAATGCAAGATTATTGTTTATAGGCTGATTGAGAGATGTTGTTAATAGCAGATAAGATATCATCGTGCCGACAACGACATGACGATTGTCACGACATTTGAGCGATGATAGCTCAGTGGTATCGTGTACAACTTTGCGTCAAGGGACGTGAGTTCCAATCCAACCACCTACAACGAGCATGTGCTTTCGGTTAAGGAAAACATCGTGAGGAAACCATAGCATGGTGGTAGGGCTTTTTCAAATGCCCGCCTGGGTAGATACCACCCTCAACCAGTAAACCTGTCGCCAAATACCAATAGGTGTGTTCCGAAAGCTGCACTTGAGAGCCAGTTCCTCCACAGGTTTAGCGTGCCTACCAACTTGGGCCATATCGTCACTTAAGTAGGTATAAAAAAATACACTCAAGTCATTTTCACGTTATAAAGCTGTTAATAAATTTAGTAACAGGAGATTTGACAAAACCAGTGAATCCTCCGTTAGGTAAGATATAACTAATGGTATATGACAGAAGTGTTTGATATTACAAACGTGTTCTATAGCTGAACAGTACAAACGGACATTCCCACGTCGTGTTTGTGACAGGGTCGTCTGTGATCTGCATAATAAGCACAATTCTACCAGTACAACAATAGTCAGATGAATAATAAGACATCATTTCTTTTATTTCGCTATCAAGTTATAGGCTAGTCTTTAGAAGTGGAGCTTCTCAAGGTGGGCTTGAAATTCTGATATGCAACCCTTTCGTGTGACGCTTGTTCGGGTTACTAATTTGCAGGAGAGTACGTCCAAGCACAATGTCAAACTGGTTTTATATTCCTTTCTATGCATCCGCTAATAACTATTGTAAACATTTATAAATTACGGAAAAAAATGTATCTTAAAAAAAGATATACACATGGAGTTTCTTGCTGGTTGTTCTCGATGGCTGCGTTATTTTCCGGTGGTAGTTTCGACATTCATTAGCTTTTTCTCAGGGTCTAAACTGAATAAAGATTTTTGATTTGGAAAACCATCTCCAGTTTTAAATCACAACTACATCGGCATTTTTATAATAAACAAGAGTTAGAGTGATGTTTTTTTTTAATCACAATTCGCTGTATATATATATATGTATATGTGTCTGTATGTATATATGTATATTTAGTTAATTTATTTTGACTACATTTTGCTTATTTAATATGCTATTCGTCATGAGTTATTTATATATTAGGTTAGTATATTTATTATAACGCTCTTATATCACCAATTATTTTATTTGCTCTACCTACAATGGTAGTAATTATTTTTTACTACATTACTACTGGTTAGCTGGAAGAAAATGCTTTGTGGCATTAAGCTCGCCAGTACATATTTGTAGTGCAATAAAGATTTCATTCATTAATGCATTCGTTCGTTCATTAATTCATTCATTCGTTCATTCATTCATACAGTCATTCTTCATTCATTAATTCATTCATTATGACGATTCGAGGCGACTAAGGATGCAACACATTTATTGATTTTCCACGTTTATCGTGGTCTTCTGACCACGATGGTCTTAAGCACACACCGTTTTTTGTTATAAACTTAACATTTGACCACAATCTCACCTGATGTTACACCAAGTGATTCCAGATGGTGGACACGCTAAGAAAAGTAAAAGGACTTGCAGTCAAGTGTAACTACCGGACCACACGTGCTAGGTATTATATTACATTCAATCCGAGGGAGTGTAGTTTGGTAGATCTAATATTTGCTCTGAACTGACACAGTCATTATATAAACTGATTTGCCATTTTGAAGCAGATATCAAGCGAAATACGTAAAGTAAGCTGGCCATGGGAATTTTAGCAGGTATTCAATTCGGCCTAAGTTACTACCACATACTTATCCAGGTAAAGACGAGAGAAAAATGTGTAAATGGTTTTCACGCAAGTTAAGGAAGTAAATATTAGGAAAACATAAGTGGGCAATGCCGGAAGTACTGCAGGCCCGAAAGACTACTCTCTCTCTCTCTGGAAACGAGAAGAAGTTTCTGGTAATAGAAAGGTCAGTAGGTATTTGACGGTGCGTATCATCAGGTGAATCACAAGCCTCCTTCTAGCTTCAACTTGAGCATGAGTAGTGCATTTACATATTGCAGAAGGAAGTCCGTAAATCGATAAATAAACGGTGTGTGCTTAATACCACACAAAAGCTTGCGGGTCAGAATTTCAAAGGGTATTACAATACCTTACCAGTTTTGTTTACTCGTACCGACATACGCTGTTAGCCTGAAGGTCTATAAGGGCTGAAGGGCTTTGACAGCTTCACCAAACTCTTCGGAGCGAGAGCTGACGGCACTCAGCCCCGCAAGGGTGCCAGAATGACCGAACCTGGGCTTGGGCTGCTGCCAAAGAACACCATTACCCTACTATAATGCTGTGTCTTCACCGTGATGTATTCCGTCACGGAAAATCAAGCTCAATTACAAAATATAGCTACTTTTTATAAACAGTTATGTCCCGGTTGTACCACGAGATTATTTTTTTTGTGTCTTTAATGAGGCTGCGGTTGGTGCCTTTGAAACTGCGAATATACTTTCTATTTTCACATTATTATATATTATATTATTATATATATATTGAATAGCACATTTCCGTTACAACTGTACAAATAGTTATTTATAAATCACCTCTGAGGTTAGTCTAGACCAGAGGTGGCCAAACCCAAATTTTTCATTGCGTACTTGCATGAAAAAGATTGGCCACCGCTGGTCTACAGTTTTAATAATATTAAAATCAATATAGCTGGTCGAGAAGCTAGTTATAAATATAAATCGATTATATTTTTTTTCTTTTTTAACGCGTACAAGCAAGGGACTGGAATTCCTTACCGGCGTCTCTCTTTCCTATATCGTACAGTCTCGGAGTCTTCAAACAGAGAGTGAACAAGTACTTGCTGAGTAAGCGCGTTCCATCGTAGACCACGTCGTCACTTACCACCAGGAGAGATTGTAGTCAAGCGCTTACTTGTTGAATGTAAAAAAACAAACAATTAAAAAAAAAAAACAAATAATGTTTTTTACATTTTCATGCTTTGTAATCTACGTCTCAGCTTTGGTACAAATTTCAAATGTTTAACTCATCAGAAAGTTAGTTTAAAATCAATTACAAAATTCCACCCGGAAAGGCGTACAAGAAAACGGGTTGATAAAAACGTTGTAAAAGGTTGCCACGTATGTGTCGCAATGCAAAGTGCCGTGAATTGGTATTCTACATATAACAACTATATATGTGACTCACAATATATTCGAGGAAAAATGAATATAGCACCAGTGACAGCGAATTCGAGACGTGTTAGAATAATGCGCTATGGGCAGGTTATGAAGACCATATAACTAGAAGATGAGGGTACATTAGATTTAGCAAGACCAAAGAAACTAAAAATGAACTGTGTAAGCAGAGATCTGTGTATAAAAGGTATCAATTCTGAGATAAAAACTGATACAATCAAATCAATTCCAAATATTTTATTCAATTAAAATTTGAAAAGGCGCTTGTGAACGTCATAACTACTACCGGTTTGGAAAACAACCGAGCCATGGAGAAAAATTATACTGTTACAATGGTTTCAGCGAATGCTCAGAAAAGGGTGTTAATTACAAAGAGAGTGAAAGAAAGATAGAAAGAAAGAAATCGTTTAATACTAATAAAATATATACAAGCATTAAAGGACACTATAAATAAAAACATTAAAAGAAAAAAAAAAGACAATACCACATAAATAATAACAGTGTATATCTAATTACTAGCATAGGGCGTCCAGCTCAGCATATGCTAAAGTGTCCGAAACACTCAGCGCTGATTTTCAGCTGGAACCCAAATGCAGTTGCGGTGCGTTAAAAACTTGTTCGACCAATCGCAGTAAAAATTCTAAATAACAATATTAACAATAAAGATAAATTATGGTAAAATAAATTAGGCATTAGAGTGGAGAAACTGTGTGAGCAAACTTCGTGTCGACTCTACCCAGGTGAGATGAAGACAAATGTGTAGGTTTTCGTTGTTATATCGAGATTCGGCTATGTTTACCATAAGGGATAGTGTAGAAGTCATATTGCCGTAAAAAAAATTGTGGAGTAAAACGTGTTGATGCTGGTAACGAACGGTGAATCTTGGGCAATATATATATTTTTTTATTGTTAAGGTTTAGCGTTATGGCCGTAATCTCACCTGATCTTAAGTGACGATACGGCCCAAGTTGGTAGACACGCTAAACCTGTGGAGGAACTGGCTCTCGAGTGCTGCTGCCGGAACACACCTATTGGTATTTGGCGGCAGGTTTACAACTAGAGGGTGGTAGCTAGCCAGGCGGGCATTAGAAAAAGCCCTACCACCATGCTATGGTTTCCTCACGATGTTTTCCTTCACCGAAAGCTCAAGCTCATTGTAGGTGCTTGGGTTCGAACCCACGTCCCTTGACGCGAAGTCGAGCACACTACCACTGAGCTATCATCGCTTCAAATCGCGTCAATATCGACAATGATTCATTGAGTTTTTTTAGGCTCGGTACCAATGAACGTTCGATCAATTAGACCGGAAACGAGATTGTTTCTTGTTTATCGTATACTAGATCTGTCCGCGAATTGGTTCGCGTGGAATAAAAATATTATTTAATAATTTTTGCCCGTTTTTGTAACTTTTTTCAATCTATGAAATATAAAAAGAAATCCGAATAATAGTGAAACAGATTAGCGTGTTCAAACATACGAACAGACTTTCCCGGTTTATAATATTAATCTAGATTGGAAGTTTTAAGAACGTCTTTTGTACTGAGCTGGTTTTGATTCGATGTGATTTCGAATATATGAACACAATACAATTCTTATACAATGACGGTCACTAATAAATTAAGTCCTAGCACCCCTTAATATTGTTATTTATTTATTTATTCCCATTATTTACCTATATCTATATATATAAAAATGAATCTCTATTTCCTTCGGTCATCGCATCACGCGTGCACGGATGGAACAATTTCGCTATTTCTTATTTGTTATGTTAATTATTATCAGCAGAAAGTTCTTCTGAAAGAATAAATTAAGCAACTTGAGCGGAACATTAGGAAAATTTAAGAAATTTTAAACAATTTAATGACAATATCAATTTCACATAACTTTCAGTTGTCATACAGCATTACAATAATGAACACTATTATTTAAAAAAAAATTTTATAAATGACACCAATTATAATTTAATATTCATAGTTAAGACTGGACCATGTCAGGCAGGTCAGCTAGTGTATCGTTAAGCAAGCAAACCTCAATTACTATGTATTTACTATTATTATGTATAGACCAGAGGAATAATTATACCACCCGAGGTCCGCGGAAAACTCATTGAATGGGCGCCAGTAAAAACCTTCAGGTTTGCAATTAATTTTACTAAATCACTGAAGTAATTACCAAACAGTTGGTGTTACTAATACTGTGTGAATTTTAGTTCACCTATACAAATAAATAAAATTGTAGTGTCTGTTTGTGATTGCTAAATAACGGCTTTTTAATAAATGTATATGAAAGTATTTACGAAATTTATTAATTTTTTTTTTATTTTTTTTTTGTACGTCTGTCTGTCTGTTTGTTCCAGCTAATCCCTGAAACGGCTTGACCGATTTCGACGGGACTTTCGCTGGCAGACAGCTGATATTATAACGTGTAAATTAGGTTACTTTTATTATAGAAAATAGTAGGTTTACACAAAAAAAAAATGGATGGAATTCAATGGACAGACGAGCCGAATGGATGTGTTCTAAAATTGATAATTTTCTTATAGAAGCGTTTAAAGCTTAATGATTTATTTGAATTTGGTCTTTAGTCGTGTATAAACGTTAATATATTTTAAGTACTAATATCGAATTTTATATTTTTTACTTAATTTAAAATGTTAAGTTATTTCTGCGCTGATGCCGCTACCGTGTATAGATTTAGTTGTATGAAACCCGCTGAAAGTGTTCTTATATAACCAGTGTTGCCAGTATCCGAGAAGCTACTGAATATACCTACCATGAAATCGCTTAGAACTGAGCGACGCGCTACCACTCCCACGCCTCTCAATCGGGGCCTAATTAATAGAGCTGTGGCTGGTGACCGACTTTTGTATCCGGACAATCGATTACGAATAGACGTTTACAAATTAACCAATCTTTGTACTTTTCAAATCGATAATTTATGAGATTTTATTTATTCTTTCATCGAAAATCGAGATTGCAAAACATTTTTTTTAAATACAAATATGCGCCTATTCTATCTAAATCATGCGTGTAAGACTTTTCACGAATAACAAACACTACAGGTTTTTATGACAGTTATATTATTTATCACAAAAAAAGATTATTTCATTTTTATTAAGAACTTAATAATCGCAGGTTTATAAAACTTAGGTATGTTATTTATTAAAGGTGTACAAGCTACCAAAACAGAGAAAAATACATCGAAACCAAGACGTTCTTATAGCTTTATCCGGGGAACAGTCAGTTGGTAACCATTCGTACCACCGTAGCCACCGCCATATCAAATTTCATTTAAATCTATCTCGAACTTTCACACTTATCTGCTTGTACGCTAATAGTAAAAAAAGCGCGTGTGTAAGTCACAGACGGTAGCAGTGAAACTTCTGAACAGTACCTGATTAAAAATACTTATTGAAAATACATGGACAATGCTACGTCCATGCAAATTTATACATTTGACTTAGTCACTGATTTATTAAATGTACAGACTAAGCAATGACATTAGATTATGTTTTCATATTATTGTGACATGACTAGTCTATTGAAAATACCAACATTGGTAGAATAAATTCCTACATCATTCCAGTGCGTCTGTCACTTATCATCTGGTTAAATAGATTGAAGACTTGATGACGGGGCGTAAGGGGTATTGAATACCATCTAAGCTACCTAAGCCAACCTCCCTGTCGATTGTTGGTCTCACATTTGGCTATAGAGGTTATATTGGCACAGAGAACGAGAACCAGTTCTTTCCGCCAAGGCCAGCAACATGGCTGTAGTACCACCGGTGTTGCGGCTGTCGATAGCCGACGGTAACCATTTACAATTACATGGGCCGGCTGTCTGTTTGCTATCTATTGCCAAAAGAACTGGCTGTCATTCATTCGTGTAACGTTACATTATAGCTTACGTTATTTTAAATACATATATGAATAAAAAAAAAAAACCTAAGTATACCAAATTGAGCCGACGTAAATTCCTATAATCCGACTTTACGGCCATAAAAATCGCTACGGGGTATCCCTATTAATTAAAGTATTATAAAAATGGCCTCAATAAACTATCCTAAAGTTAGAACTTTAATAACACGGTGAGGATTATCACGAATGCATGGGGTCCGTGTTACGGTGCCGCCGACATAACTCGAATTTTTATATCAGTAGATGTAGTAATGAAGTGACTTTTACTCACGAGGCCAGTTCACGTCGCCGCTGGTATAATAATTCAAAAAATTTATCTATTAGTGTAAAACTTCTTAGCCGGCGATTCGGTTACCGGATGAGAATTTAGAGTGAACTTTCAAGCACGCGCCATGTTTAGAAGGAAGAAACATTGTAGGTTGAAGCAGAGCCAGAGACAAATACTGTTTCTTCTTTGGTTTAGCGTTATGAGCACAATCTGATCCGACTTTAAGTGACGACGTGGCCTTAGATGGTGGGCACACCAATCCTAGTACAATTATGGCGGCAGATTTTCAACATAAGTGTGGTCATTAATGGTCATTAAGCCAGACGGTCATTAGAATAAGCCCTACCATCATACTATGATTTCATTGTAAAGTTTTTCCTACACCTAAAGCACTTCATTGCAGGAATTCGAACTCTGTCCATTGCCGCGGCGCCCCTATACACTACCAACTAAACCATCATCACTTTATATATATAGCCTTTTATATATATCGGTGACATTTTGCGTGACGTATTATGTTCATTGTCTATAATTAAAATGAATTATCTATCTATACTAGTATAATAAAGAGGAGACATTTGTATTTTATTTGTAACGTATAAACTCATAGTAAACTGGACCGACTTCAAAAACTTATTCACCATTAGTAAGCTATATATCCCTGAGTAACACAGTGTTAGCTTGATCCTCTCTTTATCTATACATATAAATTATGTTGGAGTCTGTTTGTAATATTGAAATAACCGATTTTTACTACATGTATATGAATATATACGGTACATGCACTAAAATAACATTTTTTTACAATTTTTGTCTGTCTCTCTGTATGTTCCGGCTAATCTCTGAAATGGATGGACCGATTTTGACGGGACTTTTATTGGCAGATAGCTGATGTAATAAGGAGTAACTTAGGCTACGTTTATTTTAGAAAAAATCTTTTAATTTAGTAAAATAAAGTAATGTTGCAATGTCCAAGTACTGTCCAGTACCGCGCGCAGCTCACGCGCATGCCACTGGGCCGTCACATCGGGCGCCTCCCACCGACGAATTAATATTAGTTAAATATAATCATAGTTAAGACAGGACAAAGTCTGTCGGATCAGCTAGTATTTAATATAATACAACAGCGGTTTTAATATTTAAAGACAACTTTATTAATTGAAATTGATATTTACACGTTTGGTTAAAAGTACTGTATAAATTCAAATTGTAATGACGAGATTTTATGGAAATTGTTTTGATAATTTATTTCAAGTAGCTCGGTTTTAGCTTCCGGTTGTGGTGATATAAAAACGTGTGTTTTTGCAATACTCAGGCAGTGATAGTGGAGCTCCGGAACGTATCTGTGGACTGAAGTATTAGTGATGTGAAGAACCATATAGTACGTGCAGACTATTATACAAGACGGGTAGGATACAAGGATTGTACAATATGTTATAAATCTATATATATATATAGGAATGTAGTGATAGGATGGTTATTCTATGGTAGAATATAGTTATAGGAGGGTAGTTTATAACGCCGATTAGTATAAAGAGCGATGCAAGCGTGCCACTGGGTTCAGTATAAGAGAGGCGCTTAAGCCGTATTAATCGTACGTAGCTGAAACACTACCGAAGGGACGTAAAATTTAATGTTATTTACTATTGACACTGTTTTGGTATTTATGCTTTAAATCATTATTGGGAAAGGTTTATACTGTGCGGAGAGAGGCACGAGCGGTGAAGATGAGGGTTGACAATTGTCGAAAGGAGGCCTCCTTAAACCTACATCTGAGTCGCAAGTCTCAGACACTCTCGTGTTATCCTCTCTCTGCCACAATGATTAGGTTTCACGATGTACCCGGCACAGTGAAAGAACGATTACCCTACATATATATATAAAATGAATCTCTATTTCCCTTGGTCATCGCATCACGAGTGACGAACGGTAGAATTTCGCTAATTCTTTTTTTGTTGTTATACATTGTCAGGAGCAGGTTCTTATTAAAGAAAAATTAAGGAAACTGATCGGAACATTGGAAAATTTAAGAAAGTTTTAAAATTCTTAACGACAATAATTAAATTTCCAAACTGTTTTGTCATAGGGCATTACAATAACACTATATTTTTGAATAATATTTTTTTTATGAATTACACCAATTCTAATTCAATATTCATTGTTAAGACAGGATAACGTCTGTCGGGTCAGCTAGTTAGATAATTTTAAGTTCCACGCGAACGAAATCGCAGGCACGGCTAGTGAATAATAATTTGTGGCGAATGAACGAGTTCATACTCGTCTAGGATATTTTTAATGATTGTCCCATCATTAATCTTGTTTAAACTGTGAACATAAAACAGTTTATTCTCATGACACTGGTAAAATTATTCATGAACATTTATCACACTTGGCATTAGCATTTGCTTACGTAAGGCTAAGTCATAACTAAAAAAAAAATGTAATATTTATTTTTACAGATTTAATATCATTCAACAATTGGTAGTATCAAAAATGTATAGATGAAAATGTGTGTTTTTTTTTTATGTTATCTCAGCAAAGTGACTGTACTGTACCTGATGTTAAGTACAGTACAGTCCAAAAACAGTAGCGACCATAGAGAGAACGACAATCCATCGCCAGTCGCTACTGCCGTTCCTCCTGGGTAATGGCTTCTTTATGTTTCTCTTGAAGGATCTGATGTTATATGAGGAAGGGAAATACATGGGCTGAAAGACTGTTCCACAACTTCAGGACACGGTAAAAGTATGACATATCAAACTATTTGGTTCGAGCCGTAATGGGGGTTACCGTGAAGCTGTGACTCCAAAGTCCAGCGCGTGTAGTTCTATTGTGGAAAGGAGAGGAAGGGATAAGATTGAATAGCTCTTCTAAGCACTCACCGTGATGCAGTGTTTAATCAGTGTTGTACAGTTTATCTCTATTAATAATGTCAATTGGAAAAGTTTGTTTGTTTGCGTGATTGAACGCGCTAATCTTAGGAACAGTAATTAAAATTTCAAAAATTATGTGTTTGATAAAGCTATCATTGGGGAAGGCTTTCTTTTATTTAACATCACAACACCACGAAAAGTAGCAAAGCTGTTACGAAATCAGTAACAAAAAAGGGCAAAAACGAATAAATAATTTTTAGTTCCCAGCAAAGGAAGTCGCAGACATCGCTGGTGCACTTGTCAATAATTTTTTGATCTAAAATAAGGTGAGGTTGAAGCGATGATAGCTCAGTGGTAGTCTATAGGAACGCCGTGTCATGGGACGTGAGTTCGAATCCGAACACCGACAATGAGCTTCAGCTTTCGGTGAAGGCAAACACCGTGAGAAAACCATAGCATGGTGGTAGGGTTTTTTCTAATGCCCGCCTGGGTAGCAACCACCCTCAAGTTGTAAATCTGCCGCCAAATACCAATAGGTGTGTTCCGGCGGTTGAACTTGTGAGCCAGTCCTTCCAAAATAAAGAACGGCAACGCACCTGCGATTGCTGTGGTATTGCGGGTGTCTATGGGCGGTGGTGATCACTTACCATCAGGTGACACGCTTGCTCGTTTGCCAGCTATTAGATAAAGAAATGATAAAAAGGTTTAAATAATAATTACAAAACAAACACAGTCTCTGCTGTAGCAAATATAAGTTACTGTCTATTTTTGTTAATAGAAAAGTTAAAAAAAAAACTCGAAAATGAAAGAAAGTTTATATTAAAGTTAGAAAAGCACAAAAACTTTAAACAGTCATCCGGGAGACGGAACACTGAATGTGTAACGTATATTTCGTGTCCTCCCCGCCCGGGACATATCAAAATTCATCTCTTTATATGCATGTAACTTGAACACATAAGTTACGCTTCGACGCTCCCTTTATTCAGCTTAGCGCCCCGCGCCGGTACGCTCTAAATGATATGCGCGATGCATGGACATCGTGTCTGTGTTTTACAAAAGAATAAATCCTGACATTCATGACTGACGTGAAATCGAAACTATAGACGCGTTATAATCGTTATAACGTTTAAGACATAGGTTCTCAAAGTTCGCGGTACCGCCCCCCATTAAGCGCTGAGATTATCTGAGAGGGATATTAAAACTTCAACTGATATTGGGGGAGGCAAACAAATATTGTCGGAGGTCGATTTCCTTACAAAGTTCTGTAAAAAATTATATGAAGTACTCCCAGGAGGGCATTGGGCATTCAATTTGCGCTTAAGTGGGAGGTACATTAAAAAGTTTGAGAAACATCAGTTTAGAACAATCCAAGCGCGGATCCAACGTCGAGGCCACGATAGACATGCCCACAACAACCCTAATAGACTTGTGACGTCACACTTTCACGGTCTGTTTATATTGATAGGCTGATAATATTATGTACTACTATCTCTGCCTGCGACTTCATTCGCGTGAAACTGAAATTATTTCATCTCGCGCCATCATTTAAATTACAATAATTTGTCTAATAGTTAATGGTTTTAATAAAACAAATACTAAATGTTACTCGAGGATAAGCTTTATGATTTCCTCGGTGACGTTTCATCATATACGTTGTACTTTAGCAGTGATGCGTGCACAAACAGTCAGACATAACTTTCTGAAATGATGTGAATGCATCCAATTATATATTCTTAGTCATTTGCAAAGAGTATAAATTATAAATATATAGACTGAATTGTATTATTACATCGTTTACCTAATGGTCAGAATTAGAACAACAGTTTTTAAATAAAAGTGTTAACTTCTATAATAAAGTCCCAAAGCACATTACTGAATTGCCGGACAGTGGGTTCGAGAACCATGTCAAACGGGTTTTGATGTCAAAAGACTATTAGAGGGTGGATCAACATGTGAGCGATCATGATGTCTGGAATTGACACCCCTCTCTGTACATCCGCTAATAACTACTGTAACACATTAAACTATTATATAAAAGGTTAAGAATAAGACTTAAAACAAAAGATGCAGATCGAGTTTCTTGCCGGTTCTTCTCGATGACTGCGTTACTTTCTGAACCGGTAGTAGTTTTGACGTTCATAAGCGCTTTCTTAGGGCCTAAATTGAATAAAAAATTTTGATCTGATTTAATTAGCATATTAGACATTATAAAATTTGCTACTATTTTAGAATTGTTAAAACGACATTGCTTAGGCGAAAAAATATCGTCGCGAACGCATCATATTTAGCGTGTATTTCGTATTACTAACCTCCTTAATGAAATTTTCCCTTCTTTCGTGTCTTTCTTATGAAGTTAAAAGAATCAAATACCTGTCTCTTTTTATCACTCCTTGGAGGATAAGTGATAATAGAGACGGAAAGAGACGCTGCCCACAAGTCGCTCATCGTTTTTAAGAAAATTACATAAACGAGTTTAATAAAAACTAAATTATTTACAACATGGAAAGTGCATAGCCGTGTCTCCGGGTTTAATTACTGCTCATGCAGCATTACTCCTTTTATTACGTCGGACAAATATTTTAATCGTTTTATTGTTAATTAACTTTGCCGGCGAACAGGCCACGGTTATACACACTTTATAGGTTTAGAGTGTCTTGTTAACTCTCACCAGATGTTAAATAACCCAAGGTCCAAGGTGGTGGACTCGCTAAGCGTGGAGGCAACGTGGTTCTCAACCGGAACTGCCGAAACAAACATGTCAAAAGTGATGGTAGCTCAGTTGGTAATGCGTGTGGACCCGCATAAATGGACGTGAGTTCACATCCACCTGATGAGCCCGAGTGTTTGGTGACAGAATAGGTTGTGAGGAAACCATAGCATGGTCGTAGAGCTTTTTCTATCATCCCTCTACCTACCAGCTACCTACCAGCTAGCTACCAGCTAGCTACCAGCCTCAAGACGGAAATCTGTCGCCAAATACCACTTACACTAGGTTTAGTGTGGCCGCCATCTTGGGCCACATCTACACTTAACATCAGATGAGATTGTGATCAAAATGCTACTAAAACTATTAAAAAAAATCTTCTAAATTTAAGTTTTTTTTTTAACTCCTAATGTCCTTTCTGTATCCCATATTTTGTTATATGGTATATGCGGTAACTCATAAATTGCTTTCGTTGGTGTCTAAATACATAATTTTTTTGCTTAGTGGTATATATTCCTAAGCATCTACAATAAAATACGTAAACCCTTTCCCTATTCAAACAATGCGTTTACGGTACTGTTCTCTCGGAGAGCGCTACATAAAGTGCCTCGTAGGTTTGAATTCTAGAGCTCCCAGCTCATCAACTCATTACAGAGCGATCTTAATGATGAGTAATCTAGCATTTCCTCTTAACTGTAACCTCATTCCTGGAAATTGCTATTATATACTATTCAACTTCGACCTTATCAACGTAGCTTTAAGGACTCCGTTACGATGGCGCTTGGACGTTAAAATTGGTCTCACGCACCATCTCAGCTTCCGTCTAGTGTTTTTATCCCAGGATATTACTACAACTATTATAAATTATAAAGATTATTACTCTACACTGTTTTATTTTTGTTACCCTAAAAATATTTCTTACATGTGTTCTGTCTACTTTAATTCTTTGCCAAAGAAAAGGTAAATAGTTCAAAACTGATATAAAAAAAATAATTAAAAGTAGTGTCATTAATTATTTTTTTATACTTAAAGTTTAGCGTTATGGCCATAATCTCACCTGATCTTAAGTGACGATACGGCCCAAGTTGGTAGACACGCTAAACCTGTGGAGGAACTGGCTCTCAAGTGTTGCTGCCGGAACACACCTATTGGTATTTGACGGCAGGTTTACAACTCGAGGGTGGTAGCTAGCCAGGCGGGCATTAGAAAAAGCCCTACCACCATACAAATATTCTTGTAAACATATAGAATGCGACATACGCTCACGATAAAGTTCACAATGACCTACGTGCAGGGATGGATAAATACCCCATTCCATATGGGTTAATAACTGTGAATATCGCTAACAAGTGGAACAGGTAAGACCACGGCCGTGGACGTAAGCTTTGTGCACGTTAAATTAATGTAACCTAAGCCTACTGCTACACACGTAACAATATATCGTAAAGATTAATCTGTGTAAACCGATTTGCGTAGATTTATCACCGCGACGGTTTTTATAAGAAAATAGTTGCCGATTTTCGTTCATCGGCGGCAGATACAATTTCTATCAGATATATCGCTGCCGATTGCGTTTGCACTCTTAGCAACATGTCGGAAGTCGCAAAACGTGGGCACCGTCTACGTTGCATGGCGGTAGGCTTTTTCTAATGTCCGCCTGTCTAGCAACCACTCTCAAATTGAAAAACTGCCGCCAAATACCAACAGGTGTGTATCGGCAGCTGCATTTAAGACCCAGTTCCTCCACAGGCTTGGCGTGTCCACCAAATTGGGCCGTATCATCACTTAAGCTCAGGTGCTTAAGGTACCTGAGCTTAAGTGATGATACGGCCCAAGTTGGTTGACACGCCAAAACGCTAAACCTTAACTATAGAAAAAACAAATGTTTAAAGAAAGCTACAGAAGCGAAGCTTGCTTTTCGAAGACAAAATCAAAGGAGTACTATGATCGAAACAGAAAAGCACCCTGCAAGAGGCTTGTTGGAAAACACAAAGCCATTAATCTTGATAGTGGTTAGAAAGATAAATATTCTAAAAACTGCATATAAGAAAGAGCTTAATAAAAATCATAATGGCATGGGTTTCTGTGGAGAACCGATGGTCGACAACGAAATCGGTGGCGTTTGGAGGCATTAGGGCTGTTCGATTTAACTGTACAGTTTGAAGTCGCTACCATATCTCGTTACGTGTGTAGCAAGCTTTAGTTGGACACTTCGACTGTCACCCGACATGACTAATTTATGAACAAATTGAGTATTAAGCTCTCGAATTATTGTCATAATGAAAGATTTGAGTAAATACTTTGGAAGTGAGAAAATACTATACTATGTAATAATAAATATAATTATGAACTTTTGCATGGCTCATAAGCGAAGCGTTGAGGTGGGTACTACTGTCACTTCACGCAAAACAACCGATTTTTCAAACTTAAAATGTCTCTATTTATCATATATTGCACTTGTAAAGTTAATATACATAGATATATCAAGAAAAAACGCTCGTGATATTTTTGATGCCATTTTTGTTATTTAAACTAGTTAATAAACTGTTTTAAAAACTTCTGTCTTGGACGTCCGTGTGTCTGTACGTGCGGATCCTGTATGTTATCACGATAACGACCGAAATACTTTACTAATCGAGTCTTTTTTTATTCCTACGCTTCAGTATAATTAGGAATAGAACATTATTACTGTTCACGGTCTGATTCGATGTGGGCTAATTGATATTAAATAAAAAAATTGAATTTTTGTATCTTATTTTAAATAACTCTGATTTTTAAAATGTATATTGACAAAATTTGTCTATATCGATAATCGTAATGAAGCTGGTCTGGTTAGCTATCGCATACTCTAGTCGGAAAACAGTTACCAAGAACCTATCGGTGTGTTCCGGCAGTTGCACTTGCGAACCAGTCCCTCCACTATGTTCAACGTGCCCACCATCTGAGACACATCGACTCTTGATACCAGCTGTGATTGTAGTCAAACGCTACATTTAGACATTTTAAAACATAAAAAATCAATATAAAATGCATCGATGTAAATAGAGATGATATCAAAAGCCAATATATCAGGCCATATAAAAATGCATAGGTTACGCGCAGCACGGTGTCACATTAGTCGCGACCATATCTTAGCATCGCCTGCCGCACCCGGGACGACAAACTTAGCCACAGATGCTCAAACTTTTCGCTCATATCACTATATAATTTAATCTGTTTTAAACTTTTAAAAGTTTTTTGACTATCCTACGGCAGTAGTACTGTTTTTCAAAATGCAAGGCGCATACGTCCCTTTTTTGTAACGCTGCCAACGTGTACGTAAAATTTCTTAAAGATTGGTTAAGGATATAGTGTGAAATTGTTTTAATGAAGCGCACATTCTCTCTTATAATATTAATTAAGATGTTATATTTTTGAAGCGATGATAGCTCAGTGGTCGTGTGTACGACTTTGCGTCAAGGGACGTGAGTTCGAATCCAACCGCCTACAATGAGCTTGAGCTTCCGGTGAAGGAAAACATCGTGAGGAAACCATAGCATGGTGGTAGAGCTTTTTCTGATGGCCACCTGGCTAGCTACCACCCTCAAGTTGAAAATCTGCCGCCAAGTACCAATAGGCCGTATCGTCACTTAAGATGAGATGAGATTATGGCAATAACGCTAAGCCTAGGTAACTATAAAAAAACTATGTGAGAGATATTTGGTGCGTTCAAACTCGATCTCTTTGGTATATGTTAACTGGCCGATAAGATGTGATATGGAAATATTGATTATATTCAAAAAGATTTAAATTAATTAGAAAAAAAAAGTTGTGTCAAGAAGCTAGGTAAAAATATATAATAAATATATGGGTCGAAAGGGGTTTTCATTTAATATAGAATATATACCGGGTCTATCAAATATCCTATATACGTATGTAACTAGACAGTACAGTGATAATCATTTTCTTATAGAGTTTAAAGGTAAGGTTATATTATTGACTATACAATAATTAAAACGTTTTTTTTATTATCCACACTTGTACCCATCAATAAAACGGATTCTTTCAACGTAATTTTTAGAGACGTCTGATTGAATTGATAATTTACACCAGTATCAGGATCCATTACTTTAATATCACGAGTTCGTTCCTATACCAGTATCATCAGAATAAGTTAAAAATAGTATAACTTCATTTGTACAAAATAGTACAATGATGACATCATAAATATCGTATTTTATGTGTTTTTTTTTTCATTTATAGCGTGTTATAGTTTGAGAGCCGCTGTTCTATAAAGATACCGCAAATGATAAAGCGAGAATATTTGCCTTGGTGCAAAGCATTTAGCGTAAGTAAAATATGCGAAACCCGCAAGACGGGCATTACGCTGTATATAATATCTATTTTATTTAACAATGAACAGGCGTGGTAATCTAACTTTTCGATCTCTGATATGTTGAAACGATCTCTCGAGTTTCAACAGGTGGAAAATACATAAGATAAGATGTCAACTATGGAAGAAAACCCTTACTAAATACAATATTAAATAAATACGAAAATGAGTTTGTTTGTTAGTTTGTTCGTTTGTTTGTTACACTTGCACGCCTAAACCGCTGAAACGATTATGATGAATTTTAATATGGAGATAGGTAGCAAACCTGGAGACGGTTACAGGCTACTGTATCTCTCGAAAAATTTTTTAGAAGTGGGTTAAAGAGAGGATATACTTTGTATGAAACATTTTACTGTGTCATCCTATTTTATTCTGACAAAATTAATATTAACGCAAGCGAAGCTGCACGTATAACCTAGTATTCAATAAATTATTAAACAATAATGCTTTATTAGTAAGGACAAAAATAAATAAAAATAATTCTTCTTTCATTGGAATGTAATAATTTACCTGCAGTTTTAATAAAATAACCTACAAATCAATACGTCAAGTGTCTGCCCACATTGGCAAAGATTCCGTGACTACGATACGCTGAGCTCATGCCCACGCGACACCCTCGGACGCTGGTGGCTGTCACCTGAGACACATTTATGTTCGTTTTATTAGGTGCAACCACCGTTTATGCATTTACAATAGACCAAAACATGCTATCAGCTGGTACAGAACAGAAATGGGGTGATTTCTATGTTGTAAAATTATCTAAAAATACCTTTTTTTATACTTAAGGTTTTAGCGTTATGGCCATAATCTCACCTGATCTTAAGTGACGATACCGCCCAAGTTGGTAGACACGCTAAACCTGTGGAGGAACTGGCTCTCAAGTGCAGCTGCCGGAACACACTTATTTGGTATTTGGCGGCAGGTTTACAACTTGACGGTGGTAGCTAGCTAGGCGGGCATTAGAAAAAGCCCTACCACCAAGCTATGGTTTCTTCACGATGTTTTCGTTCACCGAAAGCTCAAGCTCATTATAGGTGCTTGGATTCGAACTCACGTCCCTTGACGTGAAGTCGTACACACTACCACTGAGCTATCATAGGCTAATGATAGGAAATAACAACTCTATAACAAGATTTAGCTTCTTTAATAGTGAATGAATCCACAATGGAGCATCAGTATCGTATATATATTGTACTATATATATATGTTTACAATATTGTTATCAAAAATACTCTATCTATAACTCCACAATTACACACTTGGAATACTAAAGCGACGTCTTAATATGGAAAGACAGCTGCCCGTCACCGTAAGTGACAGACGTGAATTCGTTATATTATCGTTATAAGTTATATTATCGCTATATCGTTATAAGTTATTTGTACGGCATCCAGATTTCATCGACGATAAGTAATCGAGGGAAATTCTTATTTTTAACACATTATTCGTTATTATAATATGTGTTCGTATGCACGTTATCGCTTTGAAAGTTCTACGTTTTATTTTGATAATAAAAATTTAGGGTTCGTTTTGGATTATAAAACTGAGTAAAACCTTCTGTGAAATGTACTTGGAGTTTTAAGTGTTTTTTTAAGCGAGATCAAATATAAAAGTTTTTGTTTCATACTATAGTTTGTAGGTAGTCTATAGATAGTTACGGCCGCTATTTCACATGGTGTTAAGTGTTGATGTGGACAAAGATTCTGGATACGCCAGTGGAGGGATTGGCTCTCAAATGTGACGACCGGAACGCATTGGTATTTGGCGGCAGATTATCAACTTGAGGGTGGTAGCTAGTCAAGGTATTAGAAAATGCCCGCAATATTGTGGTTGTATCACCCTTTTTATGCGATAGGGTGCAAACGAGGAAGCGTGTCACCTGATGGTAAGCGATCACCGCCGCCCATGGGAATCCAAAACACCAGAGTAATCGCAGGTGCGTTGCCGGCCTTTATAGGAAGGACTGGCTCTCACTGCCTTTCCTTTACCGAAAGCTCGAACTCATTGCCGGTATTCGAACTGACGACCATTGTCACGGCGTCCGTACACGCTCCCTTGAACATTCATTCTTTATAGACGTCTACGTAGCTGGAGCATACGCATGAGAAATTTCAAAGCAATCGGTCATGTAGTTTTGGAGATATTGTGGGCGACGTTAATTTTTTTTTATATTTATTTTCCCCTTAGTTTTAATCATATAAGTATTAGAAAACTACAAAAAATGTAATGATTTCTTATGTTTACGCGAATATTATTCATTGAAATAAAACTAATTTAAACGGATTTTATCGCGGTTATTTATTGACTTTAATCCCGACGTTTCGAAAGCTTTTCAGCCTTCGTGGTCACGGGGCGGACTGAGGTGTAGGTTGTCCAGAAAAGTTCATGTCGCTTAAATTAGTTTTATTTGTACAAAAAATGTATCAAGAAACATCAGTTTACATTTATTTTGATAATTAACATATTCTACGATAACAGCTTCCCTGGATTACTGTTAGTTTTGACTTTTTAATTAATCACTAACAGGTTAGCGGAGTAAATAAAAAAAATGTACAGAACCGTAAATTTGAAACATATTTTTTTTATCTTGCAGCAAAGACATAACGTCCACATGCTTCGGATACCGGTTTTGAGATGGCAGATCGTATACAGAGGTTTGTCGATTACCAAATTTTACGAGATTTCGTCTCTTATTTAGGGCTAATTAAGATGAAAATCAAGAAGATATAATAACTTTTTACTGACTTATAACAAAATCACTGTCAGTGCGTCCAATTGTCACTGTTCACCTAACAACCACTGGCGAAGGTGGAAGGCGGAAGCATAGTGGTAGATATTTTTAACTTCCGCCCTCAAGTTCAAAATGTAGTCGCAAATATCTATGGATGTTAGAAGCGATGATAGCGCAGTGGGTGGTAGTGTGTACGACTTCGCGTCAAGGGATGTGAGTTCGAATCCAAGCACCTACAATGAGCTTGAGGTTTCGGTGAAGGAAAACATCGTGAGGAAACCATACTATGGCAGTAGGTCATTTTCGAATGTCCGCCTGGGTAACAATCACCCTCAAGTTAAAAATCTGCCGCCAAATACCAATAGGTGTGTTCCGGCAGTTGTACTTGAGAGCCAGTTCCTCCACAGGTTTAGCGTGTCTACCAACTTGGGCCGTAACGTCACTTAAGATCAGGTGAGATTATGGCCATAATGCTAAACCTTAAGTATATAAAAACTTATTATTTCAACAGTTGCACTTGAGGGCCAGTGCATTAATTAATCTTAGCGTGTCTATTATTTTGAGTCACTTAACAACAGGTAAAATAACTATACGCGAGATGATTTAACAGTGTCGACCGATTTAAAAATGCCCACTGTCATTTGATTCTCTTCCGAATGGTCACCATCGCTCCACCATCAAGGAAATAGTTTAAAAAAATACCACTTTTACTGTGTTCCCGGTATTATTTTCAAAAGGAAACAGACACCAGATATCCGGCTAAAGATTTATAAGTTTTCTTCATTTTGCCTGTCAACCCTGTAATCCGATCTGACATACGTGCAGATGCAAACAGCTCTGCTAAATGATCCTGATTATGTTTTCACTGAAGTTTTAAAGTCCTAACCACGCCCATACGTGCTATAATACTAGAACTTTTCGTTTATAGTTAAGGTTTAACATTATGGTTAAAGTTTATTATGGTTAAAGGTAATAGATACGCTAAAACTCGTGGAGGATCTGGCTCTCGATCGAGGAGAAGGAATCTGGTCATGCGTTTTCATTATTTCGATAGCTATTTAAGAGGGGATAGAAGTCGCGTGCACAGCTAGGTTATCAAAAACGATGATAAACAAAAAACTATGTATAACCTTTTAGTAGTTATTATAATGTGATACAAATTCATGCAAATCGTTTCGCGTTTAAGTGCGCTGAATTTCCCAGCCGCGTACTACCAAAATATCGTTTCAATAACAGTATATATTCGTGTAAAACGAATGATTACAATACTCGCGGTCGTAAGCTAGTTATTGTGGTTTGTAAGAACGCGGCCGCCTCATTACTACGGTTTTCGGTGAAGAATGAATTAAATGAAACAACACAATCTTACGTACGTAATTACAATGAGTTATTACTTTACTGGAAGTGCCTTTTTATCACCATCTCATCTGATGTTAACGAACGCTGTGTTCCAAGCTTTTTGAGGTTATGGTCTAACAAGTACAACTAAGACAAGATATGTAAGAGAAAAAAACGTAACGCAACATTAGGAAGTTTAAAAAAAATCTTGCGGTATATCGTTACTTAACATCACGTGAGCCTGTGGTCATAACGCTAAGCTGATATACTATTTAAAAGGTACAAAGCATTAACCGGTCATTCCGACGTTATATGGAGGATTTTTGTCATACTTTATAGGTCTAGCGTTGTTGTCACAATCTCATCTGATCTTAAGTGACGGTATGGCTCAAGACGGTGAACATGCGACGCCTAGCGGAAGGACTTGCCCTCAAGTGCAGCTTCCGGAACGCAGCCACACGTATTCCGCAACAGATTTTCAACTTCAAGGCAGTAAATAATCAGGCTGTTATAAGAAAATGCCTTACTACGATGCTACGGTTTCCTCAATCTCATTGCCGAGCTTCGAACACACGTTCATCGATGCGTTATCCGTTCAGATTACCTGGTTGAATATATTACGATATTGTTGGTCATTGACCAGATATGTTGGTTGCAATATAAACTTCCTGGACAATATTCAAAACGGTATCACCATCTGTTAACAGCATTGTATGAAGCCTGATGATAAGGTATCCAACCAATCTATGTGGTATTGGTGTAATTGTGTGAGTGTGCGTGCGTGTGTAAGCGAGTCGCTTGATGATGATTTGAAGCGATGATAGCTCAGTGGTAGTGTGCACGACTTCGCGTCAAGGGACGTGGGTTCGAACCCAAGCGCCTACAATGGGCTTGAGCTTTCGGTGAAGAAAAACATCGTGAGGAAACCATAGCATGGTGGTAGGGCTTTTTCTAATGACCGCCTGGCTAACTACCACCCTCAAGTTGTAAAACCTGCCGCCAAATACCAATAGGTGTGTTCCGGCAGCAGCACTTGAGAGCCAGTTCCTCCACAGGTTTAGCGTGTCTACCAACTTGGGCCGTATCGTCACTTAAGATCAGGTGAGATCATGGCCATAACGCTAAACCTTAACTATAACAAAAAAAAAAAAAAATTAATAGACGATGCTACCTTTTGGGCAAAAAATCTATCGTCAAGCACTTGCGGGTTTATTCTGACATCTGCATTTAAAAGCCAGATTTATATTACATACACCGTCTACTGCTCATTAATATGGAAACTTAATACCACTACATACTTTGATTTAATGAGATTGAGGATAGTTGATAACACAGAATACTGTATAAACGCGATGCAAACGCGGCAGGGGTCCATGACACTACGGGAGAGGGCATAGCCCTGAACAGTATCCTCGCCGCTACCAAGAAGAGCTGAGAAGGTCAGTCAATCGGCAGGGGTCTAATTCAGTCAGTTCTGTTGAGTTAAGAACGTTCGACAATACGGAAGTGTTGTAGAAAGCGGAAGTTCTGCTGGAAAATATAACGACTGTGGAACGAGACTCCTTTTTTTATAAACTTAAGGTTTAGCATTGTGGCCATAATCTGGATCTGGAAGGAACTGGCTCTCAAGTGCATCTGCCGGAACACACCTATTGGTATTTGGCGGCAGGTTTACAACTTGAAGGTGGTAGCTAGCCAGGCGGGCATTAGAAATAGCCCTACCACCATGCTATGGTTTCCTCACGGTGTTATCCTCCACCGAAAGCTCAAGCTCATTGTAGGTACTTGGATTCGAACTCACGCCCCTTGACGCGAAATTGTACACAGTATCACTGAGCTATCATCGCTTCAAAAACTCTGGGTATGATTCGACGCAACCTTCACGATCTGTAACACTCACACGCACTATTAACTACAAATAACCCATCACAACCTTAGTAAAATAATATATGAATCAGTTGAATGATCATGCTTCTGTAACAAAACCCTTTAAGTAATAAGCAGACAACAAATAAAACAGTTTAAAGATTATATTTGCGATGATAGCTCAGTGGTAGTGTGTACGACTTCGCGTCAAGGGACGTGAGTTCGAATCCTTGAACTTTCGGTGATGGAAAACATCGTGAGAAATCCATAGCATGGTGGTAAGGCCTTTTCTAATACCCACCCAGCGAGCGGACACCTTCAAGTTAAAAATCAGCCGCCAAATACCAATAGGTGTGTTCCGGCAGTTGCACTCGAGAGCCAGTTCCTCCGTAGGTTTAGCGTGTCTACCAACTTGGGCCGTATCGTCACTTAATATTAGGTGAGATTATGGCCATAACGCTAAACCTTAACTATAAAAAAAAATGTAGCAGATAGAAATGCATGGGACTAGTTCTGACAATCGTATTGACATGTTATAGGAGCTTCTAGAACGCCATGTTGCTTCCGAAACGGTAGTAAATTATTATTTAAAAAAAAGGGATAATACTGTACTAGTTTTTGAAAAATAAACGACTTTATTTAATTAATATAACATGGTAGGTAACTAGCAAGCGGTAATAATTGCCCAGAGTCTATATTGTAGTTTCATTCCCAGACAGCTAATTACCAACGTGTCTGCTTACCCCATGATGACCCCGCCGCAACTTGATAGTTATATTTAATGAGTTCCTTTGGAATCCAAGTAATTACAGCAGCGAATTGATTTCGGTTGGTAATAAATAGATATTCTAATATGGCACTTAAACGGTTCGTTTCCATTATTCAGTACGTCACTGCACACACCGTAAATCCGGATTTCGTCCATTCATAGAATAAAGTGATGAAATAAGAATAAATATCCTTCCTTTAAATTATGTAATTTACTCTGTAGGAATTGTTTTTTTTTTATAAATCCATCGCTATCAATCGAAATGAAACTAATTTAAACGGATTTTATCGCGGTTATTTATTAATTTTCATCCCGACCTTTCGAAATCTGTTCAGCCTTCGCGGTAAGGGTGCCGACTGAGGTGTAGGTTGTCCAGAAAAGTTCATGTTACTGTGTCTACCTCCAGTTTAATTTTTGTTATTGATAGTTTTCCGATCTACAGAAAGAGCTCACAGTGTCTTGAGGTTTGGTAATTGGTCTTCTGCTATCAAACTTTCTATAACAATCATTCTTGTACAAATTTTAATGTAATTTGATATATCTAATATCATAGATATTACTTTTTATCGAAATAAAACTAATTTAAACGGATCTTATCGCGGTTATTTATTGATTTTGAAAAGAGCTCACAGTGTCTTGAAGTCTGGCGATTGGTCTTTTGGCTTCCGATTTAATTAAATGTATAATCGGATCCCAGGCTTGTGCTAGCTTCCAACCATCTTCTCTATTGAAATTTGGTTGTTTTTTAATTTCAATAGCCTCGCGAATCATCCTAGGTAGGAATCGGTGTTCTTTGGCAATGATTTGTGGTTTGTCGAATATATTGTTATGTTTGGAGCCTTCTTCTGATTGTTCAGCAACTGCACACTTACCCTTTATCCAACAAAATGAAAGAGTCTCACTGGCATAGATAATAAAATGGTAAACTTTACTGATTCATACTTATGTCGTACCGTGGAGCTATGGAACCGTCTTCCGGTCAGCGTGTTCCCACCCTCCTATGACATAGGGTCCTTCAAAAAGATGCGTGAAAAGGTATCTAAGCAGGCCAGCATAACAGCGGTGACTGATTGTGAATTTTGGATCATTGTCAGTCACCGCTGTTCTGGATTGTACTGTACTCAACACCAGGTGCAGTACAGTAACTATGCTGAGCAATATATATAAAAAAAAACTCAGTTTGAACAGTCGCCAAGAAGAAACACGTGTATGATTTTTTACAAGAATATTTTTATGCTATTTCTGAATACGATAGATGGCGCTGTGGTCGAATTATTTACTGAAACGTGTTACAGACCAACTAATTTTAATATAAAATAATAACAGGCAATAATTTCGTTGGATGCCAACTGACGAGACGATCAGGGTGACAACTTCTTTTACATGAGAATCAAAATCAGTAACGTATTGCCTGTCGCAATATACTGGGCAGGCACTAGTAAAGGCGGTATGTGGGACTCATCTGGTGCGAATCACCAGAATACACACTAAAATGACGCTACGGCGCCCTCGTGTTACTTCTTATTGTCAGAGACTCGATTCCAGTATGGATCTAATCTCTGCGGGAGCGCCAGGCCTCCGAATAATAGTTGTCTGCCTGCACTGTTTGACTATAAAGTTCTACGTATTGGCTAAGTTAGGATACCATGTATTACTATTTTACTTTGCTCTGCTTTCCACATGATCTTAGGAGAAACTTTGAACTCTTTCATAGCTTTTAACATTACAACAATTAAATAATTAAACCCTTAAAAGAAGCTTATGAACGTCAAAACTAAACGAAAGTAACGAATATAAAATTAAACAATAAACAATTATTCCATAAACGCGTAAAAATCCGTATTAAAAGACGCTTTACGGATGTTTTATATATTAAAGGTGGAAAAATCAAATTGTTTGTGTATTTTTTTAATATCACTAAAGCTCTCTAATAACGACTATATAAAAACGATTGGTGTCGAAGGGCACCAGATAGAAACGAAATTCCTTATTATAAAAATATTAATTTCAAGTTCCATTGTAGGTATAAGAAAATAATGAGTATACATTTTTTTACTATGATTTATTTTGTTTAAGATGATTTATAAAACTATGTAATAATAACAGTCATCACGTAGACTATACATTGGACACTGTACAGCCCTCATACATAGACTATACATAAACATCTTACGCTAACGTTACGTTTTTTGCCGTCTACGGCACCCCTCCGCGACGCGCCATAAGGAACTTCGTTCCAAAAAAGAAAATATTCGTAAATAAACTGAAAATAAAATGATACTGAACCATATTGTCTTCGCTTATCGATATGAAAATTACTACATGGTAATTATAATATTTAATAACGCCTCGGTCGATGCGTAATATAATAATTTCAATTTTTAATTACATTGGAAACGCGCCCCGCAACGCCACCATTAATCAAATCGAGACGAACGCGCATTTGACGTACGACGATATTAATAACCGAAGATTCACATATAATAACACATCGTAACCCGAGATGCATTTTCGATTGATTAAAAAACCGGTCTCAGCTTGAATACTGTGTCGGCCCTAGGTTCTTTAATTACATTGTGATCTTATGTCAAAGAGTGCACCCTTATACATATTGCATAGTTTTAGGCCATCATATTTGATCATTATAATTACTACAAATAATAATAAAAAAAAACGATTTGTGTCGCGGGAAACCAGATAGGAACGAAGTTCCTTATTATAAAAATATTTATTTCAAGTTCAATTCGAGGTATAACGAAAATAATTATTCGGGTATGCATTTTTATTATGATGTTTTCATCGATAAAAAATAAAAATAATTTTTTTTTGTAAAATTATCTTAACACCTTTATTTTGTTTACGATCATTTATAAAAAATATCACGTAGACTATACATCAGACACTGTATAGCCATCATACATAGACTATACATCAAAATCTTACGCTAACGTTACGGACGTTTTTTACCGGCTAGGGCACCCCTCCGTGACGCCCCATAAGGCATTTCGCTCCAAAAATAATTAATGAACCATATTTTAATAACGAATTGAAAAGTAGAAAATGAAAGATCGAAAACAAAAAACATAATTTAATTTTAACCAATGATAACCAACAAATGAATGAATATACAATCTTTAACAAGCAATCGACCAATAAAAAATCACCCGCGCAAACAAGCTGCTTCGTGATTGGTTAAGTTTGCTTTTTGACATCTAAACGGAACTAATTTCACGGCAGAGTTTTGCTTCGCGATAAGTAAAATATGACTGAAGATAATGTTTGGCGGAATTTAAATTTCGTATTACCGTTAATTCATCCAATTTTATGTAACATATACTGTAAGCATTTTACGTGATAAAGTTCAGTTATTATCGGCCAAGTGGGTAATAAATAACGAATGGAAATGCACATTCTGAGTCGCCATAAATAACTGCGTTCTGTTTTAGTATGGAAGCCGCCGTCTGACGAGACTCTGAAATAATTGCTTATGAACATATAACGTATTGCCGTTTAATAAAAAAAGAGAATTTTGTGGCAATTTAAGAAACGTGTTTGTAGATAAACTAAGATAAATTAAAAAACCGTGTACCATTGCACAGTCGCGTTTACTGAGGTTTTAGTCCGCACCGAGAAATACTTTATTTTCTACTAACTGACCCGACAGACTTTGTCATGTCTTAACTATGAATATATTTAACTAATATTAATTCGTTGACGGGAGGCACCCGACGTGACGGCCCAGTGGCATGCGCGTGAGCTGCGCGCGGTACTGGACAGTACATGGACATTGCAACATTACTTTATTCTTCTAAAATAAAATAAACGTAGCTTTAGTTACTCCTTAATACATCAGCTACTTGCCTATAAAAGTCCCGTCAAAATTGGTCCAGCCACTTCAGAGATTAGCCGGAACAAACAGACAGACGAAAATTGTAAAAAAATGTTATCTTGGTGTATGTACCGTATATATTCATATACATGTAGTAAAAAACGGTTATTTTAATATTACAAACAGACAATTTTATTTATATGTATAGACAAAAATGTCATAAAATTTTAAAGTATAAGAACGGAAGATAACAGAGCGACGTAAACCCGTAAACCAGAAACTTACTACGACATATAAAATGAATACAAATTTATTAAATATTCATAAGAGAATGTATTATAGACAAGCTGTACCGCCGACTTCGTTCACGTGAATTTTAAATAAAACTATCATCAAATATTCTTTGTAACACTAGTTAAAGTCTCGCCAAAATCATTCCTAACGTATCAGTGATTAGCATGGACAAATAGCGAGACAAAATTATATTTCTTTTATATATACCGTATTATATAATCCTTTCATCTTACCAGTCTTGTATAACAGTCTGCACGTACTATATGGTTATTTACATCACTAATACTTTATTCAGTCCACTGACGTATTCCGGAGCTTCACTATCACTGCCTCCCTATTTTTTTTTTTATGGGACCTAGACTGTTAGCCTGAGGACACGCGCTAGGGTGTCACTAGTGACCGAACCTCGGCTTGGGCCGTTGCCGAATCGCGTGGGAGAAAATCGAACGCGGTACTAGCTATTAATAACAACTGAACCCTTTACTTCTTATCTGGAAACTAAATTTGGTTTGTCCTGTGCCATGGCAGGCGAGGCAGGATTGTACTGTGCGTCCTCCCTACCTAGTAGTTGGTGACGAGCGTGCCTAACAAAAGGAAACAGAGAAGAAGGCATATGAAACTGCCTCAGTATTGCAAAGCAAGCGTTGTTATATCACCATAACCGGAAGCTAAAACCGAGCTACATGAAATAAATTATTAAAACATCTTTCATAGAACCTTGTCATTACACTTTAAATTTATACAGTTATTTTTAATCAAAATTGTAAATATTAAAACCTGTGTAATATTAGATTAAATATAAAGAGACGATGAACGACCAAGCTAAGTATGTATTTTCACAGCCTTTTATTAAAAACAATATTTTGACTATAAGAGAAACACTTCAATTTGACTTATCTGTATAGGTGGTTGCAACATAAATTTAATTCTACAATAATCTGAAATAAACAAAAAGTTTCATAGATAAAGTAGCAGAGAGATTTTCGTTTTGACGCATTACGTAACCGATACTTCAATAGCACAATTATTGTTTTTTTTTACGCTTTTAGCCTTAAAGGCTTTGGCAGCTTCACCGAATTTATTGGGGCGAGTGCTGAGGGCACTCAGCTTCAAGGCAGCGAACGAAAGGGTGCCAGAAAGGCCAAAACTCGGCTTGGGCTGCTGCCGGAAAAACAAACAAGGATTCACAAGGCTAACTAATCAACGGGTCCTAACTTACTCATTTCATATTCCTAACACGACCTTCTCGGGCAAGCCGCTTAAGGGCCGCGGGGCTAGTCCCTTACAGAACTTAACGTGTAGGTGTGCATGGATACTATGCGGTGTGATGATGTACTTTCAGTGATGTAGAGTGTCACTGTATCGCACGAGCTGAGTCACTCGAGGGCTCCTATCCGGAGGATCGAACCTAGACTCAAGCGTCTGCAGAGGGAGGCCGCAGCGGGTGTGAGGGAGCGAAGTTAACCGCTCGGTCTTGACGGCGAGGGCGGCGGTTACGCGGGCGCGTACGCGGACACGTCCGATTGGTGGAGACGGTAGGGAGGAGCGCGTTCAATCTCGTAATTTTATCGACGGGATGCAATTATTGTTGGTGCTTGGACAATATACTTTCAACGCATTATCGATCTGTTATACGGGGACTGGTAAATAGCTTTTTAAAAAAGAAAAGATTTATTTATCACTGTGAAACTTTAATTGTATTACAATATAATAAAACAATAATACGACCGGCGCGAATGGGAAACAGAGACCGACTGACTGGATGTGTGTAGTCAAGGAACATGAAGGTTGGCTTGAGATAGGAAGGAGCGGAGTCAGGCTTGGTCAGCAGAAGTAGAGGAAGGAATCAGGGGTATAACAGATCCATGCTGAGGCTATTATATGCACTCTATACAATGTAGGCCCTGTGAAGACACTTATAGACGTCACAGCCTTACTACCATTTTGTCTAAACGAACCCAGTCATCGAAAAGAGCCGGCGATAAACCGGCATTTTTAAGCGACGATAGCTCAGTGGTAGTGTGTACGACTTCGCGTCAGTACGTGAGTTCGAAACCAACCACCTACAATGAGCTTGAGCTTTCGGTGAAGGAAAACATCGTGAGGAAACCACAGCATGGTGGTAGGGTATTTTTAATGCTCGTCTGGCGGGCAATCATTTTCAAGTTGAAAACATGCGGTCAAATACTAAGAAGTGTGTCCCGGAAACTATACTGGACAGCCAGTTCCCCCACAGGTTTAGCGTGTCTACCAACCTGGGCCGTATCGTCATTCAAGATCAGGTGAGATTATGGCCAGAATGCTAAACATTAACAATAAAAAAAAAAAACTCAATAATTTTTTGTATTCGACAGAGCAATCATGAAGCAGCTAAACTTCGAATTATTAAACAATTCTTACTTCTGCGCCAAAGAAACCAGTCGTTAAAAAATTTCGATTTTAATCTATGGTAATATTATAAAGAAAAAAGATTTGTATCTTGTGTTTGTAACGAATAAACTCAAGAACTACTGGACCGATTTCAAAAATCGTTTCACCATTTAAATGCTACATTAATACTGAGTAACATAGGCTATATAATCTTATAAAAATGATTAAATAAAATGTTAGTTCCCCGCGAACGGAGTCACGGACACAGCTAGTATTTTATATATACCAATATGAGTTTGTTTGTTTCTATTTCATGCGTTAAGTACTCAACTGATCATCAAGAAATTTGGTGTACACTTTGTCCGGGGGTACGTAAAAGGATATGGGGTATTTTTTCATCTACTGAATTACTATACTCGAAGGATACAAAAATAACTTTCAGTACCAAGCGAACGAAGCCGCAGGAAAAGCTGGTGCATTCATATTCACAACTTTCAAATTAACATAACAACTTTCGGTAATAACTAACACCGTGTCTCGATTTGTAATATTATAGTCAAATTATACATTCAAATTAATACAATATGTTACGTTTTTAGCGATCGACACATCACTATATTTACATCAACAAAATTTATATCTATACTAGCCTCTCGCCCTGGTTCCGGACGGAGACAAAAAATGTATACCAATTTTCACATAATCTGAAAATTACGTACAAAATTTAATATCAACCACAGGTTTAGCGTGTCTACCAACATGGGCCTTATCGTCACTTAAGATCAGGCGAGATTACGGCCATAACGATAAACCTTAACTATAAAAAAATACCAAAATCAGTCACACCGTTTTGAAGTTCGTACAGAAGCGATAGCTCAGTGGTAGTGTGCACGACTTCGCGTTAAGGGACGTGGGTTCGAACCCAAGCACCTACAATGAGCTTGAGCTTTCGGTGAAGGAAAACATCGTGAGGAAACCATAGCATGGTGGTAGGGCTTTTTATAATGCCCACCTGTGTAGCTACCACCCTCTAGTTGTGAACCTGCCGCCAAATACCAATAGGTGTGTTCCGGCAGCAGCGCTTGAGAGCCAGTTCCTCCATAGGTTTAGCGTGTCTACCAACTTGGGCCGTATCGTCACTTACGATCAGGTGAGATTATGGCCATAACGCTAAACCTGAAGAATAAAAAAAAAAAAAAAAAACAAATATAAACATATTGATGTGTATGTAATTACAAGTTGACACGGCAAACCTCTCACCGCCTTCAACCAATGAATATCGTGTTAACTTTAAGCTCAATTTAGAATTTATTCGTATTATAAAACTAATACTAAAAAGTTATTAAAGTCGGTTCAACCGTACTTGAGTTTAAATATGGGGTAAATAGTTCGACTTTGTTCTATGTATACGTATGTAGATAGAAGTGAGTAAAGATAAACACCGTTGCAAGCAATTTAAATCCAAGACCGAGGAGACCATGACGCCAAATACTCAGCAAAAACTAAAACCAAGTAAAGACAGTTCACTACATTTATTTTCGATAATCGTCATTTGGTTTTTATATAGCTATCTACAAGCTTAAGTTATATATAAGGAAAATACTGTAACTTTAAATATAAATATATTTCAGTCATACAAAATAACGTACAATTTTTTTTATTTATGTTATCTCGGCAAAGTGACTGCACTGTACCTGATGTTAAGTACAGTACAGTCCAAAAACAGCAGCGACCATCGTGAGAACGACAATCCATCGCCAGTCGCTACTATCGTGCCGTCCTGGGTAAATGCTTCTTTATGTTTCTCTTGAATGACACAATGTTATATGAGGAAGGGAATACATGGGCCGGAAGACTGTCCCACAACTTCACGGCACGGCAAAAGTACGGCATATAACGAAAGATGTAGCAAAAACAATGAAAATAAAGATATAATATTGTTACAGTTTCTGTGAAATCTGGACTCTGAAAAAGATACGATGACCTGAGCTACAGTACTCCAGACCCTTGTTCTTTAATATCTGTTTATTTGTTACTCAAAATGATTAAACTAATCTAGATGATCATAAATGCGGAGTTTTTCGTAAATCGTTTTACGATACTTAATTTTTGGAATCCACTCTCCTGTTGGACTTTATGTTTTGTATATGCAGCGTTTTTTTATAATTAAGGCTTAGCATTTGGCGTTGTGGACGGATGTTTTAATATATTAAAACACATACATATATATGTAAGCTTTGTATACCGTATCTTGGGTACGCAGCTTAATAGTTATACTATGTGAACATCGCCTTAAAGTATAACGTTACAATATGGACCAGAGATTAAAGGTATCTTGGGTACGCAGCTTAATACTTATACTATGTGAACATCGCCTTAAAGTATAACGTTACAATATGGACCAGAGATTAAAGGTATCTTGGGTACGCAGCTTAATACTTATACTATGTGAACATCGCCTTAAAGTATAACGTTACAATATGGACCAGAGATTAAAGGTATCTTGGGTACGCAGCTTAATACTTATACTATGTGAACATCGCCTTAAAGTATAACGTTACAATATGGACCAGAGATTAAAGAGTGGCTATGAGACATAGTAGAATATAACCCTGCTCGTGAGGTGATTTATTTGATATATTATTTATGTGATTAGAAGTAAATGTCTTAAATTCGTTAAGTTTAGTAATAGTATTGATCTACTAAAATATTGGAGGCAAAAACCTTTGTTGTCGATTTTTTCTATTTTTGGGTTAGTATATTGTGTGTGTAAGTAACCATTTAATCTTCATTAATTTGATAATAACATTAAATATATCTATTTTTAGATAAATCAAATTGCACGTTATTTGCTCGTATAATATGTATATAAAACACTATTTTACGGTTCCACGCTAATTTATGAAACATAGGATACACAACAGGATAATAGATTTCAATGATATCCCACAAATGTATATATTATATATACTGGACATAGATTAGCGCGTTGAAGCAATTTTCCCGCTTTATAATTTTAATACACATATATAATAGAGGTGTGTTGTTCTATTCAATTTGAGAGATAGGATATATATGTATATATTTATAGTTCAGATATAGCGTTAAGACCACAATCTCACCTGATGTCAAGTGACGATGCGGCCCAAAATGGTCGACATGTTAAGCCTTGAGACTGGCTCGTGTAACTGCCGGAACACACCTATAGGTATTTGCCGTGTTTGGCGGTAAGGTTTTCAGTTTCAATGTTGTAGCTAGACAGTCGGCTATTATATACCATCATGCTATGATTTCATCGGAATGTTTCCTTCACCGAAAGCTCAAATTAGTTATAGGCGTTTGTACCTTCATCATTATCCATATAAGTGACCGCATTCTTGAACGCGAAAGGTGGCGGATGTTAAGCATCGTAGAGGGTAGAACGATTCCTATCAGACCAGAGTGCAGAGAATATTAAACAGTAATGAACATAAGTACTCGATTAGGTATCGAGATGAACAATTACTTCATACAACACGGAAACAATCCTCATTATGGTCACAGAAGCGTGTCGGTCACGGCCTGCGTACGCAAGGTCGATTCACAAAGCAGATGTTGATAGAGGTAAAATGGTTTTTAAGTACATACACACTAATTTTGACATTCGAAGCGATGATAGCTCAGTGGTAGCATAGCATAGCCTCAAAGGACGTGAGTTCGAGTCCCTGCAATGAGGTCGAGCTTTCGGTGACAGATAACATCGTGAGGAAACCATAGCATGGTGGTAGGGCTTTTTCTAATACGCTCCTGGCTACCTACCACCCTCAAGTTGAAAATAGGTGTGTTCCGGCAGTTGCACTTGAGATCCAGTCCCTCCACAGGTTTAGCGTGTTCACCAGCTCGGGCCGATAGTCACTTAACACCACATGAGATTGTAGCCATAACGCTTAACTTGTATATATTAAAAAAATACGCATAAAAAATTAATAAATTGGTTAGAGGTATTTACACTTTTTATATATCATTACAAAAGGTGATTTCGTAAGAAAAACTGTGGTAAGGAATTATTGAACGCACCTATTGTGAGAGATATAAACCGGACATTTCAGTGGAATGTTTGTGTGTCACGCCGTGTTTTTTTTTTTGTATATATCAACTGGTTTCCTCAACAGTAGACGTAGTCAGAGCCTTTCCAGTAGGTAATCTATATCTTCTATCTTTATATATAAAAATTTCATACCACGTTGTTTAAACAAACCTTGCAGTTTGATCTAACTTAAGAGATGGGATACTCTTTATCCCGATAAGAGATTATAACGCGATAGATGGCGCCGTAGTCGATGTGGTTAAGTATTCGAATAAGCAAGACAAAGTCTGCCAGATCAGCTAGTGAATATAATAGAAAAATACAGTTCCTTTCACGCTCAATGACGTCAAAACTACTGAACTTATAGGGATGGGACATTGACCATATTATGCGGAAATGTTCGTAGATAGTTCTAGACACCATGTTTTTTTTATTTCCTCTTATATGCCTAGTGTTAAGGGGCGGATGATGGCTAATATCTATATCACAAGAATAGCACAAAAGCCTTCTACTTAAAATATACTATATATGTAAAGAAACTGTAATTATTACTTTAAGTTGTATAGCGCGTTTCGGGCGTTTAAAACAGTGATCATTTACTTAATAGATGGTGGTGTAACGTAATGACGCTAACTCTGTTGAAAAAGTAGTTTTCTTTGGAATCGACAACTAACCGTAATTTATATTATTAAATTAGAATTTGTATCAAAACGGAATTGACAGTGTAAAAATTATACTTTAAATGTCGTTTCTTTGTTTTCACAGCGACGTATTGGTTTAATTTTAATGTACAATTCCAGAGAAATTCCGAAATATTGTCTTCTATATATATATATGCATACATATGTTCCCATTTTCCCAAACAAGCTACATAACTACAGCATGGGTTGCTATTTGAGAACATATACTAAGCCACCAAGAATCCGTATGAAGATTCTAGAAGGAATTTTTAATCTATAAAAGATCTAGGCTGAACCAAAATAGCGGTAGCCCGACACTGATATTTGGAAAAAATATATATATTATGGCTACAAAAAAAAACAAAAAAATATAAAACGTTGTTACTAAGAACACATTATTACTTTCTTGTCAAACCTGAATCCTAGATTAATAAAAATGCCAAAGCGGGGGCGATGGTGAATTTATTTATTTTCGCGAGGTTCCGTATGATTAATTTCCGCACGAATATTATAAATGCGAAAGTGAGTTTGTTCGTTTGTTACGATTTCACGCCTAAACCGCTGAATCGACTATAACGAATTTCGGTATAGAGATAGATGTGTACCTGGAGACGGTGATATGTACTTATTCCTCGCGAAAACTTATTAGAATTGAAGTAGAGAAAAGGTATATTTATATATATATATCTATTTTTTTTTTATAGTTCAGGTTTAGCGTTTTGGCGATAATCTCACCTGTTCTTAAGTGACGATATGGCCCAAGTTGGTAGACACGCTAAACCTATGGAGGAACTAGCTCTCAAGTGCATGAATGTAGTACATATTATAGCAAGCCGGCATAAGGGCGAAGGGCGATGGAATGTTGTTCAATCGATGGTCGCCATTGTTTTTGAATTTTACTATGCTTAACATGATGTACAGTGCCGTCACTTTGTTGAGCTAACTATAAGAAAAAACTTCCGTCGAAAAGGAAACTAAGCAATTCGTTTTATTATCTGATTCCATATTGTAGAAGAGAAACTTCTTATTGAATTGAAAATTCTTCGGGATATAGCATTTTTGGGATCTCACCGGCTTTAGTATTGTAATAATTTTGTCTTGTCTAATTAAATCGTCTATAATTATCAAATGGTTGTCTAAGAAGTTAAGTTATCATTTTTGATCTCGTCTATGTTCAGATTATAGTGAGTCACATATTTTTCAAACAGGTCCCAGTGTCTTTAGCCAAATTGTCTTTCTAGTTGCTATCGTAAAAAAGGGTGTATTGAATGTCCTACATCAATATCAGTTTGTTGATCTTTTGTTTTGTTGTCTGAAGTTAAACATCTTAATCTTCTGTTTATTTAATAGCCTCATGTGTGCGCACACACTTTGATTTCAAATATTCAACAAAGTATGTATATTTTGAAAAAATAATATAAAAGTATTGTTATTATTAAAAAATAATAACTAATGCAAAACCTATATTACAAAGTGCAAGGTCAAATAAACACAATAGTTGATAAAAAAAAAATGAGGAAGTGAAAACTTAAAACTGTAAACAAACAGTTGTTATATTTGGACATCCAAATTAATTATTCGATCTGACATTAAAACTTGTAAATCAAAACATTTGTTTACAGCGCAATAAGTTACTCTAATAGAAACAGATATTGTGTGTACGTTAATACGTCACGTGACCATGTCGATGACGACTTATATGAATTTACTTCCTACCCAACCCGCGCTATAGAAGTTTTCACTTAAAAAAATTCATAGAACCAAAAACTCCGGAGGAACTCTAAATATCATATATACTATTTTTATAATCTGGTGCCCATAAAACAAAAGACGTATGTGTATTAAAAATAAACAGGTTTGTATAGTCTGTGTTTGATAAAATGTAACGCGCCAAGTAAAAGCTTGATCTTGTGAGAACTAACTTGGAAGATAGAAAATATGTAATATCTTAATAAAAATAAATATAAAATACGTTGCCTCAAGTTGGTATCGTAGTCATTATTTTATTTAAAACTAGCTGACCCGGTGAACTCTGTATCACTTAAAATCGATGTCATATTACGAAATATTTTTTTTTTTTAATTTTTATTTTATTGACTATACAATCCTTGTCCTGAGAACAATAAATATAATAAAAAAAGAATTATTCAATTTAGTACAGTCGTTCGGAAGATATGCGTGTACATACATTTCGAAGATTCATTTATATGTATAGAGATACATATGTTAACGATGAAGCGACAATGGATCAGTTGGTAGTGTTTACGGGCAACGCGTCTATGGACGTGACTTCGAATGCATACAATGAGCTTGGGCTTTCGGTGAAGGAAAATATCATGATGATACCACAAAATACTGGTATGGCTTATCTAATGCCCACTTTAGCTACCACCCTCAAGTTGAAAATACGCCGTTAAAAACCTATAGGTTCGGCCTTTGAGCTTGAAAGCCAGTACCTCCACCAGGTTGAGCGTGCCCACCATTTTGGGATACATCGTTACTTAACCTCAGGTTAGATTGTGGCCATAACGTTGAAACATACAAAATATGTAATAAATCTATGTTTAGATCTTTCTATGTTTATGATTTTTATATTTAAAAAAAAAACGGTGAAAAATGTCAGAACATAACAGAGAAATGATTTAAGAAAAATTAAATTTAAAATCGATTTTTTCAAATAACAAGAGCGCAGTGGAATGTTTGATAATGCATGAAGCCCGAAGTAGCATTGCCTCAGGTAGAAGCACCTACTTATTTGTAAACATACGGAAATTGTTTTCGCTCGGTAACGCTGCGTTTCGTGATCCTACATGTATATGTATTTAAAATGGAGTACCCGATAAAAAACTATCATTTTGGAGCGTAGTGATTAGTTTTTTTTTTTATATTAATATTGAGATTTCCTTCTTATCATACTTTTGTTCATAGAGCAAATTAAGAAAGTTAGACCGTGAAAATTTGAAGTTATTTCAATACGTGATACACTTTCATTTCGTTGAAGCGCTTTTTTAAGAAACAGTTTTATCTATTTTATCGTAGTGATCTATCAGATGTCATTGCTGTCATATCGACGTTAAAGCCTTGTGACATCTGTATATATAATACACCTATTGATAGATCCTGAATATGACAAACCAAGGGAAGCCACAGGAACTAGTTTTCACTATGTGTATGGTGATCTCTACCTAACCAATTGTAGCTTCCTACAGCAAAATTATTTTGACATTTAAAGCAATAATGGCACGAGAGGTAGTGTATGGACTCCGCGCCGACGGGCGTAAGTTCGAGTCCCTGCCATGACCCTGAGCTGAATTTGATGAAGGCAAATATTGTGATAAATCCATAGCATGATGGAAGGATATTTTCTGATGCTCGCCTGTCTAGCTACCACCAAGTTGAAAGTCAGTCACCAAATAACTCTATGGCATTATATGTTCCGATAGTTAGGGCAAGTCCTTCCACTAGGTTTAGCGTCACCGGAGCTCCATCGTCACTTAATATCAGGCGAGAGTGTGGCCAGACGCAAAATTGATAAACTATGAAAAAAACTTACATTGTGATACGTCTAAAAGACCGAATAAATTACTTTACTAATATTTTTTGTTATCTGTATATTGTCAATTTCGGTTATAAAGAACGCAACGCGCACGCGTTCATTTTCATCCCGTAACTTTCACGTACGAACACAACTATCTTATAAATTAACCGTATTCGAATGCGTTTTGGTAATTATCGTAAAGTTGTTAGAGCCTTAACCGGCGGCGCAGGCTCTATCTCGGCTTTGAACCGAGCCACACATGGTACAATTAGAATCTATTCCTATATATACCAGATTTACTTAAAACTGGTACGTATGTTACACAATTTAGATGCCATCGGATAACACCTATTACTTAAAGCGGCAGATTTGTAGCCGAATGGAAATCACAAGACATATCGCGAGAAATCTAATGCAATTATTGCGTTTTCATACAACACGTCGACTGATATGAGATTTGCTTATATTTCGATAAAGATAAAAATGGATGGTTTCCAAATTCTTTTCTCTTATGTGACGTAGCAAAATGGTTGTACTGCACTCACGTTAAGTACAGTACAATTCAAGTCAGCTGCGATTGATAATGTACTGAAATTCACTACAGTCACAGTTGTCATGTCCACCTACTTAGATATCTTCTCGTTTCTTTTAAAAGCCCCAGTACTACAATATAGGAAGGATGGAACACACCTATAGCAATACGACTAAACAGCTTCACAGTACGACGTAAATTTTTAATTAGGAGTCTTCAAAATAAAAGTGAATCCGTTTTTGTCGAGCGAATTCTTTGTTAAACACATCGTTATGGAACCCAAGTTTGATGAAGGTTTTTGAGGTTAATCAGCGATGACTTGGTTAACGAGAACCCTAACAGCTATATATGTCTATTAGTCGCTTTATTTGCGAGCTAATATTTTCAACAGAGCTTAATATATTATGACATTTGACTACATCCTAATATCAGTTCAGAATGTGGTTTGAAGGTAACCTTATTAAGTACATACAAAAAAAACCGATTCAGTGATTTGATCTCGGCTAAACTTGTTAGCCTTGCTAACGCTCACGACCGCGGTTTCTCCCGTTCCGTTTGCTCGCGAGTATTACAATCACTAACTGAAGTGGAATGGAGTATGGGTCCGCTCCTGTAGATGGGTTGTTGTGAGATTAGAGGGAGGGAAAAACATTCTGTCTAATGACATTTCCATCGCGAACACAACCAACGTGATTGTCTTGTGGAATGGATAAAAGCCTGTTTAAAGTTGATGGTAGCTCTCGAGCACAATGTTTCATTCATATTTGTCAATTTCCACAGCCTTTGTATGTCGGTTAGATATGACAACTGTATTCAACTGGATCGCGAAAGCTTTCAAAGTGATGTGTGTGTGATGTGAAGTGGCTCGGTGGGAAGTGAGTTCGAGTCTGCCTGCAATGAGCCCGGGCTTTCGGTGAGGGATAACATTGTGAGGAAACCATAACATGTGCTACCACCCTCAAGATGAAAATCTGCGGCGACATACCTATTGGTGTGTTCCGGCAGTTGCACTTGAGATCCAATCCGTCTATTAGGCTTACCGTATCAACTATCTTGGGCCACTTTGTCACTTAACATCAGATGAGATTGTGGCCACAACGCTAAATCTGAATTGTACAAAAATTAGGGCAGTCACGAGGACTGCCGACAGAAGTGAAAACTATATTTCACAAAATAATGTAAGAAATGGTAATACTTGTTATCGAAATGTTGAGTTTTGCAAACTACGACCTTGCTTACGCGTGATTATTAAGTCGCACTTTGAACCGATCGACCAAGCGTTCATATTACACTCTATACATAAATAAAAAGCGTTCGGTGACGATGGCGCGAGTTCCGCTATATTTAGTCCGCCCAAAAAGTGCTGAAAGCGCCTAAAGAAGTTTTAGTTTAAAAAACTGGATCTCAATAAAACCTTTCACGGCGTAGATTTGGTACATTTCACATTACTTGGCAACGAATTCCACCGTCTCGAATAATTAAAGGGAAAACTACGGACGAAACCAAAGACACAGGCTAGTAATGTGTTTAGCATATTTAAAACATTCGTCCAGCGGCTTGTCCCGGCGGGGCGCATGTTCCCCCACTGTGTCCATTAGTTTAGTATGCCGTCCTGATTCTTGTTAAATGGAACTTTGTTGGTTTATTTTGTTGTCGCCTGCAGACCAACAGCCCTAAAGGGTTCACGCTTTACTAAATATTTGTACGCATTTAACGTTCACGGGAAATGGTTCTTTTGTTAAATTTCTTTAGTTCGATCTTTAAAATGAAGATTTTTACTAAGCGTCCAATACAAAAACACGCGGTGTGTGTTTAAGATCACGCGACAGTAGTGAACTTCACCAAAGCGAGGTTAATATACGAAATACGACTGAAAATGTTACTGAAATATGTAAATCCCGTTGGCACGACGCCTACGGTGTTTGTTGATACTGAATGCGTTTGATGTGTCACGCTCTCTCGCGTAATGCCCGCCGAGCGAATGCAGCAGTAACCAGTTATTCGACCGTTACATAGCCGAACGTTTCTCCTCAGTCCCATTCAGTACCCACAAATTAAACGCGCTCAACACGCCCAAATATATTTTTAGGCAATATTTATATATTGTATATGTTGTGATCACATGCTCGCAGCGGGTGACGCTGTGAAGTTTGATGGCGATTGGATTAATAGTATAAAAGGCCCTGGAAACGATCAAATCATTTTGACAAATTTGATTGTCAATCTTTACATTTCCAAGTAGACAGAATGTATATTATTGACAAGCAAAATAGCATACTATCAAAAAATTTAACAAAAACGTAAAGTTTGACAAAAAAAAATGATCATTTCCAGGGCCCTTTACATAATAAAACTATGACAGCACTCAATATATATATATATATGTTAAATATATCTTTTTAATAAATATATATGTTTATTACTCTCCTCTGTATGAATAAACAAAAATCGATTGTAATATCCAAATAATGTTTCATGTACGTATTTAATTCGCATACATTTTTATTACATACTATGTGTTACCCGCGAAATGTAATAAAATAAATAGGAAAAAAATAGTTCAGAAATATGTTATACCTTGTGTTAAAACAGATAATAATCCGTTTTCGCGTCATCGAATAACATACAAATTCCCACATCTATATTTTTTTTACACTTTTAGGCTTAGCATTATGGCCATAATCTCACCGGATCTTAAGTGACAATACGGCCCAAGTTGGTAGACACGCTGTGTGGAGGAACTGGCTCTCAAGTGCAGCTGCCGGAAACCCCCCTATTGGTATTTGGCGGCAGGTTTACAACTTGAGGGTGGTAGCTAGCCAAGCGGACATTAGAAAAAGCTCTACCACCATGCTATGGTTTCCTCACGATGTTTCCCTTCACCGAAAGCTCAAGCTTATTGTAGGTGCTTGGATTCGAACTCACGCCCCTTGACTCGAAGTCTCGCACAATACCACTGAACTGTCATCACTTCAAAAATTAATATTATAAAGCGAAATAATTTGTTTGTTTGATCGCGTTAACGGTTGGATTTGAAAAATTTGTTTTGTCTTTCATAGAGCAATAATCGGACACTGCTTTAGGCTGTTTAACATCACGCCATCACCAATAGGAGCGGAGCTGTACTGAAAAACGTTATAAAAACGGTTAAAAAAATATTTAATTATTTTATTGCCACGCAAACGAAGCCTCTTTATCGTAGATGGGTAATTGAAAACCGGAAATCGTTTTGCCCTGTTTATCCTACAATAAAGAGAGAAAAAGTTTCTTGGTAGTGGTATTCGCCGCGTACCACCACCGACGACGATACCATTACATGAACCCAATTAATTACTAACAACCGTGGTTGTAAGCCCCGTATAATTTATACGAGATACGAAACTGTATTTTAAACAACACTATACAATAAAGATGGTAATTTCTTATTCGAGAAACGTTTAGCGAGGATAGAAAATTCCTTGAAAACGTTTGCATATTTTTTTATACAAACATTATAATGTAAAAAATACCAGTTGAAAAGAATAGTAAAAATGAGTAAATAATTGTAAATAATGACAGTAAATATACAGATTTTTGATAAAGAGATAGAGACGAACTGAAGCGATGATATCTCAGTGGTAGTGTGTACGGCTTTGCGTCAAGGGACGTGAGTTCGAATCCAAAACCACCTACAATGAGCTCGAGCTTTCGGTGAAGGTAAACATTGTGAGGAAAGTATAGCATAGTGGTAGGGCTTTTTCTAATGCCCGCCTGGGTAGCAACCACACTAAAGTTAAAAGTCTGCCGCCAAATACCAATAAGTGTGTTCCGGCAGTTGCACTTGAGAGCCAGTTCCTCCACAGGTTAAACGTGTCTATCAACTTGGGTCGTATCGTCACTTAAGATCAGGTGAGATTATGTCCATAACGCTAAGCCTTAACTGTAAAAATAAAGTGATATCATTATCCCATTTTTGAAGAATAAATGATTTACCTTACTGAACGTATAAAAATGGTCCATTCTCGCTAAATATTCAGAGAGACAGCATCAAGAAACAATTGTCAATCGCCCTTCAATGTAACTTACACGATTAAGGCAAAAAGTAATGCTGCCTGTTTAATGACATTGTATATTTTAATGTGCTTATGTTGTGGTAAGTGGTAATTTTTTACTAATTAGGTATAATCCTTTAATAGATGTAGAACATATAGACGCGCGCCTTCGCAGTGAAGTCTACCGACTTGCTTTGAAGTTAAACGGAATGACAGGTCCGCTTGTAAAGGTACTCGATTGATTAATTTGTATGTATATGTACCGGCTTTAATTATTGGTCCGTTTCAAGGTTCATACGCCCTGTATGCTAAAGCGAGGTGTGAAGATACCTACCACACCTACAGTCTGTGTGGACAATGACCCAAATAAAGGTACCACCTGCTTCCAACTGGCCAGTATAATTAGAAAGGCCAACGTGATTCTCGAGGGTTCAACAAATACCATAACATCGCGGGCTACTGAGAAATTTTACGATTCGCCGTCCCTTTCTAACTCGTAGACGACGTCATACGTGAGTGCGCGTGGGCGAGCTTGTTAATTATTGGTGGGTTCCGTAGAAAAAACATTAAACAAGATCTGATGTGAAATCCTTCATTGCAGTTTTAATATCCAAGCCTACGCATATAATAAAACTAGCATCGCCCGCGGCTTTGCCCACGTTGATATTGATTTTATCAAACAAATCGGCTGACACAATAAAAACTTTCGTACAAAGTTTACCCCTCTCGTCTTCGAGTTCCCATTTATCTTTATACCAAAATTGATTTAGCAATTTAGGCATGAAAGCGTAACAAACAAACTCACTTTCGCATTTATAATATTATAGTAAGAAAGTAAGGGTTGTAATTGATCGAAAGTCAATAAAATATATTTTATTTTAACTGTCTATCTAAAACAACAGGGCATGTTTAAAATTTTCTCGCAACATAAGGCTAGATCCTTAGTGCAGGGGTTGCTGTAAGCAATGTTGTTGTAAACTATGACGACAATTAATATAAAATGTAAAATATATAATAATTGTTATGATAACAGGGATAAAAGTGTTTCTCGGTTCGATAGCTGACAGATTAAAGATGAAATAAATCAATAGCTGAGTTTAAAATAAACGCGACGATTGCATTTCTATTTAAATACTTCTAAATGGGTTTTTGTATATATCTAATGTATGTAATTACTCGAAAAAAATTGGTTTACGTCCTTGCATGGCATCACTGACTGTCCACAGATCCTACAAGGGTTTTCCTTTGGTACATCGTACATACCCAGAGTATTATATTAATTGACTTAGAACATTAATCGAAAAACCAATATCGGATTAAATGTACCTGTATCCAGAATGAGTAATATTTACAGTAGATTAGGGATAGAAATGGACATCTGTGTTGACACGTTAAAAACCTTTAAGAGAAAGGTATTACTATTGCTGAGAGGCATGGGTTTTGGTTCATAACAATTCATTAATTTATAACTTTTATCTATGTTTGTGTGATTTCGTGTTATGAAGATATATATTTATTATTATGTATGTGTGATTATTGAGTATTTCAACTGTGCCGCATTTCCTTGTATAATATTTTATTACGAATTTGTCAACTTATTTTTAATTTAACATTTTCATATTTAAACGAATGTTGCGGCTTTGAAATGTCAAGATACCTATATTTCGTTTATATAGTTATTAATTGATGGTTGGTGTATTGGTAATTACCTGTCGAAAGTAAATAAGAAAAATAATATATATATGAAATTGTTTAATTATTTTGTTTATGTATTATTTTGACTACTCACCATGAAAATTGAGACATATGTCACTTAATTATCATACGACATTTTTATAAAAAATATCGAATAACTACGTGTGAGGTTTTCTGTTAATCTAACGGATCTCTAAACCGCGAGCGCAGACTAACAGACATGTAAGCAAACAATCAGTCGCGCGTCTCCGACATTACGACAATGGGTTTTTATTTATTGTGCTGTGTTATGTTAAAGTCGTGCCGGTTGTGTTACGTGTTAACTGGTCGCGGGCGACAGCGACGGCGACTGTCCTACCTACTGTCAATATTACAGTTTATCATAACTTCTACATACTGACGCTATAAGGTTGCTACCATGTTAATTTTTAATAAGACTAGCTGGCTAGGCAGACAAGAGTGCCATCTGTCGAGTTTAATATACAACCTTCCTCCAACAATAGATGTATAATGGACGGTACAAAAAAATGCTAAGTGTTCATGTTTCTTCAGACTGCATTCCTTTACTATTTTAATGAAGTTTTTTTCATATGTTTAAGGTCCAAGATGGACAGCACACTAAACCTCGGGGAGCCGCAGTAAACCATAGCATGGTGGTAGGGCTTTTTCTAATGCCCGCCTGGCTAGCTACCACCCTCAAGTTGTAAACCTGCCGCCAAATACCAATAGGTGTGTTCCGGCAGCTGCACTTGAGAGCCAGTGTCTCCACAGGTTTAGCGTGTCTACCAACTTGGGCCGTATCAACACTTAAGATCAGATGAGATTATAGCCTTAACGCTAAACCTTAAGTATAAAAAAAACCCATACAAGTATTTGGCGGCAACATTTTCAACTCGAGGGATGTAGTTAGCCACGCGTTAAGGAGAAAATACTCTACAACGATGTTAAGGATGTGTCATGGTTTTATACATAAATGACAGTCGAAGGTTATCTGTACACTCTACTACTGAGCCATAACTGATTCTGATTATAGTTTTTTTTTAATTTTGGCTTTAATGGCAAAAACAATCATTGGAGTGCTATTTAATCCAATGATTTGCCAATACAGAGGGAACTGCATCTAATACTATAACACGTAAGGAAATTCGTTCCTATGCAGTGTTCCACGACACTCACGTATTTTTATGTTGAAACTTTTATTGTCTGTCTCTCAGTAACTCCTATGTTTTATATAATACAAAGTATCCTATATGTTAATCCATAGTATATAGTATTAGAAATTTTACCAAAATCTATTCGGTAATTTCAAAGTGGTTGCACACAGATAGTCAGAACTGTGAGAAAAAAATGTTTGGCTTCGAAAACGATAACAAAAGTTACACAAATTATAATAAAAATAAAATCTACACCTTGCGTGTATTCAATTCAGATAATATGTTTTATTATGTATAAGATATAGCTTATGTTATTTACAATCCGTTAATAATATACAGTGCGGGTAAATTATAGTTCCATTTACTTGAACGTTATTTAATTAAAATGACTGCGAACATGACAGATGTCGCTACGGAAGATGCGCGTGTAGCGGATCGCCAATTAAACGTACAATTTTATAGTATTATATACGTGACAGGGCAATTATGGGCGGCGCGGGCTTCGAGTCGATAGTATAGCGGATTCCCGATGGATTATCCGAGCGGATTCTCGTGCGTGCGCGTGCGAATTCTCAGATTTATTGCGTCGTATCACGTAATTTAGATCGTTACATGTAAATCCCTCTTATGGTCATCAGATTTAACTGAACGTAACTAACTTTTTATATCGTGAACCTTTTTTCATTACTGTATTTTTTTTTCTCTCTATAATTAAATAATAGAATTTATCTTTCACTATCTGTGCTGGCTACTTCGTTGTAGTTATTAAATATAGTTTGCCCGTTTTCGTAACTTTTCTCGATACACCTTTGCCCCTGTTGGTGGTAGCGCGGTTTTGAATAACCTAGAACCTTCGTCAGTGAAATCACTGTCACACAATCTAAATAGATACAAACATATTCTTTAAAATTCCGATCGGTTTTTCGACTTTTTCGATTTATATCCTTGTCTATAAAATTCTCGTGTCACAATGTTAGTTGCCATACTCCTCTGAAATTATCTGAATGTTTATGATTTTTTTATGTATATTCGGGAGTTCTGATAGAAGTAATTTATTTTTCATAGTGTAAGTGATAAAGGTGCTCCAGCCCGAACTTTCTTTACTTTTTTGAAAAAAAAATTTTTTTATTTATTTTTTAAATTTGGCTTTAAAAAATACATACAAACATAAATATTCAACCCCCTACCCTTATCCTCACATTTTTTTATTATAGCCAAAGTATTCACTTTACATAATTTATAAGACAGAACAACGTTTCTTGGGTCAGGTAGTAATAATATAGATATGACTTTGTATTTAGTTATACGTATAATTTACATGTATAGTTTAAGAAGTAAATCGTAGTCTTTTTGTATTAAAACGAGACGTGAAAACACGAAAACAGCTTGACAGCAGAATACGTAGATATACCCTTTTCTCAGCTGTACATTGTACATCGATCATTCAATAAACAAATCACACCGCATGGATTACAACTTCCTTCGATTGCCGACGAAAAACAAGTTATGCAGAAGAAAGTAAACGTCAAACTCGTTTACTACTGCTCATTACTGTAATTACTTAACACTTTACTTGTCAAGTGAGTTGCACTGCGACATCTTATTACGTTTGCTAGTCCCACCTAGCTCATGAGATATGGTATGGAAAATCTACGGTATTTATGTTTAAACTGTGAGCGGTACCATAAGAGTTGTGCAATTATTTATTCAAGATACTGTATGTATAGGTTAAAGATTTTTTGTTTGTTTATACATCAATTTGTAGAGAAATAGTGGGTATGCAGCGATGATAAGTCAGTGGTAGTGTGTAAGGCTTCGCGTAAAGGGACGTGAGTTCGAATCCACTCCACCTACGATGAGCTTGAGCTTTCGGTGAAGGAAAATATCGTGAGGAAACCATAGCATAGTGGTAGGGGTTTTTCTGATACCCGCCTGGCTAGCTATCAAGCTCAAGTTGAAAAAGTTCCTCCACAGGTTTAGCATGTCTACTAACATGGGTCATATTGTCAACCTTAACTAAAAAAAACCTCACTAATTATTGAGATATACAAGGTAGTGAGATTCAAGTCCAACTGTTGGAACTATAGGTAATTGTGTTGATATACGGGCATTACAAATTTAAAAATACTTTATCCACACATGTCTATACAATAATATGTTGAACCCGCAGTGTATACTTGGCAATCGTCGATTTCCAGAACATTCTATTCAAGTCCGATGAAATTCTAAAAGCCGCATGGGCTCACAGTGTTAACATCACTAAAAATAATATATCGCACGTATTTTGCTTTTAAACGAACACCGGAGTAATTACTACAAATGGAACAATCTAGATTTGAAGTTAATGGAAAATTTTCGCATTGAAATCCAATTAACATTTGCTCGATCTCTTTAGGTCTATCTCAAGCAGTCTTCTCTGTCGTGAATGGAACAGGTTGTACGTATGAACACGAGAGAAACCGTTGCCCACTTATTGTATATTCACATGGCATTATTATTAAGAGTAAAGTGCCCGCGGCAAACAGCGTTGATGTTAATTTAAGATTAGACATATTGAGCGATGTTCTCGGTGTTCTACCTCGGATGCAACATGATCTAGCGGCGCCCGACGTTATCTGAACCTACTTATTCTGTATTCGAGTGACCGCTATCGAAACGATTGTGTTAACTTTCATCTATAACTGAATCATTAAATACACCAGATAATTCAGTAGACGTTGTACTGCCTCGTAGTGGCCAATATTTCATTCAATCAAAGCAAAATTTCTCTAAACATATACTTATATAAACGCGAAAGTGAGTTTGTTTTTTACGTGTTCACGCCTAAACCGCTGAATCGATTACGATGAATATTGGTGTAGAAATTGACGGGAGCTTGGAGAGCGTGATAGACTACTTTATCCGGTGCAAAACTTATCGGAAATGTATTAGAGAGAAGGATAAACTTTGTATGAAACTTTTTACTGCGTCATCCAATTTGTTTGACAAAATCTATATTAATGAGCGAAGCCGCGGGTAAAAGCTAGTACATATTAAAATCGAAAATGAATTTATGATAGCTCAATGGTACGATTGCGTGTTCGGACGCCGCACCGATGTACGTGAGATCGTATCCCTGAAATGAAACTTAAGCTTTCGGCGAAGGCCTTTAGTCGCTGACTACAAGAAGACATTGTAATTATAACAGTGTGATTGAATTTGAGTTATTATATAAAAAGTCTGTCATAGATACAGTTATATCTGGCGTAATAAAACCGAACGCACAATGTACCAAGCACCTACAATGAGCTTGAGCTTTCGGTGAAGGAAAACATCGTGAGGAAACCATAGCATGGTGGTAGGGCTTTTTCTAATGTCCGCCTGGCTAGCTACCACCCTCTAGTTGTGAACCTGCCGCCAAATACCAATAGGTGTGTTCCGGCAGCAGCACTTGAGAGCCAGTTCCTCCACAGGTTTAGCGTGTCTACCAACTTGGGCCGTATCGTCACTTAAGATCAGGTGAGATTACGGCCATAACGGTAAACCTTAAGTATAAAAAAAAAAAAAAAAAAAAAAAAGTAAAATTAGTATTAAGATAATAGGAAATATAATTCAAGTAGATGCAAACGAAGTCGCGGGCACTGCTTAGACGCGATACACGTTAATCCCTTGTCTCGTTTTTTTTTTTGGTTAGGGGCTTTTATATCAGCCCTATTGTAACATAAAATAATACTACAATCTAACTCTTTCGTACATCCTCGTTCGTACAACCATTTTCCACTTATAAATGCTGTATTATATGTAGTGTTATATGGAATATATAGCATTTTAGCTACCTCACTCCAAGGCTTTACTAATATGCTATGGAACATGACCGTATCTAATTTAATTAAATTAAACTTCTTAATTATCTTAAATCTCGCTCAGTGTTTAATCTTAATATTATATATACGAATGTGAGTTTGTTTGTCACTCTTTAGCAAATTAACTACTCTTCATGAAACTTTGAATAGTTATAAAAATAACTAACAGATTCACGCGAACTAAGTCGCAGACAAACTTACCAGAGTTTAGTTGACCAAATAGTACCGCCACAGCTCGACAATACAACAGAATCTTTATAGATTTATAATTCGATAAAATTTATATTCATATTATAGAGAGAAAAATTCTGTTTGTTTGAACGCGCTTAAGTTATAAACTATCGATCGGCATTCACTAATTCTTATACTATTTGATAGAGCAATCATTGTGAAAGCTTTAGATAATAGGTTATAAATATAAATAAGGTTATAAATAGGTGCAAAGCTGTATTGAAAAATGTTATAAAAACATGTATTTTCCTCGTTAAGTGTGCTTAGTTCTAGCTGAAAATACCCTATATTATTCCTTATGAATTTAATTAATATTTACAAAATAGCTTGTCGAATCTGACTGATACTTCCAGAGGTAAGCGTGTATATAAACACATAGGAAAGAATTATTTTGCATTATTAAATTCGTATATTACTTACGGACGTCGGGAGCTATCATCGTGAACAGTAAAAACTCTCGACCGGATGGAGACGTGGTAATAAGTTTTCGCATACATATAGTTTAAATTACCAGTGGTTAGTTAAACATATTTACTCTCCTGACTCGGTTAAAATATACTCAACGCAAAATATGTGAAAGTAAACGTGTGTATTATGGACTTAGTTTACATCCTTCGTTGAAACCTGTTCTCAGCTCATTAATGTGTAAAACTTGACAGTGGTTTTAATGTTTAATATCTTAACTGCCTTAAATTTTAGGCCCTCATATAAGTTAATAACTATTAACTAATCTATACTAGTATTAAATTAATCGTGCGTGATTTCGTCAAACAAGTCGGATGACGCATTAAATATTTCATACAGAGTTTATCCCTCTGTTTACCTCACTTCCAATAAGGATTTTGCGAGAAAAAGTTGCCTATCACCGTCTCTAGGTTTCCATTTGTCTCTTAAATACCATTCACCGTATTTGAATTAGCAGTTTTGGCGTGAAAGCTTAACTAACAAATTCACTTTCGCGTTTATAATGTTAGTATAAATGAAATATTGTAACACGGAAAACTTTGTTTGTTTGAACGCGCAAATCTTGTGAACTGCCAGTCAGATATCAAAAATTCATTTTGTATTCGATAGACCGATTATTCAGGAAAGCTATTTAACATTAATCTACTAAAAATTCAAAGCTGTATTGAAAAAAGTTATAAAAATTATTCAAATCCTTTAATTTCCACGCGAATAAAGTCATAAATATATATAAACTGATAACTATTCATGTTTAGCAAATGGTCGAAATTCGCACATAATTTAGGGTAATTACCATAAAGAAGGAAACACAAATCTTGAATTTTGTTTTTGACAACACTAGATCCTCAGTAGCTACAAAACACTACATTTCTTTATTAATACTAAAATACACGTAAAAAAAAAAAAATTGGTGAACCACAGACATAAAAGGGGCACATTTTTTTTTCCTTTTTTTATATCGATACAGATGATACGACCTCAAACAAGATCATACAATACAATTAAAATATTAAGCAATTTTCTACGAGTATTCATAGAAAAGGTTTCGAAACAGATGACCTTCCATCGATCAATCGAGGCTGTAGTACACCGACATCGAAGCCTGTAAACGGTAGTCTACATGAGATAACATCGCCTTGTCTCTGGCCGCTCGAACGCCATGCTTCTTTGTGTTTTTTTGTTTTTTAGCGCGCGGCGGGCAAAGGCAGCGTGCTCCGGCGGCTTGTCGTTAAATTGCGCGGATTAAATTGTGCACTGGCTGTACATTGTACCGTTTAAATTGATGAGCGCGCTATAAATTCTACGATAAAAATCTATGATTTTATTGAATGGGAATTACAAACTATTTCTCATTACTTACTATATACATCGTTCATTGAATAGGTATTCTTTTATGTTTTTCTTATTTTAATTTTAACCTACAGCATTAATGGTAGGCTATTTAACTGTCAATATTGACAAACGCATAGGAAATGGATACGTTATCTTGTCATCTATTGATTGTTTTATTATTAATATTTGATTGTTTAAAATTTAAGAATACGTTTTGATAAAAGTAGTGTTTTTATTTTTATTTCATTTACTCTCACATGTCAAAACTAGTAACAGGCTTTGTTATCTGCACTTACTACAATATTTGTTTAAAATAATTACTCATGTATACAGTTTGTTAATCAAAGTATTTAGATTTGAATTTTAAGATATGATACGATAATATATAGAATTAAAAAAACTAGGTTGTTATTTAAGCCGTAGAGATACTTTGAGAATTTTATATTCAGTCACAATAATTCTGATTTAATTTAGATAACATCCTCTGTACGTCTCAACGAAACGAATGCCAAGTGTCGATTTAGGTTAAATTACACTGTTTTTTATAGTTTACTAGCTGACCCGGTGAACTTCATATCGCCTATAATCGTTGTTCTTTAGTCTCGTCTCTTTTTTTATATACAAACCTTGTCCTGACAATAAAGGACACATTAAAAAAATTGATCCGATTTGGTACAGTCGTTCGGAAGGTATGCGCGTACATAAATTTCGGTGATTCATTTTTATATATACATATATAGATAAATTTTCTAATGGTCCATTCCATTTCTTTAAAGTTTTCTTTCATTCGAATTTTTTTCTGACAATAATTAACACAACAAAAAAGAATTAGCGAAATTGAACCATCCGTCCGCGCGTGATGCGATGACCAAGAGAAATATATGAGGTATTTTTTCTATGATAAAATCTACATTTAAAAGATTTTCTACATTCCCGGTCAAATTCGCATCGCAATCTCATCGATAGTGTAGTACAGCCATTCATTCGGCATGTAGCATGACCGCAACCATTGTGAAATTCCACGTAACATCATTATTATTAGCCGGCAGAAATTGCGGTGCGCGCGCGCACGCAACAATAGCCCATATGCCTGTTTTCATAGCTCGTGAGCTTTTGTCGTTCGCTCTCTATGTATTGCCTGAATAAACCAATAATAACAATAGACAATAATGAAAGTAGAATGTATCTGTAACTTAAGGGAATAACTTAACAGACACATAAACTTGGGCACAATGTCTTTCATGCAGACGAATACACAAATGACAAGAAGTACTAACGAATTTTAACCTCTGGATCAGCGTTTCTCAACTGTAGACGAAAGTATTGTGTTGTTACATTTTAATACATTAATTAAAGAGGTATATCTCCCTATCATATTACTTTTATATGTAGCTTGTCTGGTTTATGCGGCACGCGCTCGTAAAGCTCGCAGTCAGCGTGACTTTTTTCCGACTTTTTTAACAATCCTCGTCCATTTTTAACCAATTTACACAATTTTGATGATTATATACTTCAATCTTATCATTAATTACTTTTTCAGTTTTGAAAGCTACATGGAATTTCAGTATTTTTCAGTTATGTCGCGTTCAGACAGCCAGAGAGACGAGGCAAGGTAACTAGTTAAGAAGAAGATAAATCCGATGCAGTGTTTACTGATCAGATAAAGGTGTACACTTTAATGAATAAAAATTAAAATTTGATCTAGAGTCATATTTCATTTTATGAAAATAAATGTAAAATTCATGTTTTACAAATACAAGTAGCCATAAATTATAGTTCCTCTAAACGTTACGTTTATGTTTGTGCTTTCTTTCGGTAAAATTTTAGCAGAAAAATGATTATAAAACAAGTTGTTTAACGTTCATCTTGCAGTGATCCTATGTTAAATAATATTGTTGGCATTTTGCGTGATATAGATTCATTATTATAAGGGAAATGAGTTACAAGTAATAGCTCGGAACGTGATTTGATAGACGCAAAAAGTTCATGGACAGCGAAAACAAAGGTATTTTCCCATCTTGTAACAGGGTTGTATGGAACTTAAGATTTTGAAGATTTTCTAGCATTCTCAATATAAACAGATTGCCACAAAATAAGCAAATGAAATATAATTGAAAGTCTGAAATTGAACTGGGAATGATATTAAAACAGTACTCACTCGTTACACGAAGCTGCTGGAGTTTGCGGACCGATCACTGAATTTGGTAACGTCGCAGTGAACTCATCACCGATACACTTTAGTCTAGAACATTCGTCCAACGTGGATTCTTCTTTCAGCGATTGCAGAGCATCTTTCAACTTATTAGAATCACTCCGTGTTGTAAATCTTTGGAATTTTAAACCAGCGCACGGTTTACCATCGTTCAACATCTCAGTTTCTTCTGTAATAAAACCCTTCCATTTTCCATTCACTCTATTTCCGATTGAACCATCTTCTTTAGATATAGTTGTGTCTGAATCGAGAGGCAGACCCGTTTGAAGGATATCTTTAACACTATGAGCACTTATGCATATTTTATCTAAGTCCGTCGTGTTCATATACTCGTAGTTTTGGGGTATCGGTTGCCGTCTTTGGTCTCTCTGCCACGTCGTTTGGTAATCGAAGCCGTAAATCGGTTCAGATTCCGCTCCGAAAGTCAGCTCTTTCCTATCGTCTTCTTCGTGTGGTGTCGGCTCGGTCTGCGAACCGTCTTCGAAGAAATCATCTGTCAGGTTCGTTACTTCAGCGCCGGGCCGTTTAGAGTCGACGTTGTTATCAAAGTTTAGGAAGTCGTTCTTTATTTTCCTTCTTCCGTATAACTGTCTGTAATATTTCTCCTGGTCTCCGTACATCCAGCACACTTTCCACCACTGTTTGCACATTAATATGTTCGCAGAGTTCGATGTTTTGACATGGCTCGTTGCCGTTGTGGACATTTTGCCTGTTGTTTCTAAGTTTCGCTGCAAAAATTACACACACACACACACGCGTGTATCGATTACAAACGGTTGGGATTAACAAAAATAATTATCGGGTAAAGAGTTTTAGTTGAAATTAAAATTCTCGTTCGTTGAAATTAAAAGCCTTCACGACGTTATGGGTGTATTAACCTCCCCGTTATTAATAAAGCCATATTGCGGCCAGTAATAAACAGAATTGGTTTGTACAGAAGTCTTGCTTTTTAACCCATTCGGATTTGCAAAGACGTGATAATTTCAAGGTATTAACCGACAGAGTATATTTGTTTATATGAGTGTGAGACACTTAAAGTAATAATGTTATCAGGTTTTTTTTTAAATTTGATTCGGGCAGTGACATTACTGTGCAAACTGTTGCGTCAATTTTGCTCTTGTATTGTCGTTGTTATTGTGTTTAGAATCAGAATTGTTTACTTTATCAATCAGGTCATAGGAACAGATATTATTAAAGGCATGTGATTGTATTGTACTTTAAAATAAATAAGGAGGTGTATTGATATAATCACTGATCCAGATATAATCAGCTGTGTTCGACTTTTTAACGAGATATAAATCTCTAAGGTTGATTTTTTTATTTTATTTTATAACTTTGAGTTACTTGATTCTATGTCATATAATATTGATAGTATATTTTGTAAGAGTACTACATTATAGATTTAAAAAAGTAGAGAGTCATCGAGGTCTAGTAATAGAAAGCAAAACTTATGTTACTTAAAGTTACAGTGATATATATATAGTTGAATAATTTCAACTTCATTATTCGCAAAATTATATTTTCTCAAACATGCATGAAAATATTGTCATTATTTTCGAAAAAAAAAACATGCGTTTGATCCCGACGTTTCGAAAGCTTTTCAGCCTTCGTGGTCACGGGGCGGACTGAGGTGTAGGTTGTCCAGAAAAGTTTATGTTAAGTTAAATTGAAGGTAGACACAGTAACATAAACTTTTCTGGACAACCTACACCTCAGTCCGTCCCGTGACCACGAGGGCTGAAAAGCTTTCGAAACGTCGGGATCAAAATTTAATAAATAACCGCGATAATATCCGTTTAAATTAGTTTTATTTCATACATAAGTAAGTCTCTTTGCTTAGTACAAATTGCGTTCACGTGGCTGTATAGCCATAATGCACTTGCCTTTGGACACAGATGATTAATAGAAAATTGGCGGCAAAGCTGAAAATTTGTTATTTACATATTTAATAAGTATAAATTTAATAATTAAAATGAGTTAGGATTCAAGAGCGATATTTTTTAATTAAAGCCCCAGATGACAATATTTAGCGTTAAAGGTAAATTAAATTGAATGTATACTAAAAAAAGGACGTTTTATTTCTCTGCATTCTTTTGAGAAAAGCACTATATATATCTTGGCGGAAATGGCAATTGACTGTCTCGTATTAGTATATATATATACTAATATACATAGAAACTTACAAATAAAACAAAATATTATTTTAAAAGCACCATATCGGGGCCGCAAGGCAGTGTACCCAAAATTTTGAAGCGATGATAGCTGAGTGGTAGTGTGTACGACTTCGCGTCAAGGGACGTGAGTTCGAATCCAAGCACCTACAATGAGCTTGAGCTTTTGGTGAAGGAAAATATCGTGAGGAAACCATAGCATGGTGGTAGAGCTTTTTCAATATGCCCGCCTGGCTGGCTACCACCCTTAAGTTGTAAACCTGCCGCACCTGCCACCTGCTGCACTTGATAGCCAAATCCTCCACAGGTTTAGCGTGTCTACCAACTTGGGCTGTATCGTCACTTAAGATCATATAGTCATAATGCTAAACCTTAAGTATAAAAAAAACCAACAGATTTGCCACGTTGCATTACAAGGCTGATTTGTTGAACAAATTAGTAGTTTACATTTCGGTCCTACAAGCTCTTAAACAGACGTTTGTAAAATTAAATCCATTAGAACGGGTTACTTAACGTGCTATCAAGTCGAAATAAAACGTTAATGTATATAGTAATGAATATATATTTAAACCAGACGTCATCCATATTCTATACTGGGCTTACTGTTTTTTTTTTTACAAAGGGTCGATGGAATCCGAACCGAACTAGCCTAGAAACATCTATGATTTGAGATCAAAATGGCCAGTTCGAAACGCGAATATCATACGCAAGGACCTAATATTTTATAGTTTATTATAGAGATCGAATTGTAACCTAACTGAAGCTTCGCTGCCTATCCCGCTGGGTCTAGGTATAATCTACGACCTATCATAACGGTTCGTTTCGCGGCGTGCGCCCAGCTATTGCCGGGGCCAATTTCAAACTACCTCCCCTCTTGCCCCCCTCCTTAATCTTGCGGTCTTAACTCATTACGATTTATTTATTTTCGTGCAACTATCTTCATCTGAATCGTGATTTACTGAATAACAATCTCGCTAATTCTATTTTTTTTATCTGATAATATATTTTTTAATAACTCATTACGTTTCCGTAAATGGCTTTACGTCACGTCATTAAAAAAAAAAAATGGAGCACTGGTATATATATCAGTATCCAGCCAGATACAACTGTATATTCTAATATTCGGAAAATTGGTGTATACTATATGTTTTGATAGCGGTATGTCAAACTTCGTAGTGAATATACAAATTCACTTGATGTAATATATAAAATATCTATCTATATAAATAAAAATGAATCGAACGACTGTACTAAATTCAATAAATCTTTTTTTTTGTCGTGTTCGTTATTATCAGGAAACGGTACGTAAAAAAAACTAAATAAAGTAAAGTAATAAAGCGATGATAGCTCTGTAAGTAGTGTGTACGGACGTCATATCAAGGGATGTAGGTTCGAATTCAGCTAAATATAAATTGAATAAAATAAAATAAAAACAAAAAAAATTGAAAATCGGAAACGATATAAGATATAGCCAGTTCTATTGATCTTAACGAATTGAAGTTGGAAGGTTGTTTAGGATTGATTATAGCTAATCGGAATGTAAAAAAAATATACAAATCGGTCAAACCGTTTTTGAGTGTTAACGAGAATAAAGAACATTGATTTTAGGTGATACGAAGTTCATCGGGCAGTTAGTTATATAATAAAAAAATAGTTCTTAAAAACCATAATTAAATGGCTATGTCCCACATACCCCTCTCATTCCCTCCAACCCGGGAGGGGATGCGTTTAATGCATTTCCCCACGTAAAAACGAACACTAAGGCTTAAACTAAGAGATTCAAAACGCTCACGATTAGTTTAAAAATGCAAGCAAATGCATTATTTATATTTCAGGCGATTTCTTTCGTAAGTAACAAATAAAAATACAAAAACTAAGAGTGGAGAACTCGAAATATTAGAGGAACATAAATATACGGCTTCAGCGAAAGGGAATTTGCAGCTCCACCAGCATCGGCCGTGAAATCCGTAGGGGTTTGAGATACTGATTGCATAAAAGTCACCTAGCAACACGATCACATAGATTATACGATGGTGGATTCTAAACTTTGGCTGCGAAGTAAAAAATATATAATATCATGCCAGAGTACAGCCGCAGGCAAGTCATCTAGAGTCGACTAAAAATAGAAACCATTCATACAATTTTGTTGTGCCGCGCGCAGTGACACTAACAAAATGTGACAATTGATACAAACTGGAGCCCGGACCATATGCGACTAATCGGATACTTTAGCGAGAATGTTATTTCTTTTATAACATTCTATTCTACTTGAGTATTATTTACTTTGTTATTTTACCAGTCGGTTAGAGAGAACTTCTTAGCGTTACATGAATTCAGCGTGCGGAAGTAAATCGTGTGCTAGAGAAACCTCTTCCGGCGTGCGTCACTACTCATTCACTACTTGTGTTTCTCTCCCTTCCCAGACAAATTTGGTAGGTGGTTACAAGCGCTGCTTCACACGTGCTTTCTACTTAAGAACTTGGTATCGTTCTGGACAGACCAAAGTAATTTTTATTTTTACTTTTTTATTGTTAAGGTTGAGCGTTACGGCCATAATCTCACCTGATCTTAAGTGACGATACTCAAGTTAGTAGATACGTTAAACCTGTGGAGGAACTGGCTCTCAAGTGCAGCTGCCGGAACACTATTGGTATTTGGCGGCAGGTTTTTAACTTGAGGGTGGTAGTTAGCCAGGCGGGCATTAGAAAAAGTCCTACTATATATATATATATCATATATATATATATAGTATACTATATACTATATAGTTTATATATTTGTTTATATATCCAATTAACCAATTGTATATTTTATTAATATGTTACTGTGAAACATTTTGATCATGATTTCACGTCAGACGGTGGTACAATCTTTTTATATCGATTAAGCGTAACTAAAAGAACAAAACGGTAAAGGATTTAACGGTTTTTTTTTCAATGTTTATCTCGGTCAATGTAGTAATCTGTTTGAGAACCATATATACGGTTGTATAAATTTGGAGCTTAATAATACATGTATGAAACACGACTCGAATTTTTATAGAAAAATGCCGTTCGGTGACATACAGTTTTACAAATTTTACATATATGTTAATTACAATTTTCGCATTAGTTATTGTTATTGCGTTATTTACATGCTGGTGGTGATTGTAAAGAAATCTATTAGCTAGTTCAATTCACTTTACTTTATTTGACGGCAGCTGTTAATCCCGAAGGTGGTAGCTAGCCAGGCGGACATTAGAAAAAGTTCTATCACCGAAAGCTAAATCTCAATGTAGGTGGTTTCGAACTCACGGCCATTATCGCGGCGTCGGTGCACACAACCAACTGAGCTATCACCGCTTCAAAACGACAGTGGCAAAACTACATACACAGACATAAGAATTAAAAAAAAAAACAACGTAACTGTATCTCGTAACAAATTGGCGTCGATTTTCAATACAAGCCGATTAACATAATAGGAATGCTATAAGGCCTCTTGTCAAACCGTTAACGTACGAGTATTTATATCGCCTTATTAACCCTGAACACGGACTGTTCGGCTTACGTTCAGCCGGCGCGCGTGCATGTAAATGAGGATTACGAAAAAAAAAAACAAAAAAATATATATCTATCTCGCTCTCCGTAGATAATAACTTTTATAAGAGCGAGGGGAATAGAATATTCCGTGTTCGATGTGATGACATTCGTTTTAATGGAATTTTTCTGTAGACTAAACAGTACGACTAAAGATCCAGATTCGATTTGCTTTCGATCATATCATGGAAGGTATATATTAAAATGCAATTTTATTGAGTTGGAAGGTTGTGAGTTCGAACGCCGCATATGAATTAATTATCGTGATGAGTCTACTTCCATCTACATTTTGTGTGAAATACAATAAATATTCACGTACAGTGTAAATTATGTTTGGTCTTTAAATACATATGTTCATTTGTATGTATATAAAATGGTTTGTTACCTTAAAGCTTGAAGGTTTCGTTTAGGTGCAATAAAGGGTTGATTACTTTCCATAATTATTTGTTAAATAAACTCGAAAGACAGTACTGATTGAGCTCACTGCACCACGGGAAAGAAATATACCGGAAGACCATGCAATAAATAATAATAATAATAGCGTTTATTTAACGACCTTTTGTACTTTTTACATTAAATAAATATATTTTTAATTATTTGGTCGACATCGGTACGCGAAGATTGTCTTGCTTTTCAGCACAGGCCTCCCCTAGAGTTTGCCACATTCATTCAAAATGCAATAAATATGACATACTAACCTAAACACAGTGAATTTGAACAAAGTCAAAGCCCAAAGGTGTACCAGCAAAATCTCTCTATAATGTGCTAAAAATATTGCCTCGTCTAAAAGTGTCTCTAAAATTGCGTTAGTAGCCTCCTAACAAATGTGACTGGGCAGGGAGAGAGACACGAGTAATGAAGGTCCGTGACGACGCACGTCGGAAAGAGTCCTTTAAACCTACATCAGTGTCTGAAGTCTAGGGAACTGCTCCGAGATTCCCTTTTTGCGACGCGATGACAACAGTTTTAGCGTTATGGCTATAATGCTGGCAGATTTTCATCTTGCAGGTATCTAACCAAGTGGGGCATTAGCAACCACCATGCTATGGTTTCATCACGATGTTTTCCTTCGTCGAGAGCTCGAAAGTTCGAACTCACGACCATTGACTACCGACTGAGTCATCATCGCTTCGATGAAAGCCTCAATGTATTTATAGACGCCGTGTTTTCCGGATTTCTTGATGCTTAGCGTCAGGTGTAAATGAATCACTTCGTAGTGCTTCCATTAAAAAAGGTTATTTAAGTTTATAATTACAATATATTACAACTCTATTATTCCGTGCAAAGTCGCGTTTAAGAACTTGCAGGAATTCAGTTCAACAATAATTGTCCTATTAAAATGCCCCACTTAAGTTGCGAGTCACGAAAGTGGATGCAATATTTGAGAAAAAGAGTGTATTAAAAATCAATTCAGTCAGCAAAAAAAAACAGAAGTCGCGTCCGCCCCGGGCGACGCCGAGTGCGAGACGCTACCTCGGTAACCGCTCTCATTCCACAACGAAATGTATACAATAATAAATTATAACACATGTAATTTTAAAGTTAAAACTCAACTGCACCCAGGCACTCCAATTCCTGTAATGAGCAATCCTCATTTTGGACTTTAACACGTTAGATCTAAAGCACGATTTACTTTGGACGAGAGGGTCGCTGGATAATTACTGCTCCAGGGTACGGACCGATCAAATTGCTGGCTCCGGTCGGCAGCGCGGCGGCGGTCGGAGTCGAAATGAAATTTGTATTATAGCTTATGGAATATCGGCCGTTGGAAAAGTATTAGGCGGTTACATTACGAATTGACAGAGACCTCGAATGATAATTTAGTTGATCATCTAAAATATACCCAGGTAGGTTAGAGAACCGATGCTGTGAATTCTGCGAAACGAGAAATTAGTAATGATCAAAGGAATCCTATTGCCGCCTAGAGGATGACGAACAGCTAGAAGGAGTCATAACGTTAGCTTCTAGAACACTTATAGGGACTTGCTTCAAATCATCAACCGGCAAATGTGCCCAAGAACCTCTTAATTTTACACCGCCTATAGTTTTCCCAGACAAAACCAAATAACTTAATCTTGAATAATTAATCATTTTTACCCAATCGATCGAGTAGGAACGCCGCGTCATGGGACGTGAATTCGAATCCAACTACCTACAATGGAATTGAGCTTTTGGTGAAGGAAAACATCGCGAGGAAACCATAGTATGGTGGTAGGGCTTTCTAATACCCGCCTGGCTACCTACCGACCTCAAGTTGAAAGTCTACCGGCAAATACCATTAGGTGTGTTCCGGCAGTGGCATTCGAGAGTGGCTCAGTTGGTAATGTGTTCGAACACAGCGTCGATCGACATGAGTTCCCCTGCAATGTGCTTGAACTTTCGGTGAAGGACAACATCGTGATAAAGCTATAGCAACGAGCTTTTTAGCCAAATACCTATAAGCGTGTTCGGGCAGTTGCATTTGAGAACCAGTTCCGCCATTAGGCTTAGCGTGTCTACTATCCTGGGCCACATCGTCACTTAACTGCAGATGAAAGTATAGTCATAATGCTAAACCTGTCTAATATAAAAAGGAAAGGGTAAAACAATTACTATATCGTGTGTGTAAGGGTTGGACGGAAGGCGAACAAAGGGCACCATAATGCACCTGCTGCAGACCGAAGGGATAGCGCTTTAATCGAAATTAACTTAAGGAAACAATTATAAAGTGAACCCACAAAAGTACCAGTAAATCTAAAAGGATGTAAGGTAAAACTAAAACGCATTCGTTCCTCAACTGCACAGTTGAATTGAAAGTTATATCAAAAGAAAAACAGGAGAGGATTGAGGAAAATCTTATATTGATTTTAATTGAACACGATTGATTGGTTTAGAACAATTTAACGGTGGGAGAGATAATCAGGGCTTGCGTGATACGTTTTGTAAATTATTCAGTTGAAGGCAACACTGGAAATTAGTCATTTTAAACCCATAGGTGTTCATTGTCCTACATTTCCAAAGTCTACAGTGATCGAATATCACCAAAGATCTCTATTATTTTACGTGATTAAAAATTGTCGAACTTTAATCCATCCAAGTTAAATCTTTTAGTAGGTAAAAGGTGTTTCACAAGAAGAAGCATTGAATATTGACAAAATATTATCATCGCCTCATAACTTTAAAACGATAAATCATCTCTGAAATTAACTTGTCTCTCGGTATTCCTTCCGATGAATCTACTAAGAGATTTATAGTGCCCAGTATCTCTTTCTTGTCTGACAGCGCCTAAGATGATAACGTACTTAATAATATATTTAACGATGTGTTATCTCGGCTTAGCAGACAAATTGACCGGTAGATGAAGAACCATTTCTAAATTACGTCACTAGTGATTTGAATTTTATATTGATTCTAATTTTAAACAAAGCTACAGGTGATTTTGATCTCAAACAATGATTAAGCTGAAGTATTATACCTACGAATTGGTACTAAAATGATTTAATTATGTTTGCCCATTTTGGTAACCTTTTTCAATACAGCTTTGATCTTATTGGTGCTAGCGTGATGTTAAATACGCTAAAGCCTTCCGTAATAACTTCTGTATGCTCAAATGCTCAATCGGGACTAAACTAAATACAAAATGCTTACTAATATTATAAACACAGAAGTTTGTAAGTATGTATGAGTGTATGGATGTTTATTACTCTTTTACGCAAACTACTGAATGGATTTTAATTAAACTTTACAATAATATATCTTATGCATCAGAATATCAAAAGTGTCAAGTAAGTAGGAAAAAAATCTGCCACCTGCTAGCTATTCTGGCGTGCGCTGCAAAAACCGTTAGAGTTACACGTATATAATGTACTATGAAAATGTTTATCTTAAATAGTCCTACAAAACGCCCGCAACAACATATACCTATCTTTTATACATAAACTAGTATCGCCAAAATCATAAGCGGCCCGCGCTACGAGCCCAAATGTTCCTATACCACTCTCCTTTCGTATAATTTATGTAAAAATAAGCGGCTATCGGAATCAGAATCGTTTGGCGAAAGCAATATCAACGCGAGCAAAGACGCAGCTAGAACCTAGTATAGTAAATATATCTAAATCCGGTGTAAGAACATGGATAGTATATTTAGTAGCACTGGTTTAAAACAAGCCGGCAAGGTGTTGAGAAGTGAGACATCACACCCGTCGACTGACATCGTAAATTGTTGTAAAACGCCGGTTCCAGTATTCCGGAGATATCGGCTCACGAGCGACGATAGCGATAGAGAAATCGCTAGAAGAGACAAATTATTTAATTCAAATACATACAAACATTCGTCATGATACCTATTTATGTGAAATTATTGGAGTTATCGTTACATCGTACGATATTATTGTATGGGTATATGTTACGGATATACTTATAGCCAAATAAAGTACCGAAGGTCAAATAATTTCTCCGTTTCAGTGAGATTGTCGTTACGTGGATTTCATATCTTTATTTATGGATCTAACAGCTTATAATGACAATATACAAATAGTAAAGGAGACTGTGAACTAATTATAAATTTATAACTTTATAAAATTACCGTGATACTGCCGGAGAAACACAATTAATAGAATTATGAAATGCACCTATCAAAGAAATCAAAGCTTAGGTATCTTGTAGCCGAACGCCTTTACAAATGGATCACAGTTATGTTGCTGACACAAATCATTGAAACGTTTCGTTGCGAGCCCACAATTAGATGTAACAAATGGAATATGTAACAGAGAATGTCGTCTACTAGATTTATAAGAAACGTTTTGATATATTTTCTCTACAAGATTAGGGCAATTCGTTACCTTACGTGACATTAACAACAATACATAGTCACTAATTTTACACCAGTATTTCTATATGCTTGTAACGAATTAACTCAAAAACGTATGGAACGATTCCAGGAATTCTTGAACCATTACAATGCTATATTATCCCCGAATAACATAGGCTATATTTATATATAGAAAAAAAGGATGGACCCTACTAAAACTTCGATACTGTAACTCAAGGTGTAAAAAAATCAGCCAAGATGTATATCATCGCATACAAGAAGGGTATAGAATAGAGGGCAAACGAGCAAGTGTGTCACCTGATGGTAAGTGATCACCGCCGCACTTGGACACTCACAACACCAGAGGAATCGCATCGGATGCCGAAACACGCCTATTAGTATGGCGGCAGATTTTCAACTTGAGGCTGGTAGCTAGCCAGGCGGGCATCAGAAAAAACCCTACCACCGAGCTATGGTTTCGTCACGATGTTTCCCTTCACCGAAAGCTGAAGTTCATTGTAGATGGTTGGATTTGAACTCATGTTCGATGACGCAGCGTTCCTAGACACTAAAACTGCGCGATGCTACATGTCCAACTTTTGTAGTTATGTCACATTAACTATCACTTTACATTTTAGAAGTTGATATAGAAGCGATGATAGCTCAGTGGTAGTGTGTAAGACTTTGCGTCAAGGGACATGAGTTCGAATCCAAGCACCTACAATGAGCTTGAGCTTTCGGTGAAGGAAAATATTGTGAGGAAACCATAGCATGGTGGTAGGGCTTTTGCTAATGCCCGCCTGGGTAGCTACCACCCTCAAGTTGTAAACCTGCCACCAAATACCAATAGGTGTGTTCCGGCAGCTGCACTTGAGAGCCAGTTCCTATACAGGTTTAGCGTGTCTATCAAATTGGGCCGTATAGTAAGTTAAGATGAGGTGAGATTATCGTCATAATGCTAAAACCTTAAGTATAAAAAAAATGCCCACTAAAATCAGACTATGTTATCTATATATGTGATATTTTTACAAAGATATAGGTATTCATTGAAATGAAAGGGTACATTTTGGTGATTATATCAGTGTTCTATTGTATTTGGCCAATGTTGGCATAGTGGCAGCATGTATGTACTGAGTTAATTATTTCTAATTATAATATAAATTTCGCTAGCAACACTATTGCATATCCATCAGTTGGAGAAAACATTAGAAAATTTCAAAAGAAAAAAAAAAGTAATTTTAAATGAATTCCCTTCCAGCAATATTTTAAATCATCGACCGAAATAAATCTATATCAAAATACAGTCGTCCACCATAGATATATCCCTTTTACGTCATTCCAGATTGACAACAGAGATGTCGAGATTTATACCCGATGTTCTTTCGTGTAAAATCTGGAACTGGCTTTGATATATTTACGATTTGTCTTTCTACATTGAACAAGTACTATTAGAACTCTTATACTTTTTTTATAATTAAGGTTTAGCCTTATGGCCATAATCTCACCTGATCTTAAGTGACGATACGATATAAGCCCAAATCAATACCTATTCCTATAAAAGTTTCATCAATTAAAGAATAAAATTTAGAATGCATTTTCTCTCAGCGTGAGTCAGTGTTTATTGAGAATAAGCAACACATTAAATTGAACTTTGCTAATATATAAGGTATAGCGAATTTTGAAGCGGTGATAGCGCAGTGGTAGTGTGTACGACTTCGCGTCAAGGGACGTGAGTTAGAATCCAAGCACCTACAATGAGCTGGAGCTTTCGGTGAATGAAAACACCGTGAGGAAACCATAGCATCGTGGTAGGGTTATTTATGATGCCCGCCTGGCTAGCTAACACCCTCAGGTTGAAAATCTGCCGCCAAATACCAATAGGTGTGTTGCGGCAGCTGCACTTTAGAGCCAGTTCCTCCATAGGTTTAGCGTGTCTACCAACTTAGGCCGTATCGTAACTTAAGATCAGGTGAAATTATGGTCATGACGCTAAGCCTTATCTATAAAAAAATAATAATAATAATAATTTAGTTGATGAATGAATCTCATGTAAGCACAATAATGGGTAAACAGAAAGTTATGATGATTTTTTTTTAAATGTCTCGTTTTGCCTCCTAAGGTAGTGGGTAATAGCCAATGAAGATATATCACAACTCGAAAGACAGTAGTATGTCGCGTCAACACACTAAGACAATGGAACTTTCACTGCACTGTGGATTTTGTTGATGGAACGTAAGTTTTGATTTTCCCACGACGCTGTCACTAAATTTCTTTATGTCTATTCTATCTGGTAAAAGTGATATATTATTTAATTTAAACGTAGTAGAGGTAAAAGTAAAGATGGAGTAATTACTAGGATTCATTACGAAATCATAACACTTAATGCATTTGCTTCGTTCAAATAAGAAATTTTAAGAGTTTTCTCAAAGTCAATCTCACTGCTACCTACAATAAATTGGCAAATTGGTTAAAATGAAAAGAGAATCAAGTCAAGTCAAGTCAACCTTTCAAATTTGAGCATATCATATTATTATGCTAAGTATAACTGTATTGAAGTATAATCCCTTGCCATTATTGATAAAGAGATGGAAAAATAAAATGCTAAGCTTTATCCCCTACATCACAGGAACCTCTTCGTTTCGCTGAGTAAAACAAAGTATTTTATATATTTAATTACAATATATATGTGTGTTTCATTATGTTTAAATCAAAATTAGTTATCACAGTATCGGAATTCATTGAAATCTATGCAATAATTTTAGAGAGATACGTGTATATAGAGAGGAAAAATTTGGAAATAAAATATCATTTGTCTCTACAGAATTAGGTGAGTTACTGTTTATTATATTATATATAGATGTAATTAAAACAATTAATTATTTATTTTATACAACGCGAAATTATTGATTTGTTTATTGCGATTCTCCTACTATAAATTAGAGTGTTACTAGAAACGGATAGAATTCACAACTAATACATCTGTGTTATTAGATAACCACTGATTGATCCCGCAAAACTCACTCTAGTACCGCGGCTTACCAACGTGTGTATGAAAATCAGGAACCAGTCGATTACAAACATCCCTTCCGATAAGATTTCTAATAAGTATTAAATGTGTTATTATTAGGTAATATAAGTATATTTTTAATATTTAATTTTATTTAACTTTACGAATGCAGTATCTTTAAGACACGGACCATAACTCCATTGCAAAAACTATTAAAACACTCTTCCGGTCTAAATTTTCATTTAATAATTTGATTGCTTCCTTCATGTAGAAACGTGGTAATTGGTAACGAGAATTTCAATCACAAACACAAAACCTTAACCCGTCGACAATCATCGAATAAACCAAGTATATATATATATATATTTTTTTTGTCTCATTTCAATGAATATAATCACCATCCGTATGTAATCAACAACCAACCGGTAATCACAAACGAACACTGTCTCGCCAAATCCAAACACTGTAATCCTTCCAACTGCCCGATGCTTCACTTTCTACACTCGATGATTACGATTCGAGAGCTATCACCGACTCTACCGGACGCGTCGGGGGCATACGAGCGTGATTCCTCCACAGTACACACCCTTAGTACGATCAGCGGTGTGTGAAACCAAAAACGAGACACTCAGTACACCGGACGGCGGTGAATCCGCGCGAAAACATTATACCTCCGAGCACAGACGCCTCCCGTGGCTGCGCGCGCGCAACTGAATAACATGAAATCGACCAACCGGAGAACGCGTCGCGCGCGAGACAGACGATACCGCGTTACTCGCGTGCGAGAGAGACGGCGCTGCATCCCCTTAATGGCATATATTTCGACATATATCGAGGGTAAATATTACTTCTAGAAGTGTATTGGGTGTCCCTGGTCCGGTGCTCATCATCTGACAGGTCCTGGCTCATGTCCTTTCGCCTTTGGCCCAGGGGTAATACGTTTGCACGTTGCAATGAGGAAGTCCATAACGAATAGAATGTTAAACACCATGTTAATAAAAATAATAAAAATTACTTATCTGTAAGAAACGATGAATAAACGACATAATATCTAGATAATTATAATAAAATTGTATATCTACAGGCAATTTTTGAAGTGAAAACCTCTGTAGGAAGGTTTGAACAGGGAGTAAATTCGTGTAAGTCGTCATCGACATGGTCACGTGACGGGTCAACGATAAGAGTATATCTGTAACTATTTGTATACACTTACTTATTGGGCTGTAAACAGTTTTGCTTTACAAGTCTTAATTTAAGATCGGCCCATAAATGTGTATATCCAAAAATAGCAAGTATTTGTTTGTAGTTTTTCGTTTTCACTTCTGTCAGCAATCCTGAATACAATTTTTTTTTTAATTAATTTCGTTAGTCTGTCAGTTTCTACATACAATGGGAGCGATGATAACTGATATTATGAATTCTCACAAAAGATACTTTTATTCATTAATACGTAAAGGTTTTGAAGCGATGATAGCTCAGTGGTAGTGTGTACGACTTTGCGTCAAACGACGTGAGTTCGAATCCAACCACCTACAATGAGCTTGAGCTTTCGGTGAAGGAAAACATCGTGAGGAAACCATAGCTTGGTGATAGGGCTTTTTCTAATGCCCACCTGACTAGCTACCACCTTCAAGATGAAAATCTACCGCCAGATACCAATAGGTGTGTTCCGGCAGCTGCACTTGAGAGCCAGTTGCTCCACAGGCTTAGCGTGTTCACCATCTTGGACAACATCGTCTGTCAATACCACATGCGTTTTTTTTTTATAGTTAAGGCTTAGCGTAATGGGCATAACCTCACCTGATCCTAAGTGACGATTCGGCCCAAGTCGATAGACACGCTAAGCCTGTGGAGGAACTGGCTGTCAAGTGCAGCTGCCGGAACACACCTATTGGTATTTGGCAGCAGATTTCCAACTTGAAGGTGGTAGCTTGCCAGGCGGGCATCAGAAAAAGCCCTACCATCGTTGTAGCCATAACAGGTACTTTAGTTAACAGTTATATTTAGCAGTAATTCTTTGTGCCACCATCAAGTTATTACACTGGCAGACCAATGAGTATAAAAATAAATGCGTCTTTTTCCACGGAGCAAATCTATAACATGCTATGAAAATTTTATACCGTAGGAAATGAAACTTTAATAATTATAAATCAATAATAATCATCAGGCCAGCCGCTGACTAAGTTCATTACCAGAAAGCCATAAAATGAAGACGAGAACCAACTCCGCAGTCGGCTGCGAATAGAAAAAAAAATGTATTTCGACATGATGCAAGAAAACTAATTAAGATTTCATTAAGAGCGTAATAAAGTGTATTTTATAGGCGCATATCTTCCACTTTTAAGATGTTATACCGATTTGAGCATTTCTCATAGGTCATAAACCGCGAGTTCGGATTTTTTTTAATCGCTTTTTATTTCTCGAAGGGCATGCAGTTCACCGGCTCTTCTGTATCTCCCATAACCAATACGTTCTAAATCTTTTAAACCTGATATAACTCCTCAGTGCTGAGTTTCTGATAAAGAAATCACGACTTTACCAGTCCGCACTTGTTTGACGTGAATATGATGAGATGAACATAGTTAAAAATTGTGAAAATAGGAATATATTGCATTATTTTTTTTATACTTAAAATTTAGCGTTATGGCCATAATCACACCTGATCTTAAGTGACGATACGGCCGAAGTTGGTAGACACGCTAAACCTGTGGAGGAACTGGCTCACAAGTGCTGCTGCCGGATCACACCTATTGGTATTTGGCGGCAGGTTTACAACTTGAGGGTGGCAGCTATCCAGGCGGGCATTAGAAAAAGCCCTACCACCATGCTATGGTTTCCACACGATGTTTTCCTTCACCGAAAGCTCAAGCTCATTGTAGGTGCTCGGATTCGAACCCACGTCCCTTGACGCGAAGTCGTGCACACTACCACTGAGCTATCATCGCTTCAAAATCATCATGAAGTTAGTTGAAAGTTACACCGCTTCGGCGCGTTTATTAGCGTGTATCATAATAAATCTGCTATTTACCAATTTAGTTTTTATTGTTTAACAACTACTGACCAGCTTTAGTGTTATCAATAAAAAAATACGTAAACCGTATTTCTAATTTCTAGTAATTTTTTTTATCTTTACCTTACACTTTTATGAATAATTGCAGTCTAGTTTCAACCACCGTGTCGGGAGTCTACATGCTTCAATAATTAGATTATAATATGTTCTTTAAGGCTTAGTTTATGACCACATTCCGACTTAAGAGACGATATGGCTTAAGACGGTACACGCTAAGCCTAGCGGAGGAATTTGCTCTCAAGTGCAACTGTCACTAAACACCTATAGGTTAGGTGTTTAGTGGCAGCTTATCAACTTGAGAGTGGCACGTAGCCAGGCGGGTATTAAGAAAGCCCTACCTAGCTATGGTTTCGTCACGATGTTTTCCTTCACCGAAAGCTCGAGCTACTACCTATACGAGCTATAACCTACTGAGCTAACATCGCTTCCAAATGATATGAAGCATGTATATTGTGAGCTTTGAAATATAGCTCTGCAAGTTCATAACTGTGTGTACGGGTCTGACGTCTGGCTGGAGGTAGAAGTACCTTAAACAAAATATAGATAAAGCTAACGGTGTTCAGGGAGCTATATAGGCTAATGATCTCCGCAAGGTAGTCACATCGATCGCGATCTTAATGAACCGCGATGATAGCTCAGTGGTAGTGTGCACGACTTCGCGTTAAGGGACGTGGGTTCGAACCCAAGCACCTACAATGAGCTTGAGCTTTCGGTGAAGGAAAACATCGTGAGGAAACCATAGCATGGTGGTAGGGCTTTTTATAATGCCCGCCTGGGTAGCTACCACCCTCAAGTTGTAAACCTGCCGCCAAATACCAATAGGTGTGTTCCGGCAGCAGCACTTGAGAGCCAGTTCCTCCACAGGTTTAGCGTGGCTACCAACTTAGGCCGTATCGTCACTTAAGATCAGGTGAGATTATGGCCATAACGCTAAAACCTTAAGAATATAAAAAAAAAAAAAATAAATAAAAATAAATATCAAGTTTTAAAAATATTAATGTATTGTCGTCAGCGGGCGCCGGTTGGAACAGGTTTGGACATTCGGTTGTTTCGTGAAGACGAGACCACGCCCATTCAGCGTCCATTTTTCGACCCGTGCCCTCAGGTCAGGAAACAATTAGTCTAACTTTCTAAGGAATAGGCGTCGGTCTCGCTGCGGCGTAACACGCGCGGGCGATAAACGCGACGCGACGGTTCGAAACTCTGCATGAAATGGTAGGGCTTTTTCTAATGCCCGCCTGGCTAGCAACCACTTTCAAGTTGAAAATCTGCCGCCAAATACCAATAGGTGTGATCCGGTAGTTGCGCTTGAGAGCCATTCCCTCCACAGGTTTAGCGTGTCTACCAACTTGGGCCGTATCGTGACTTAAGATCAGATGAGATTATGGCCATAACGCTAAACCTTAAGTATGACAAAAAAACTAACCTTAATTTTGATGATTATTATTAACTACTGTGTCCATATACGTTCTAGTAGATTAAAATTGAGTTCTATTTAAGCGTTTATTTCTTAATTTTGCGTGCATAATATTATTATCTGTACATATTTATAAAACTATAACCGAATCAAGACTACACATTAAATATATATATATATATATATATATATATATATATATATATATATATATATATATATATATATATAAAATGGTAGATTCTTCTATTTTTATTTTTATGTTAATGGATAGATTTTTACCATGCGGTGATAACTAATATCACGTGTATCAGATCAGCTCAATAAACCGAAAGAGTTCCTAAAATACATGAAGTTAAATTAATATTTCAACTTAGTGTAATGCTCACAATGAAAATTGGGGCATATATATATATATATATGAACTTAGCTGTACTGCGTATCAATAATAATCTGAGAAACTTTTTGTGCTGTAGTTGTTTACCGTTTGGCCATAATCACCCGAGATGGTGGACACGCTAAGCCTAGTGGAGGGACTGTCTCTAATACAACTGCCGGATCACACCTATAGGTATTATTCACTCATAGATTTTCATTTAGATGGTGGTAGCTACCCAGTTAAAAGCTCTACCAACATGCTGTGATCTCACCGTCCTGTTTCCCTCAACCGAAAGCTTATGCGAATTGTTATATGGTATTGTAATTATGTTCAATCGAGTATAATAGATTCGTTATCGTATAAAACTAATATGAATATTCTTGCGAAATAAATTCCGAAAAAGATTCTAAGTCGACGCACATCGTACAATGTTTTTTTTTAATTGTAACCTCCTATAAATTCTCTTTGTAAATAAAAACCAGTTTTTAAGAGATTATTGGTTAATTATGAACAACAAGTTATAATTTTTATAATGATACAAATACTTTTTAATTGGAAATGAGAAAACTCTCTCCTGTATTAAAGTGTAAATCGACGATTAATAATTCCTGAAAAAACTCGATAGAATTTTTTTTTAATGAGTATTCGACGAATAACAGTCAATTGGATTGCTTCGAATCATCTAGCGTTTATAATATCTTGCTGACCGAATCTCTAGCAGTAATATACATAATCAATGTATGGCGGTGATAGAGTCGCGTTCTGTTACCGACTTAATTTATTGAAATAACCTTTCGAACAGTTAATAAGATGTCTTGTAAATTATCTCGTTTTTTATTCAAGTTTGCAGATAAACATTCTCGAAAAGTAAAATATAGCGATGGTTATAAATGGTATTTTGTTTTTTTACGAGTTGACAAAATATTTAGATTATTAACATATAATAAGAATTAATTAAAGTTAAGGTTTAGCGTTAGGGGCGTCCATTAGTTACGTAAGGCATTTTTGAGGATTTTGTCGATCCCCTCCCCCTTTGGCGAGATTTCGTAAGGTTAACCCCAACGGCCTTCCACCCTCCCCTAATCTCAAGCGAGATTCTTCAAAATGTATGCTTAAAATCACAAAATTAAATAATAAATATTAAACGAAAATATATAAAAGATTTATTCTAATTCAGTCCATGGAATCTCCGTCGTGCACAGTCTCAAGAGTGACTACTGGAACCAACATATCCAAGTTATTATCAATAAAGTCACCTGCTTCTTCAACTTCTATCTGAACCGGCCGCTGTAAGGCGTTGTCACTTGCGCACAGAAGCTTAGTAGCTCGTCTTGTGACAATCCGCGAGGATCAGGTTGACCATATTTAATTGTAGTAATAATTTTTCACAAAATTTCACACCGTTTTCTGCCAGAAAAAAATAACGTGATATTTGCTAAGACACCCCACACCCCTAGAACACCTCACGTACAAGAATGAACAATTCATGGAGGACCTCTTATAGCTACAATCTCATCTGACGTTAAGTGACGATGTAGTCCAAGATGGCGGACATGCTAAGCCTAGTGAAGAGAAGAAAATTGGGACAGCCGGTACACACCTATAGGTATTTGGCGGGAGATTTTCACATCGAGACTGGAAGCTAGACCGGCGGGCATTAGAGAGAGTCCTACCAACATGCATAAATGAATGAATGATAGAGAACTATAACTGAGTTTATATAAATGACTGCACTAGTGGCCTAGCGGTTAAAGCGGTCGCGAGTGATGTGGGTTCAAATTCCGCACAGGACAATAAGATTATTTGTGTGACAAAAAAAAAAAAAAAAAATCAGATAACTGAAAGAAATATGTCTATAAATATGCATAGTTAAAATTCATTTTTTTTTTAAAGATGTACATGAGAGGCTTTCTACCTATCACTTCTACTAAAAGAACTGTATATAAATTTACTATAAAAAATTTATTGCTCACTAAATTATTAAAATAAATTAAAATATTTTCTTTTTACTAGAAAGAGTTCCTCTTTCATTTGTAAGGAAACTGTGTTCATGAAACTTAGTGTTCGATTTCTTATATAACAAAAGAAATTATTAAAAAAAAAGCACCAAAAGATAATGTTACCCGAGTGATACAATTGGATCTAAAGTGCTATACAGACAAAAAATACATATATACGCGCTTAACGTAAATCTTCTAGAACGAAGTGTCTATGGCAAACCAGACATCGAAATACGTGTTCCTTATTTACGGCTATACGTGAATGTGTAGTTTGGAAAACTGTATTTTCTTTTAAATTTATTAAGTGTACACGGATGTAGACAAATTAAAAAGAAAATCGGTTTAACATATGTACATATATAAAAAAATAAATCATTTTAAAATCTAAACACTAGAAACTTTACTCAAAACAACGTTACAGGTAAGATGTCATATACTAACCATAATCAAATGATTATTTGTATAAGATATCTAAAATCTCACCATTAGATAAAACTACAGGAAAATGAACTTATTTTTAAGCATTTTTTCTAGTATTAATAAGTAGGTATATCAAAATAAAAAACAAAGAAATTTATTATTTTTATGGTTTATATTTTGACTTCTGAATTTTTTGGGGCGAATGCTGAGGGTACTCAGCCCCGGAGCAGCGGGGGCATGGGTGCCGAATGGCTGAACCTCCGCTTGGGCTACTGCCGGAAGACGAACAAAGATTCGACCTAACTAACCAGCAGGTCCTGACTTACTAAGTTTAGTGGTCCTAATAATGACATCGAACAAGCCACGCAAGGGCCGCGGGGAGAAAATTGGGTGCGGACTATGTATGAATCTCTTGGAGTAACATTTTTATTATAAAAACACTTTTGTGGAATGCAGTTGGTTATAAAGCTTTTATTTTAATTTGAATCTACAATTATCTTTACATAATCCTATTTATTTATGAGGTATATTCAATTATCATTCAACTTCTACCTTTTAATAATATATGGTTAAAATATGAAATAAATTTCAATAGTAAATACATACATACATAGAACAATTTTTGTATTAAGTGTAAAATGTATCCCACATATGATTATTCAGAGTTGATAACATGTTTTTTTGTATAGTTAAGATTTAGCGTTATGGCCAAAATCTCACCTGATCTAAAGTGACGATACGGCCCAAGTTGGTAGACACGCTAAACCTGTGGAGGAACTGGCTCTCAAGTGCCGCTGCCGGAACACACCTACTGTTATTTGGCGGCAGGTTTACAACTTGAGGGTGGTAGCTAGCCAGGCGGGCATTAAAAAAAGCCCTACCACCATGCTATGGTTTCCTCACGATGTCTTCCTTCTCAGAAAGCTCAAGCTCATTGTAGGCGGAGTGGATTCGAACTCACGTCCCTTGACGTGACGTCGTACACACTACCACTGAGCTATCATCGCCTCGAAAAACAGGGCCCCTTGTACAGTCCTTCGTAATACAGGACTTGATCCCTAGTAGCAAGTCTCTACAAATGTACCATAAGGTTTTCATGAAATGAAAGTCCGGTGAAACTGTGAAAGCCTTTCAAGGTAACAGTGTAAGTCCTTAAAAAAAACTCATGAAATAAATGCAACCAGGGTATAATGCACAAATAAAAGTTTTTTTTTAATCGCAGCGACAGCGGCGGCTGTGTGAAACACCACAACGCTGGACACTGACTATGGAACGTAATCTTAAACAATTATTATTGAAATTGGCTGCGATTCGAGAGGCAACGTCCATAATGTCCGTTGGGGTCCAAAATTACACTTAATAACAGTCAACCGTTGAGATGTTTTGAATCTATTAGCATTGTTTCGGGTCAGTGCACCGGTCGTGATGTAATTCGGTGCATTACCGCCTTTAAGAGATTTTGGATTGGTATATAACAAAAGAGTGTAAGAGTACGTATGTACGCGCGTGGGAAATTACACTGCTTTTGAGTGCATTTATATCAATAATTTAAAGCGGTGATGGCTCAGTTGGTAGTACGCACAAACTTCGCGTCGATGTACATGAGTTCGAATCCATACAATTAGCCTGGGCTTTCACTATAGCGAAACATCGTGATGAGTTTAATGTCTACTTGGCTAGCTTTTTTTATTGAGTCGGGGCAAAGTGGAAGTATGTCACCTAATGGTAAGTGATCACCGCCGCCCATGGACACCCACAACACCGGGAGATTCGCAGGTGCGTTGCAGACTTTTATTGGAGAGACTGGCTCTCAAGTGCAACTGTCGGAACACACCTATTGGTATTTGGCAGCAGATTTTCAACTTGAGGGTGGTAGCTAGCCAGGCGGACACTAGAAGAATCCCTACCACCAAGCTATGGTTTCCTCACAATGTTTCCCTTCACCGAAACCTCAAGCTCATTGTAGGTGCTTGGATTCGAACTCACGTCCCTTGACGCGAAGTCGTACACACTGCCACTGAGCTGTCATCGCTTCAATTCTTCACAACAACAATTACATATAAATTTTACATCGACAGTTGTGTTTTAAAATAGCTACTTACATTGTGCGAATGATATAGAACAACGAAGTTAGTGGATGGTTGAAAAAGAATTACCTGTAACAGAAAAATATTAATAGTTAATGTCACATAATTATAACGATACTAAATAAAAGTTAGGCGTCAGTGCATGAACAGACAAAGTGTGAGGGCTGTACCTAATTTTTGGTAATACTGAAGATTATAAATTAAAAAAAAAAAAACTTTATTGGTACAAAAAACAATATAAAATATAGTACAATGTTATGTTGCTAACTGCAGTAGTTAGTAATCTAACTGTGTCGCAGTTAACAGCGCCCATCTCCGGGTACCGACAAAATTTAAGGGAACATTTAAATTAAAAAATAAGTTACACAATATATAAAAAAAAAAAAAACTGAGAAATGAAAAAAAAATAGTGAAGTGTGTGTGTGTGTGTGTGTGTGTATGTGTGTCATGTAAGTGACCGAACTGAATTCAGTTGTCTAAAAATTAAACTAGTACACGTTGGATATGAGATTTTCAGTATCATCATATGTGAATGTCATTAGCCATTGAAGAAGAGTCTTTTAACAACATCCGGAAGTCATGCCATATATATTCAGCATTTTATTTACGTGATTATAAATCATTGAGCTCATAAAATAGAAGTGTCGACTCGCAAATGTTGTCCTTCTGTACTCAACTTCACAGACTTAGTCCGATCTACATTTCCTTAAGGCATGATTTGGATCGTAGGTAAGCTGCGAGTGTTTGCGAAGTATAGAACGGTACGCAAACAACTGGCGCACAGTCAGCACCTTGCAGTCACAATAAAGTTTACTAGGTTTATGAGTTGCCAATTGTCCAATGAGTTATCCACACACCCCTTCCGTGAGCTAGGGTAGTGCGTTTAAAAAGGGATGAGCGCTTGACTTGAAGCAGTGCAATGTAGTCCCTTGTATGTGGTAATAATGGGGTATGTGAGTCGTCGCTGTGTCTTTAGTGGGCATTATGTTTGAAGCGATGATAGCTCGATAGTTCGAACTCACGTCCCTTGACGCGAAGTCGTACACACTACCACTGAGCTATCACCGCTTCATGGTGTTCTTATGGTTCCTGTGTAGTCTTGTTTAGTAGCCTTAAAGGCAGTGGTCTTATATCATTGCGTAGAAGTGGCAGGCCTTTTAGCGGTGTGGCCGTAGAGAGTACATCTGTACAGTTTCCTGCATTGCTAGCAGGATATTGAGAAGGACTCCGATAGCTGCCTTTTGATAATCATCTCTGAACACGATAGATGTCGCAGTGATTGAGTTATCACTATATATGAGCAAAACAACATCTGTGGAAGCAATTAATCATACAAATGTATATAAAATGCTACAGCGCAAAAAACCTTCAATACCAGACCAATGTTCGCCAACGTTTTCATAATAATATTACGAAAAGTATCTTCACAAAAAAGTGATAACATAACAAAAACGAATAGCACATAATAACATAATTTTATTCATCACCAACTGGCAATATTTTTTTATAGATGATTAAATACAAACAGTAAGATGATTTATAATGTTTGTTATTTTGGCCTTGAATTCCAATACACAATAGAATGTATACGTAATAAAGTTTTAACTCTATGTAGTGAAACTGAAGGACCTGCGTATTTTATCCCGTTATTGAGAGTTGGCGTTAAATGGAGAGAAGATGAATTGTATGAAAAATGAGGAAAGCGATCAAATAATGTTAAATGAAGTTGATACTGTACATTGATTATACAATTTTTATAAAATTTTACAGGTTTAACGCTATACCCACAATCTCACCTGATGTTAAGGGACGATGTGGTTCAAGATGGCGGATACGCTAACCCTAGCGGAGGGTTTGATTCACAGACACAGCTGCCGGGTCACACCTATAGGTATTTGGCAAATTTTCAACTTGAGGATTGCTAGCTAGCAAGGGAAATAGAAAAAGCCTTACTACCATGCAATATAATATAAACAAATCTCGCCGAGCAAGTACAGCTGTGACGCGTTGACTCTCACACTCCCCCAATCCGTTTCAACACAATCTCATATACTAAAAGCTAACTCACATTCTATATAACATTATTTAGGCTAATACTGGGTTACCATATAGGAGAAACTATTACAACCTTTTGTATTTTGAAAAATCCAATTTAGACTATAGTTAAAAATTAATTTTCCTATCCATTATCAGACGAATACCTAAACTGTACTTTGTAATAGTCGATACACCGTTACCGGGGAAGAGTGATGGAATTCCTACGCGCCATCTATTACCTTCCGAACCAATATAGTGCTTAGCGGACGGCAGATAAAACTACCTATGATTTACAGGAATCCCGGTTTAATACTTATAAATGACCGGTAAACACAAAAACTTGTTGGTCTTCAATGATATATGAAGGTAAGTTACAAGCTGAAAGCGTTTTAAAAAAATATATATTTTATTATTTTAAAATCACCTGAGGACAACAGTGTGGAAAAAATAGTGACATGCTAAGCCTTGTGCAGGACTGGTTCTCAAATGCAGTTGCAATAAACATGCCTATAGGTGTTTTGGAGTACATTCTAGTTCTTTTGGGTAGTGGAAAAGCAGACGAGTGTTAGAAAATCCCATACCATCATGCTATATTTTCATCAGGATGCTTTTCTCCACCGAAGATTTGAACCTAATTGCTTTCGATTTTTTGTTTTGTTATATTTACACTTGATTTACGACTAACACACTGCAGCCACTAAATAATGGTAAAGTTTTCCATTTTAATTCATATCAATATACAAATAAACTGTAAACATATTTCTTTTATATTGTTGTATATCTACATAATGCTAATACAAATATGGCTGTAGGATCAATTTGTCATGTGGCTAAGCAATCATATATATGTACATATATGCTATATCTGTTGTAGCTTTTCTTCCACGAAGTAGACATTTGGTGAGAACAGATTTTACGCGAAAATGCGACCGGTGTCACATGAACCAGCTAGTTAAAAAGTAGCGCCACGAGAGTTCTGACATCGCGTTTATTCTCATCATGATTTAAGTATATTACTTATTCATAGAAACTAAAATGGGCTTCCTGCAAAATTGAAGTATATCTCAGGATATTAGACCCGGAAGTGGGCATTTTTGGAGCCCTTTTGTAGTGTGAGTTCGAATCCAACCACCTACAATGAGCTTGAGCTTTCGATGAAGGAAAACATCGTGAGGAAACCATAGCATGGTGGAAGGGCTTTTTCTAATGCCCGCCTGGCTAGCAACCACCCTTACGTAGAAAACCTGCCGCCAAATACCAATAGGTGTGTTCCGGCAGCTGCACTTGAGAGACAGTTTCTCCACAGGTTTAGCGTGGCTACCAACTTGGACCGTATCGTCACTTAAGACCAGGTGAGATTATGACCATAACGATAAACTTTAACTACTAAAAAAACTTTGTGTTATAGAACAATACCACTGTACTAAAAGTTCTTTACCTGTTTAGGTCCTCAGTAAGTACTATAACAGAACGTGACTCTGAAACTGAGCTAGCAGGCTCCTACCATATTCTTTTGGGCATAAAGAGAAATACGTCTGGTGAAGCGGAATGGTGAAACGCGTCGGAAAAGTGCCCCTTAAACCTACATCCGCTTCACAAGTATCGAGAACTGTTCAGAGTTTTCCTCAGCCGTACGAGGTTCCCAGCACCCACACGGTGAATCCATGGATAGCTAAGAAGTTTGTCTTATATATCTTACGTTTTATTAGTAATGGAAGATATAAAATGCTAAACAGAATAAACATTTCGATTTATGCATCTAAATCACGTGATTACACCCACCTCATTATGACAGTCGGCACTATCTTATCTGTTTCTCTTTTCTCATTAACTTAACGTTTATATACAAAAAATGAACATTTACATAAATTCAAAGATAAAGTGTCTATCACATTATTGATAAACTAGCTGGTCCGGTAGGTTTTGTCCTTAGTAGTTGATAGCTCGTTAACAGCGCCACCTATCACGTTCAACAATCCATACTAATACTATAAATGCGAAAGTGAGTTTGTTTGGTACGCTTTCACGCCTAAACCGCTGAATCGATTATGAATTTTTTTCGTATAGAGATACATGGGAACCTGAAGACAGCAATAGGCTGCTATTTTTTGGAAAAAACTTATTAGAAGTGGGGTAGACAGAGGAGATAAATTTTGTATGAAGCTTTTTATTGCTTCATCGAATTTATTGGACAGTATAAATGTTATAAAAGTTCTCTTTATATTTTTACTTTATGTTGTCATCTATTGAACAGAGAATATTACATGTTAGTTAGTCAAGAGCTTCATATCCTACAAAGTATGTTACTTCCTTTACCTATTCAGAAGGAACGCTCTCTTTTTATGGAATAAAAAGATCCCACTTTAGTCTCTATATCGATAACAAAGACACCCTTATTAAAGTGGCAAAGTAAAGACACATTATTAAAGTGAAAATTATTTTAGGACGGTGCGAATTGAGTTTCGAGAAAAAAAAATGTGTTACAAAATTAAAACAGCTATGAATATATATATATATAGGTTTTACGCTGGGAGAGAATGCGATAGAGTGTTAAATGCGAAATGGTTGAAAGTTATTTTTCTATACTCTTAACAACGAAGTGACAACTTCTATAGGCGGGCTGTCGCGTGAACAATCAAATTAATTTATATATAAGGTATTTATAAATGGAAATAAATGAGATAAACGACATGTGTTGCTAGCCAGGCGGGCATTAGGAAAAGCCCTACCGCCATGCTATGGTTTCTCCACGATGTTTTCCTTCGCCGCAAACTCAAGCTCATTGTAGGTGGATTCAAACTCACGTCCCTTGACGCGAAGTCGTACACACCACCACTGATCTATCATCACTTCAAAAACATATGAGCTTGAGGTACTGTTATCATATACCTATGTATATTATTATTATATATATGTCTAAGAGTTGACATAAGCAAAGAACTATGTCGAATCTCTATAAGCTTACAAACTGGCCCACACCTAACACCGAAGTGTATTGACGTTACTTAACTTTTTCCACCTAACATTAACCGCCGAGTGCTGTATAATTTGACACCTCATATCTGCAATTCTATACCTCGTAAATCGATTCCCTTTTTGTACGAACTTCGGTTTTACTCGTGGCTTCATCCGCACTTCAGTTTTTAATCACACGACTGTTCTTGAACTACTTTTGTTAATAATAAAGTATTGTTTGTTTGTTAGTTCATTGAGTTTGATTACACAATGACCTTGCTACCTCCAAACGTAATGTTTTAATTATATATATATATTTTATTGAAGGCTTCATCGCCTACATAATTATATCGCCTATGTAACATACAAATACTTTATTTTATTTTATTTTAAAAGGAACTGATACAGATATGAGATTAAATACAAAGGCAACTTAATTCTAGATATCACTTTAAATCCCATACCCTATTAAATTAGTGCACAACTTACACAGTTAGGAACTTTTATTATGAGTGAAGATGAAAAGGATACAGATTACATAAATTATAATATTTTTTACAGATATAATAATATAGTAAAGCATTTTGAACGTAAATGTACGCAAAAATAAAAACGAAAATAACAAAAACCCTAGAAAAAATTGGAGATGTAACCAGTTATGTAATTAAATTACAATTAACAGTGGATTAAATTATATTATATAATTCTCTAACACATTAAGAAATAGGGTCAGAGAGACGTAAACCAACGTCGAATGAACCAGAAGCATTGAGAACTGCTCGTATACCTTCGCTTCGAATACATTCTGACATGTAGCAAGGTGATGGTCGTGGGGTTTTAATGGGTATTCCCGGGGGCTAGCACTGAGTAAGTCCCAAATAACCCTGTCGATCCCCTCAGGTTGGGAAGATACGGGTAAATACATTTCCCGACGTTAAAAAATATATGGTATGTTGCACATTATCGGTGAGTCCATAGCTACTGCCAATTGATAATAAAGGTCCTTAATAGGTGAAATGTCTCCTGAGCGTAATCTCATTTCCTTGATTGTTTCCCGCTGATTAACAGTAATATTATCAACCCAGGTACACTTTCAGGGCTGTAACTGAATCGTTTCGTGTCATATTTCTTTCGCTTTGAACGTTAAAGAAATCATGATTTCATATTTATGCGAAAATTATTACTCGAAATAGAACTAATTGTATCGGATTTTATCGCGGTTATTTATTAATTTTGATCCCGACGTTTCGAAAGCTTTTCAGCCTTCGTGGTCACGGGGCGGACTGAGGTGTAGGTTGTCCAGAAATGTTCATGTCACTGTGTCTACCTTCGATTTAATTTTTATTATTGATAGTTTTCCAATCTACGCCTCACGAATCATCCTAGGTTATTGAAATTAAAAAACATCCAAATTTCAATAGAGAAGATGGTTGGAAGCTAGCACAAGACTGAGATCCGATTATACATTTAATTAAATCGGAACCCTAAAGACCAATTGCCAGACCTCAAGACACTGTGAGCTCTTTCTGCATAGATTGGAAAACTATCAATAATAAAAATTAAATTGAAGGTAGACACAGTAATATGAACTTTTCTGGACAACCTACACCTCAGTCCGCCCCGTGACCACGAAGGCTGAAAAGCTTTCGAAACGTCGGGATCAAAATGAATAAATAACCGCGATAAAATTCGCGTAAATTAGTTTTCGATTTAAAAAAAATCCTTCATAAGAATCTATAGTATGAGATAGGGTCCACAATATGAGTTATTTTCGTGGCAAACTTTGCCAAAATCTATATATAGTGGCCTCATAGTAAATACCCATAAAAATCAAAATATATATATTTTACAAAAAATGTAATAATAATTATCCAAAAAATATTAAATGTATTCTTTATAGGTTTAGCATTATGGGCGCATTCTTATCTGATATTGTTGTGATGTTAAGCATTCTGATCTGATGTGGCCATAGGTGGTGGACATGTTTAGTCTGGTGGAGGAACTGGCTCTCAAAAGCAACTGCCGACGCTCCTGTAGGTATTTCGCAGCATATTTTCAACTTAAGGCTTGTAGCTTGCCAACAGTAGAATTGGCTCGGTTACAATTTTATTAAATGCATACATGATACCTGCTTATAATCTACAAGCGCAGCCGTAACGATGACGAGCACAAAGTTAGGCATAGCTTTAATTGACCTTTAACACTTTTAATGTAACTGAATCAGAACTATTATAATACATTTCGTTCCAAATATGGCTTCGCACCGGGATAAACATCTCGGCCGCGGCACTGAAGCGATCGATGATAATAAATGGAGATAATATAAGTATTGCTAGCAAGTCACTCCACTCGGCAAAAACCTGGCGTACGTTGTGTAAGGCCAAAGGTAGGAAACCTCAGTATCTCAATATTTTATGCAACCATTTTAAAACTTCCGTTTTGCAAGGTCCGTTCAGTGAGGTAACGGATGAATCGATGTACATATTAAGGCATTACATTTAATAGATTTGTTGATCTTTCACAACTTAACAACTCGGTCGATCATCATGAAACGTTGCGTATGTGTTGACAAGGCAACAGAAAAGGATATAAAAAATATTTTTGTATAATAAAAGATACTATTTCTGAAGGTAATAAAAATTATAGAAGTCGCGGAAACAGCTTTTTTCACACTACAGATATTTTTCATACTCTTCTAAGTTGATATTGGGCCAGTCATTAATTACGTACTGGTATTTAGGGGGGTTAAGGAAATCTATACATGTCCTCATGTAGAAAGAAGGGGGTGAAATTCATTCTTACGTAATATTTCGTAAATCAAAATTCAATAATGATTTCTTAGGTTTACGCGAATATTATTCATTGAAATAAAACTAATTTAAACGGATTTTATTTCAATCAAAATTCAATATTAAAAATCTAATTCCATTTTTGATCCCAAATAGTTTTTTTTAACTTTAAAGTGTAATTAAAATTTTAGTTTTATTTAAATATTTTTTATTAGATAATGAAAAAAAATAACTTAATAAAAACTGATGTTTTTATTGTTAGCCATGTTTGTTCTATAGAAAAAAATATAGTAGACTTTTTCGTGTATTATTGTATATTTAGAATTGAAAAAAATAAAAAAAACGTCTCCTTTCCTAACATAACAGTTTATTATTTGGAAGATCAAGATAGAATCTTACGTAAGAAAGGGGGGAGGGGGTTCGAGAAATCTTACGTATACTTACATGGGAGCAGGGCGGTATAAAGTGACCAAATTTATCGTTACGTAATTAATGAATGGCCCCGTAAGGCACAACTTAAAACGAGTCGCTTCCACAACTAATTCAAGTAAATAAATGTCTTACTTGAAAGTCATACATGAAAAAATTACCAGAGTTTTTTTCACTAGAATTGTCGTTACAGACGACTGTAAGTTTTCCCCGAACTTGATAAACCTACAAATATGGTCTAGGAATATATATTCTTCGATAACAATGTTTTATTGAATCCAAAAATCAATATTTCTTGCACGTAATATGGTGCCGATCGTGAACGCATATTTGTACTTAAGATAATAAGATATACATGAACAAGGAATATGGGGGGAATATAGAAAGAGGAGATAAGTACCACACGAGTCTTTAATATATACCTCTGTCTTAGTTAACCAGGAAAACGCGACAAGAATATTCTTATAATAAAATGAACTAACACGTTGAATCATTGGTAACTTACCAATTCATTTATTCATCATTCCTTCGGGGTAACTATGCGATACTATGTAAATGAAACGTTTTTAAATATGTATAAACCAAATAGAAGACAATATACATTATTAAGGTATAGGGTAATACTAGTTAGTGGTCGATTACGAATGGGCTTGCATTTCAATAGAGTATATCCGGTCAACCGAGGTTGTAAGGTAAAGCAACACTTTCCATTGCAAACTTTCACCTATATATATAGTCAGATCTTACCGCAGTAGAATAATGTAGGACGATAAATTACACACACATCACTATTCATCTTTTTTTCGTAAGATATTTATGTCGCATCACTATATCTTCTATACATATAATACAAGCCGCGCTGGTGTCTTCGTTCGCAGGGACTTAGTAATTCTTTAATCAATTTTGTTTCTATTGGTCGTAGACTGATGTTAAGGTCCTACGAGCCTTCCTAAAATTATTGATTGCACCATCAAATATAAAAATATTTTTAGAATCCGTCTGGTAGTTCCTAACACAAGCGCGTTTACACATAATAACTACATTATTGCTTTATAATACTAACTATATACGTGCGGTTTCGCTCGTGTTAATATCGATTTTATCAAACAATTCGGATGACGCTACAACTATAACGTTTACTCGATTTCCAATGGAGATTTCGCGTGAAAAAGTATCCTATCTCCGTCTCTTGCTTCTCATCTATCTCTGTACCAAAATTCATCACAATCGATTCGGCGAATTAAGCGTGAAAGCGTAATAAACAAACAAGCAAGCAAACAAGCATTTTCGCATTTATAATATTAGTATTTCATGCAAAGTTTATCCTCCTATTGGCTCCACTTCGAATAAGGATTTCGCTACAAAAGGTAGCCTATCACCCTCTTCTCGGTCCCATCTATATCTATACCAAAATTCATCACAATCGATTCAACGGTTTAGCCGTGGAAGCGTAAAAACAAACAAACTCAACTTCGCATTTATAATATTAGTATGATAATGTAGAAGTAATAGAGTAACTTATCGAAATCCGGACATGAAACTACATGCACTTTCAATACTTTATATCACAGAATAAACCATATAGGGGTTACTTAAGGAAGAACGTATTTTGTGGTGTTATTGAGACTTGGTGGAGGGTAGTGAAAAAATTAATTTACAGTATTCTAAGAAACCTACCAAAAAAAACCAAGAGAAGTACCCTACGGCGACACTCGAACCCCAGTACTGCCAGAGACCGAAGACAGCTTTCACGTCTAGGCCTTCGCTATATCTACAGGTGACTACCAAACCTCTAGGTTCCTTAATACCCTTCTAAATTATTCTATTTTAACAGTTTCTCTGGTGACTGATATAAATCTAACTTTCAGGTGTTTACATAAATCAAAATTATTTACATATATCAGAGCGGAAATAAAGAATAGGAGGCAAACAAGCAAGCGTGTCGTGTGATGGTAAGTGATTCCCGCCGCCCGTGGACACTCACAACATTAGAGGAATCACAGGTGCGTTGTCTGTCTTTATAGAAAGGACTGGCTTTCAAGTGCAACTGCCGGAACACACCTATTGGTATTTGGCGGCAGATTTTCAACTTGAGGTCTGTAGCTAGCAGGCGGGTATTACAAAAGTTTTACCACCATGCTATGGACTCCTCACAATGTTTTCCGTCACCGAAAGCTCAAGATGTAGATGGTTGGATTCGAAATCACATCCCATGACGCGGCGTTCCTACACACTACCACTGAGCTATCATCACTTCAAATATTTATCAATCGTCTAATTATATGTGGTACCCGACACACAATTATATACTATCACTTAAAAACTATAGTTTTAATCACAACAACACTGTTCCCGCAGTTGCATTTGAGAACCAGTCCCTTAAGCTTAGCGTGTCCACCATCATGGCCACATCGTCACTTAACATCAGGTGAGATTGTCTCGCTTGAATTATGCATCTGAGTATAATGAGTCTGACATATCATCAGTTTGTATCCGGTGAATTTGGTAATGTATATGGGGGTCATTAGACATATTCGTGACGGGATATGAAATATTAAAGATAATTTGACATTAATACCTGGCAATCCTATGGGAAATCACATACAAACTTTAATATGTACGTATATTGAAATGATTTATGTAAAAATATATTTATCAATTTTTTTTTTAACAATAAATGACAAGAATTTTGCTTTTTTTTATACTTATGGTTCAGCGTTATGGCCATTATCTCACCTGATCTTAAGTGACGATACGGCCCAAGTTGGTAGACACGCTAAACCTGTAGAGGAACATGCTCTCAAGTGCATCTGCCGGAACATACCTGTTGGTATTTGGCGTCAGGTTTACAACTTGAGGGTGGTAGTTAGCCAGGTGGGCATTTGAAAAAGCCCTACCACCATGCTATGGTTTCCTCACGATGTTTTTCTTCACCGAAAGCTCAAGCTCGTTGTAGCCCATTCATTTTATATTAACGCTATGGAGAAAACGAAGAAAGAAAATTTGTATATACTTAAATTTTTGAAGCGATGATAGCCCAGTCAGTAGTTTGTACGAACACCGTGTCAATATCGTGATGGTTACGAAAGCATGGTGGTAGTGCTTTACTAATACCCAACTGGCTACCTACCACTAGTTGAAAATGTGAAATACCTACCTACACTAGGCTTATCATGCAAAGTCACGACGCAAAACCTAGAACGTATTAAAAAAAAAAATATGCTTCCGTCTTACATGCATTGGCTAGTTTGTACCCTCCATGAAGGCTTTGTAAATGCTCCAGAAAATACATATTTGTGTTTTTATGTGTAATATGTTCATTATACACAACACAGGGAATATGAGTCGAAAATAAAAAAAAATCGACACGTCAAGTAATAAACCTCACGGCAGCGAACCTCATATATAAATGCAGATAAAGCTGTCCATTAAAACTCTAAAATAGGACTGTTGATAAAATATCGATATATCGTTATCATTTACTAATTTTTATATCGATAGTTTGGTATTGAAATGTACATATCGATGGACGATATTTTTTTGTAAATAAACTTGATTTTTAATTATTAAATCGACAAAATCAATGTAAACTTAATCTACTGAACTTTATTTACAATATTCTTAGGAAACGTAATCAGAGACTAAAAAAAACAATGATGATATATATGTTTCCACTGAAAGAACTGGCTACGTATAAAGTAGGAAAAAATTACAACTATGAAAGTCACTATAAATCATTCCCAATAATGGTTTACAGCATAAATACTAAACATGTAAAAATAACAGTGTAAGTAATAGAAAAATATAAATCTTACGTAACTTCGATGACGTCGTCGTCTCGAAGGCTTCGCGTGGACTGAACTTAATAGCTTTTTTTTTTGACAAGAGATACGCTGTTAGCCGGAGGGGCTTTTACAGCTTGGCAGGACTTTTTGGGGCGAATGCTGAGGGCACTCAGCCCCGAGGCAGCGGGCACAAGGGTGCCGTAGTGGCTGGCCCTTGGTATGGACTGCTTCCGAAAGTGAGCTAATAGCCGCGCTCGCCTCGCACTTAAATAGGAATCGGTGTTATCAACCACCCTCCTAATAATATATTATCCTTTTTTCCTAGTTTATTTATTTATACATTATCTAAAACGTAATATAATGTTGTATAATATATAAGGTATTACCTATATACATATCCTGTGGTATAGAAATTACTATAATCTATAATATATGTCATGTCAGCATTAATAGGGTAGTATCTCTACCTCTATTAAGAGTAATCGAAAATAAATAGAATTTATGACAAATTACTGTTTTTTTTATAAGGTAGCGGAAGACAACGTGTTATTCATGTTAATTTATTTCATATCTAGTTCGATAGAAATAGTTAATTGCCAAGATATGTCGTGGTTTACCAACCATGAAAATTTTTAAAATCTCTTACTATAAAATTTTAGTACACATGATCGTCTTATACAAATTAATTAATAACGACGTTAGAAGTATATCTTAACTTTTTGTATATAAACAATTTAATTTGCTTAATGAACTATGCGTATATTTTTTGAATTGTCGTAATTTTTTTAATAAAGCTGATGTATCGATATATCGATAAACTCATCTAAAAAAAATACATATCGACAGCCCTAGACTAAAATAAAATAAAGCGCGTCCGCATGTTAAGATCTGCATGCACACGCAACCGCGCGCCGATACCATCGACGGCGTCTCGAAATCGAACCCGGGGCCGCTAATTAGCAGCCCGGGGGCGCGCGGCTACCTGCCCCCGCCTTTATTTAGCCATGCAAAATTGTCTTTCGGATTTAATGCGAGGAGGTTGTGTGTGTTTTTATTAATATTTTAGTTTTTTTTTATGTTGGCAACACGCGATTAACATTTACGCGGTGAGTACGATATAGATAGCATATATTACCAGTGATACCGGCAAAATATAGAACGAATTCTCTATATCAGAGTCTTTCCGTTATTATCGTAGCGTTTAAGCCCTTAGTTTTTGCGGACTTCCCCATTACAACGCGCTAACGCATTACCTGAGGCGTGAGTGGCGCATGGTAGCTTACCGGGTACTTTTTCTATGGAATAGGGGACTAACAAGCAAGCGTTTCACCTGACGGTACGTTATCATCGCCCCCCATAACACCAGGGGAATCGCAGGTGCGTTGCCAGCCTTTATAGGAGGGGCTGGCTCTCAAGTGCAACTGCCGGAACACTCCTTTTGGTTTTTGATGGCAGGTTTTCAACTCGAGGCTGGTTGCTAGCCAGGCGGGCATTAGAAAAAACTCTACCACTATGATATAGTTTCCTCACGATGTTTTCCTTCACCGAGAACTCAAGCTTGTAGTGGTTGGATTCGAACTTACGTCCCATGAAGCGGCGTCCCAACACTTACCACGGCGATACCCGTGTTACCACATACCAGGAACAGCTTTCGCAATTCTTCTAGAATTCTATATCAGAGCCTAGAGTAATATTATTTAAGTATTAACATTCATGGTATAGTGACAACACAATGACTAGAAACGACAATATGATACGTCCATAGGCCGCATTACCCGCTTACTGTAAAATGGACAGCATACGAAATCACGTCAAGACGGGTACAGTCCAGTCACTTCGCCCTGAACTAAAGTAAGTACAACCCTTTAGGTTAGGAGGATAGATCGCGCTCTTAAATCACTTTGTAGCTGAGTAGAAAATGTCCTAAATCCTAATTAGGATTAGTCGGTATCTTTTCGCGTCTTCGGCAACAGCCCAAGCCGCGGTTCGGCCACTTCATGGCTACTGGTTCCCTTGTGCTCGTGGTCTCGGGTTGAGTGCTTTAGTACTCGCTCCCAAAACTCAGTCAAACTCTAAAAGCTCTTAAGGCAAGCAATACATATGCAATTAAAAAAAAACACGACAAATGAAAAATGGATTTTTGAAGCGATGATAGCTCAGTGGTAGTGTGTACGACTTCGCATCAAGGGACGTGAGTTCGCATCCAACCATCTACAATGAGCTTGAGCTTTCGGTGAAGGAAAACGTCGTGAGGAAACCATAGCATGGTGGTAGGGCTTTTTCTGATGCCCGTCTGGCTAGCTACCACCCGCGAGTTAAAAATCTACCGCCAAACACCAATAGGTGTGTTCCGGCAGCTGCACTTGAGAGCCAGTTCCTCCACAGGTTTAGCGTGTCTACCAACTCGGGCCGTATCGTCACTTAAGGTCATGTGAGACTATGGCCATAACGCTAAACTTTAAGTATAAAAAATATATGAACAAGCTTAAATATTTTTTTTTAATCTGTAAAACATCGTACTATTAACAATGACGAAGGGACGGCACAACGAATTGCCCAAAATAATGCCCCTAACTTTCCCACAGCGAAGTCTGCATACGGGAGCTACATCAAGAAGCAATTAATTCACCGACAAAAAGTCAAAGCCCTCATAACGTAACGTAGTGTATATCACACAGTCTCTGTTGACAACCGTACCAAATCCGTGACAGACGATAGTTACTATGCTTTTTATAATATTTTGAAAATGAAAACCTGTTAAGACGCGTATAACGTCAAAGTATTTCACTCTATATGTATACACTTATAATATAATCGATTACTTATACTAATAGTTCCGTTATTATAAATACCATAATATATAATTATTTACAACTATAACCGTGTTCTTAATATTGTTACGAATCATAAATCTAATAGCTGTGGCAGAGACGATAACACCCCGCAGTGTCCGAGGCTTGCGACACGGATGCAGGTTGAAGAGACCTCTTTGTGACAATTACCAACACTCATCTTATTTGTTTTATTATTCCGAATATATTAGAGTTATTGTTGAAATCAAATAGATTTTAAAATTGATCACTACAATGCTCATAGGGGGTGTTTGTAAGTGTAAACTCTTCAATGACGCAACACCTAATAAATCTTTAAAAAAATGTTGAAAATCAAGTTTACACGTCAGAAATCAAGTATTTCATATAGACATAGAGACTAATAGAAATGTATATTAATAATTGTGTCAATAAAATTGTATAAATGTTTTGAAATACAGTGAAATTTCACTAATACAGTGAGATTCCAAAAGTGCTGTACTCGGAATTGTGGCTACATAGGTAACCCTAACAGTGAGCTTTTATTGATGAAATTTTGAAATACCTTTCGGATGCGCGAGGCCCTGTGGTAGTATCATTATCAGACGTATATATAACAATATATATCCGTTTATTTAGTAACGTTATTATTCCGTATACGAGAGATATGTGTTGTTTATTATACAATCTATGTAAACAGCATTGATAACGATTGCCTCGTGTTAAATACAAAACATTTGGCATTTTAAATTCATAACAATATAACTAACCAACTCTAATACAGTTGCTCATTATTCGTTTAATTGGTTACTGTAAATTACCCTTTATTTATTTTTATTAAATAGCAATCTTTATTTATGAAAATTTCTGCGAACGCCACGTTCATAAAAGATTACCCTAAATTTGTAAATAATCAACGCACGTTATAACAAAATGGCGGCTGCATCTTGGATCACGAATTTATTGTGATGACTCAATATGCATTTTTATAATCCATTTTACATGTGCAAAATAACGCAACAAAACACCAATATTTCATTATATAGAGTCGAATTTTGGATTATAATACTAATAAACAAATGATAGATTCAGAAATTTCCGCCAAAACCTTTATCTCAGTATTTGTATATTATAATATTGAAATATTAACTTTTTCCGTTCTTCTTTTATTTATATTCTTGGAAACTCTTTACGGACTTTTACTGCTATTTTCAAGTGATAAGTTTTGGCGATTTTGGCCATATGAAACTATCTTCAACAAAATGGTGACTCTCTTGTTGAAGCTCTCTTGGGAGTATTTGTTGTAACTAATATATCATATTTATCAGTTTTGAAGCGATGATAACTCAGTGGTAGTGTGTACGACTTCGCGCCAAGGGACGTGAGTTCGAATCCAACCACATACAATGAGCTTAATCTTTCGGTGAAGGAAAAAACCGTGAGGAAATCATAGCATGGTGGCAGGGCTTTTTCTGGTGCCAGCCTGGCTAGCTACCACCCTCAAGTTGAAAATCTGCCGCCCAATACCAATAGATGTGTATCGGCAGTTGCAATTGAGAGCCAGTACCTCCAAAGGTTTAGCGTGTCTACCATCTTGGGCCGTATCGTCACTTAAGATCAGGTAAGATTATAGCCATTATACTAAGCCTTAGGTAGAAAAAAATAATTCCGAATAATTCAATTCACTTATGCTCTTCACCTACACTACATCACGAAAAATGTCACCTAAATTACACAATATGCGGCTGAAAAACTAAGTATATGAATTAATATTAAAATCACAACATGACAGACCAAGTTCCCGCCAAAACCTACCTTTACAATTTTTATTACTGTTAAGGCACATGGAAACGTGTCTTTTGAGCCGACATACAATTTTTAAAAGTCGTTCAACGAGCGATGGAAAAGCTATGCTTAGGGTTTCTCTACGTGATCGATTCAGAAATGAGGAGATCCGTAGGAGGACTAAAGTTACTGACATATCTCACCGAATATAACAACTGGAGTGACAATGGGCAGGGCACTAAGGGACACAAAGCAGTACGCTGTGGAAAAAGTATGATAAGGCCTATGTCCAACAGTGGACGTCCATAGGCTGAGATGAAGATAATAACTATTTTCTCAACTTCAGTGTCCTGTTCAAAACAAACTCGTGGCTCAGTTATAAGATATTTTGGAAAGAATATGTGTTATATTATAATTCATTTTACATATTATTTTAACTCTGAATCCTCTTCATTTGTACTTTATAACCAGTTTTTATAATATATATTCTGGAAACTTCACCACCGCTGTTTTAACAAAAATCATTTCTTAATGTCTAAGACAGAGAATAGCTTAATACTATATTTAACTAATTCGAACGACCGCAGTCGCGGGCACGTCTAGTGTTAAAATAAAACCAAGAATTCACAACTTCATCCTAAATACAATGGATGTTGGTTAATATTCAAAACATAGTAATCTGGAAACCAATTAAAGTCGTCGTTATAAATTTAAATTAGCTCATAAATTTATACTGATAGGTTAGCGGTCGACCCTGATTCATTTCCATTAACACTTCGTTTCGTGTCTTGGTAGAGAATAAACTAACTATAAACCTGTTAAATAAGTTTTTGTTAATCTATAAGTTATTGAATCGAAATCAACATGTAAGATTTTTCCGTCACGACCCATGCTTAAATTTTTCTGTATTACATTATATTTCTATACTGTAGTCGGTTATCCATAGCGCGTACGCTATTGGCTGTATCCAGTCATAGGTGAACGCTTATTGGTTCACGACAGGCAGTAAGTTCTCAACGCCTGCGCAGATATTTTTTGTACACGTCATACGCGTTAGATGTTTCGCAGCGTGTTATATGTGTTATAATGAGTTAGACGAATTCAATTAACTAATGAAATTAACTAATAATAATAAATTACGTAAGGAAATGCGTTCTAACGGAGTGTTTCACGGCATGACATGCAAATTATTATGGGTTGTTCATAATTAACTAATGATCTATGAACATAGTGGCTATTAACATCTATTAACGTGGTAATTTTTTACGTTCATAAGCGCCTTCTTAGGGCATGAATTCAATAAAGATTTTTTGATTTGATTTGATTATCATTTGGTTTTTTATTAATAGAGATAATTAGAGATTTCAATAAATAAAAAAAAAGAGTTTTGCTCTTACGGCATTTTTCCTAAAAGGCTCGTTAAATCAAGGAGTCTTAGAGTACTGTACGTACAAAGGGATAGAGAGAAAATAAAATAAAAAAAAAAAAAATATGTTGTCCCCTACATAGACAAAAAAATACTCTCCAATGATAAGTTGGGAAAATCCAAAAGTGCACGCCTCGTAACATTCAAACCACATCGAATCAGACCGTTAAAAGTAATAGGGTTCTATTCCTAATTATACTGAAGCGTAAGAATAAAAAAGACCCGATTAGTAAAGTATTTCGGTCGTTATCGTGATAACATACAGGATCCGCACATGCAGACACGCGGACGTCCAAGACAGAAGTTTTTAAAACAGTTTATTAACTAGTTTAAATAACAAAAATGGCATAAAGAATATCACGATCGTTTTTTCTTAATATGTCTCTGTATATATTAGTTTTTCAAGTTCAATATATGATAAACGGAGACATTTTAAGTTAGAAACATCAGTAGTTTTGCGTGAAGTGATAGTAGCGACCACCTCAACGCTTCGCGTATGAACCGTGCAATAATTTTTATTAAACAATTACTGTGTAGATTTAACAAATACAACTCGATAGTGAATATGATCCAGTTATACATGACTATTCATACATTAAAATAATAATGAAGTCCGTCGAAAACCAGTTTTATCGAGGTGCTCTAATAATTAACATTAATATACAGCTGGTTTCAGGTCGCAGCGCTGCTATCTCGAGCTGCCTGTTTAATGTCCTGTCATTAACTGTTGCACAGTGGGTGGTGCGTCGCTTCGAACACGATCAATCTATTTCTCAATTATATTCTTGAAATAATACACTTTTTAAAAGAAACCTTATATATTTAAAAAAAACTGTGTTTCAAATTTTTTTTTTATAGTTAGTGTTAAGCGTTACAGCCATAATCTCACATGACTTTAAGTGAAGATACGGCCCAAGTTGGTAGACACGCTAAACCTTTGGAGGGACTGGCTCTCAAGTGCAACTGCCGGAACACACCTATCGGTATTTGGCAGCAGATTTTCTACTTGGGAGTAATAATCGCACATTTCAGAATATGTATAAGCCAGCCGTGATTTTTTTTATAAGGTTTGCCCGTTTTCGTAACTTTTTTCAAAGCTGCTTTGCTTCAATTTGTGGTAGCGTGATGTTAAATAGCTCAAAACCTACCTAAATAATTGCTTTATCAAATGTAAAAAAATATATACGACTGATAGTCCCTAAGATTAGAGTATTGAAATAAACAAAATGTTCCGTTGTGTAATATGAATGTGGATACAGATTACAGTGCAATAATTAAACCATATAATTTAATTGTTAAACTGGATGTATTTAAAACATTAATAATTCTGTAAAGTCTATAATCTATTATTAGGTAAGAAATAAACCACTGAGTGCTATGGGACATAATATCAGGAGAGTGTAGAAAGTCGCTCTGCGTTGCAACTGGATGCAAACTGGATTCGAATACAGATCTGTACTTTCCATGTTGGATTGAAATGCGGTACTCCTTTTACAGCGAGCCGAGACGTATATCTATGCATACACTATCAAAACTATCCGAGCCAAATCTGTAGATATAATAATATTCCGATAGTTAAAATCGGGTTATATGTACTTTGACATCTACGTGGATATAATGTAATGTCCTCTTTTTAGCGATTTCAGTTCAAAATGAAGCAGTAACAGATCAGTTATATCGTCGTTTTTCTGTTTGTTACCGTTTATAACGATTTTGTCAAACAAATCTGACGAAGCAATAAAAAGTAAAAAAATAAGTTTATTCCTCTATTTAGTCCACTTTCAATAAGGTTTTCGCGAGAAAAGTAGCCTATCATCGTCTCCGGGTCCTCATCTATTTATATATAGTTTAGGTTTAGCGCTATGAAATATTGGTGAGTTTATGACAATCAAGACACCTCAGATGTATCTATCTAACTATGATCAAGGTCATTTTGGATTATCCTGAACTTCGAAGACATAACAAAAGTCCTTTGAGTGAATTTTGTTAGAGGCGTTTTTTTTAATCAGTTTTTTTTTGGCCTTTTTTGTCTATTGTTTTTGGGAGTTATGAAATAAAAAGTATTCTAAATGTTCATCTATCATATTAGTTATCATCGTGTCAAATTTCATCAATAGATATATACATTAAAGATGGAAATATTCTTTAATTGATTGAAGAATGTTCCGCACAACTACTTGCCATAAATTCATTCGTTAGGCAACGCAACGCAACATATCAATTACCTTAGAAGGATTCAATCAACTACCTTATAAGGATCAGAGCAGGTGAATTTAATGATGAATTTAGTGTCACATATGTCTATAAAACTGACAAATAAGATTTTTTTTAAACACAGTCTCTTTTATTGGACATTTTAATTTACAGTATAACAAATTTACATTGCTATGGTAGCGGACATAGCTACAAATATCAATACCATAAGATTTGCATATTACTAAGCTGTGCAGTTAATTTTTACGACTGCACCGCCGCAGCGAGCGATAGCAGAACTAAAACGAATAAAACTCTTATGGCCGATCACAGATGGCGCTATTTCGAATAACCACGTCCACCCTTTGTCGATAGTAATTAAAACGAACTGCTGAGGGTTCCATATTTTCATTTGCAGATCTTTGCTTAGTTGGAGAGCCACAGATGTGCAGTTTTACGGTATGTAGTTGAAATGGATTATTAAATTATTGTTATATAACGAGTGAATTATATGTAACTTTCATTATTAGCTCATGAAGATATGGTATAAAAAGTGTATTGACTAGAAAATATATTTTGCCATTTCAATGATTTTATATCGCAGAATAACATATGAAGATTTGGAATTTAATATTACTGTTTATCACTTGCACTAAAAGCGACAAAACAAGAATGATACATTAGTTGCTTATTAAATGTGTTAGATGTCGCTATTCACAATGTTATAATAACTCGAGTATAGGTGATATATTTCATACCTGTCCTAATTTATGTTTATAAACTACGTTGTACATGTTATATGATGTATTATTGTCATTACAGTAGCTATGTATGACTAACAAAATGAATATTAGTATTTTAAAACTTAAACGGGATAATCTTTGAAATGCAAAACTAAACATAATTCTAAGAGATATTAGTAATATATTTCACTTCTGCTGTTTGGTAAGACACAAACAGTTTCAATTTTTATATTTTTCAATTTTAACATCGGCGTAAGGTATTTTAACATAGAAATTAAAGAATTCGAATGAAACTGATTCTCTCATATTATTATTATTATCGATAAACAGGAATAATATTTTTTCAAAAACATCCGATTTTGCAATGTCCGATAATGACGCCTCTCTGCCTAAACGGGCTATAGTAGAAGCAATTATAGACAGACCTGTAGGTTTCGCGTCGATTCGTACGCCCATGGTAATTATTATGGTAACGAGTTTTATTATAATCATGTCTGTTATTTTATAGTAATATGCTTTTCTATGATTAACTGCAATTGAATATACTTAAATTTACTATTTAAAAATGTGTATAAAAATACAATGACACATCGTGAGGAAGCCATAGCACGGTGATTGGAATTTCTCTGATGCCCGCCTGGTTAGCTATCTGCCGCCAAATACCATTAGGTGTGTTCCGGCAGTTGCACTTGAGAGCCAGTCCCTCTACTAGGCTTAGTATGTGCACCGTCTTGAGGCACATAGTCACTTATTATCAGGTGACATTGTGGCCATAACGCTAAACCTACAGACATAAAAAACAGGTTCTCAGTAAGAGCGTTCGCGTAATCTCTCGGAACTTTAAACAGTGTGCAATTAACAATGATAAACAAGCCTCACAATGGATGTAAACAATACATTCCGAGAGATGAAACCTGTACATGTCATCGGGGAAGTAGCTCGCGGCAGATACAAACGTGTTCATAAATAAATCGTAAACACTGTAACAAACATTTAAGATTCTTAATACAATAAACAATTTCCGATTTGATATAAAATACATTAAATAAACCGACAAAATAGACGATGAAGAACGTAAAGAAAGATGAAAGTTTATATCAAATAGTTTTAGAAGAACAGTAAAATGATAACGTTGAATATTAAACAGTTATTTATCATAAAATATAAAGGTGTAAACTCGTTGAAGAGAATGCAATGACAGCAAACATTACCGATGACCTCTGTCAAATATGCGATGGCAGGATCGAGTGCGCGCCGACTGCAATTTTATTAATATCTCTTGTCCACACTCTTTACGGATCTATAGGGCCTGAACCAGATTACTTCGGTAAACATAGGAAATCGATAATAGGTGCTAGTGGAGACAAAGGTGTCGCAAAGGGTGTTAGACATAAAGTGCATCCTTTCGGTAGAAAGTTTGCTGAAGAGAATACGGAAGAATTCGATGCGGAATATGATTTTATTGTGGTCGGCGGCGGCACTGCTGGCAGCGTTGTCGCCAGCCGTTTATCAGAAAACAAAAACTGGAAGGTGTGTAAGTATTTCTTCTTTTTTCAAATATCTATACACTCCTTAGAAATAGTGTGATATCTTTCAATGCCACTTTCGAAGCCTTTATGACGACACAAAAGTAATTCGGAGATACGTTTTCGCTTTGTATATCCCATCTTGGCTTCGACGTCTTCAAACCACCACCTTTCTTGTACATTTTAATTTATAAAAATGGTTCATAAAACCACTGTACACATGATACAACTTAAGCCTTCTAGAAGAATCGCAAGAAATGGACACGCGAATAGTCTAAGCTGTGTATCCCATTACACAGTATAGTTTCCACTTCTCCGTGTTTTTCTTGAAATTTTAGTCTCAATTCCTGTCCAATTAACATATCACCGCATGTTAAATTCCATTTCAATATTATAACTGAGTGAATAAAGCTTCATATTACAGATTTTATTGATAGAAGCCGGTCCCGAAGAACCTAAGATAGCTCTCATTCCTGGTCTGACAAGTGAATTTAAAGGTTCGAACCTAGACTGGCAATACAGTATGCGACCGAAGAAAGGGTAAGGTAAATCTATTTGTGTACTATCATCGTATATAGTTCTAAGCAGTACATTTAGATAGATAGTTGAAGCGATGATAGCTCAGTGATAGTGTGTACGACTTTACGTCAAGGGTTCGCAGCGTGAGTTCGAATCCAACCACCTACAGTGAGCTTGAATTTTCGGTGAAGGAAAACATCGTGAGGAATCCATAGCATATTGGTATGACTTTTTCTAATGCCCGCATGGCTAGCTACCACTCTCAAGTTGAAAATCTGCGGCCAAATACCGATAGGTGTGTTCCGGCAGTTGCACTTGAGAGCCAGTTCCTTCACAGGTTTAAAGTATCTACCAACTGGGGCCTATATATAAAAACCTTACCTACCTAACCTTAACTATATATAAAAAAGTATAAACTAATTTATTATTCTTGTTGCGAAGATATGTTTTTATAATGTGTTAGGTTGTATTTACTGTACATATACACGGGTAATATATTTTAGGTTCTGTCAGGGTCGTTTTAACCAAGGATGCGAAGTTGTTCAAGGCAGGGTACTCGGTGGCACGTCTTCAATAAACGATATGGCCTACATGAGAGGTAATCCAGCTGATTATGACGAGTGGGCTTTAAACGGTAATGAAGGCTGGAGTTTTAACGAAATATTACCATTTTTTAAATACTCCGAAGGGAATTATGATAAAGATATTTCTAAAAATATTTTTTTTCACTCAACACAAGGACCGCTTGATATTGGCCGCTATCGTTACGTTGATGACAATGTAGATGTCCTATTAAGTGCTTTTAACGAACTCGGGTACAATTACACAGATATTAATGGGAGGAATCAACTCGGGTTCATGAGAATACAAACCATGTCTTACTATGGTGAAAGAGTTAGCACGTTCACGGCTTTTATAGATCCCATTAGAAATTTAAGGTCTAATTTACGAATAGAAACGGAAGCGCTAGTAACTAAATTGATATTTAAACATTCAAGGGAATCAATTAATGTTTTAGGCGTAGAATATTTAAAAAATGGTACAAACTTTAGAGTAAGCGGGTTAAAAGAAGTAATTTTAAGTGCCGGCGCTATTAATTCACCGAAATTGCTAATGCAATCTGGCCTTGGACCTAAAGAGTATTTAGAGTACCTAGGCATCAAAGTTTACTATGACCTGCCAGTTGGAGGAAACTTTCATGACCATTTGTCGGTGTGTTTGCCGATTATAAACTTAAGTAAAACAGCAACCACGTATAAATTTCCGCAGAAGTTAAAGGATATAACTGATTATTATACCAAGGGCGTTGGTCCCTTGGCAGCTAACTTTCAAGTGGTCGCATTCCTTGAATCTAGTATATCTGATATACTGCAAACTCCTGACATTGAAATACGTTTCAAAGGGCACGATTCGAACATGTATTACGATAAAATTGATATGTGTATATCACTCCTTACGCCTAAAAGTCGTGGACAAATTATATTGAACGCAACAGATCCATGGTTCGGAAAACCTTTAATTTATCCAAACTTTCTTAAAGATCCGAGTGACGAAAAAAAATTACTGGAAGGCATACGACAGGCTGTCAGATTATTTGATACAGACGTTTTTAAAACATCTGAATTTGAATTCGATCCTCGACCATTATTGAATAATGAGTGTAAAGATTTTCAGAGTGTTTCTGAAGAATTCTGGTCATGTATAATCAAACATTTTTCCGCACCGCTACATAATTATGTGGGTACATGTAAAATGGGTAATGCGAAAGATCCCGAATCGGTAGTGGACGGTAATTTATTTGTGTACGGTGTTGCAAACTTAAGAGTTGTTGACGCATCCATAATGCCGAAAATACCAAGAGGTTCAACAGCAGCTCCAGTCGTAATGATAGCTGAAAAGGCTAGTGATTTAATAAAAACATTTTGGTATTGATATTTTTTTTATTTATATAAAACTTTACTATCACCTTCTGCTATAGTAGTGACCTTTATTTTCTCTCCAGTCTTTTAGTATTAATTTTACACCTTTCTCAGCGATCATCATTGTGGGTGCAAATATACCTCCTCGGATTTGAGTTGGCATCACTGAAGCATCTATTATTCTTAATCCTTCTATACCATGAACTCTTAATTCGTAATCGACAACAGAGTCTGTCCTGTTATCTCCCATTTTGCAAGTTCCAACTGGACGACTCATAGCTTTAGTGTAATGTCTTGCTATACAATTCCATTGATCCCTATTGGTTAATCTATCACAGGGAAATAAATCTAATGGAGCAAACTTTACTTCCGCCTTTTTCATTTCCTTTGTATCTAAAAGTTGTAATGCTATGTCGATACTATCCACTATAGAATCTAAATCTTCTGAATCTTTTAATAAATTAGCTTGAATAACTGGTCGACCGTATTTTGGGTTTCTCTTGTTGAGCATAACGAGCCCTCTGCTTTTGGGTCGAAGTAATATTGGGTAAATATTAACTAAATTATAATAGGGCAGTGGTAAATTTGACTCTTCAGCAGAATGTACACTCACGTTGGTGAGCATAAATTTATCACTTCTAATAAAGTTTCCTTCCAGTGCTATTTCGACATCGGGCGCGTTAATATTCTCATACAATTGAATGAAAGCAGATAGCTGGTTAATACCTCTAGAAGCTAGCGGTCCGCTACGATTTTGGAACCAAGTTTTGAAATCGTCTATTACTTCATTTTCCGTCACGGGAGTTACATCATTAAAAACAAATGCAAGACCACCTGTAGTTACTTGATCCTGATAATTGAACCCTACAGGAAGGTCAGCTATAGCTGTTATATTGTGTTTTAATAAATTAGCTTTGGGGCCAATGCCTGATAAATGGAGAAGCCGTACATTGTTAATAGCTCCTGCAGTTAAAATTATTTCACGTTTCGCATACGCACGTTTCTCTTTGCCTTTCTCTATCTCATAAATAACACCTTCAACAGATTTCTCTTGAATATCAATAACAATTTTCGTAACCGTCGCACCTTTCATTACTGTTAAATTCTTTCGATGTCTTACAGGTTTTAGGAATGCTGAATTTGTACTTAACCTTGTATTATTCGTCATCGCAAACTGATTATTAACGACTGCCTCAGGTACATTGGTGTTTATGTCCAAACTTCTGAAGCCCATTTCAGTGAAAGCAGCCGTGAAGACTTCAATGTACCTATCGATGTATTTGAATTTCTGTATGTGCATTTCTCCACCTCGCGAATGGAAAAATGAGTTCATGAGAATGTCGTAATCACCTGAAATATGTAAAAGTTTCGTGCGATCATTCTGTTTATTTTTCGGAAACCGTTACTAGGTCCTATAATATTATTAATTACTAAATTAATTACATAAATAGTACATTAATGAGAATATGAATAGTAGGTAGAATAAATGAATCTATAAGATTGAACAGTAGTTAACTGATAAATATGCAAGAATATTGAAAGATCTGACTTAAAAGAATTTAATTTGATTATATATAACAAAAGATAATTATAATACTCAGCAAAGTGTAAATAATTAGATGATGTCATTAAAAACTAACCATTATTTTCAGAATGCTTAAAATGTTCAATTAAATTATCAAACTTCCAATCCAGGGATCCCAACGATCCGGGGATGTGCCAACTGTCGTAATCTACTTTGGATCCCCGGGTATATTTCATGTCGTTGATGACGCTCGATCCTCCGAGCACTTTCCCAGTTTTAACTTCACAACTTCCGCTTGGTCTCGATAGGCAGGAGTAGCCGTTCCTCTCGGTCCTGAAATTCCAGAGGATAGGACGGAACTCCTTGGTCGGGACTCCTGGTATATCGTAATCTATATTCTCATCGTCACCCGATTCCAAGACTAGAATCTGATAAGAGGGTGATTATATAAATAAGTTTCGTTTTATATGTGAGTTACAAATTAACACAAAACTAATTTTCAAGATCTTAATAAATCTGACTAACTTTTTGAATTCAAATGATAAGTTTGTCACTCATTGCTTATTTCCTATATATAACCTATCATCCTGAAATTTCGCTTACAGAAGCGCCCGTGTCATTTATACTAATATTATAAATCCGAAAATGAGTTTCTTTGTTTGTCACGCTCTCGCGCCTAAACCAATGAATCGATTGTGATGAATTTCGATATAGAGATAGATGGGACCCTGGAGACAGAGACAGGCTACTTTTTCTTGTTTAAAACTTATTGGAAGTGGAATAAAGAGAGGGAGAAACTTTGTATGAAAATTATTATAGCGTCATACCAAATTGTTAAGCAAAATCAAAATTCAACAATAAAGTTATCATACCTGAGGGGTGGAAAAATAATGCTTAGTTCCTCACAGACAGCAAGTGTTATCATATATGAGTTTATAGCCAACAGAAAAACGCCAAGGCAGCCATGTGTTTCCCTCATACTTGCCGAAGACCAATACACTTGTCTTGCCCTGCTTACCTACCAGTTGTTTAAATGACTTGCCAAGTCTTACCTTCCATTCAGAGATAGCGGACAGCCTGTTAGCTAGAACGCAACCGCTAGTTCCACCACCCACAATGATGAAGTCGAACACACTGTTCCTTGAGTCGATATCGTCAGCTTTGGTTCTCGTGGCCTTCGAGAACAAATCCGCTCTTATCATCGAAGATAGGCTCATCAACCATACGCATGATCTGTATAGATATATTTGGAATAATTTGATTACCAAATTATTGGTACAGTCAACATTAACGTTCCCCACGCGATTTCCTTTTTGTTATAACGATACCTTGATCAACAAACTATTTCATAGCATCATCTGTACTAATATTACACATGTGAAAATGAGTGTTATTGTTTGCTACAATTTCACGCCTCAACCGCTAAATCGATTGTAATGAAATTTGATAAAGGGATAGATGGGAACCTAGAGACAGTAATAGGCTGCTTTTTCTTGTGGAACCCTTATTGGAAGCAGAGTAAAGGGAGGTATAAACTTGGTATGAAACTTTTTATTGCGTGGTCCGGTTTGTTCTACAAAATCAATGTTAATGCGAGCGAAGCCGCACTTAAAAACTAGTACGATATATTATCATCAATGTAAATGCAATACTAATTTGGGCTTTCATAGATTAAGTCTTTGTTACCCAACATTATGTACTCGTGTAACAAAGTACTTTAATTAGCATACTGAAATTTACATACTGTAGTTTTTATATTAAAAAAATATTTGCCTATCAATTTATTAAAAAAAAATTGTTTATTAAAGAAATAAAATGTCATCAATGTAAAGAAATTACAGTAACTCACGTAAATGCTTCACTTTTCATTTTTTAATGAAATTCAACTGAAAATCAGGCGTTTAAGCCAACACTGAGCCAGGCTCGACAAGCAATTAGGGAATGGAAGCAATCTTCAACCTTCGCTTCGCTGCACTGGTATCCTGTATTGCAAACGCCAGGAAAACGTAGTGAAAACATTTGTCGAGAAACTCCGAGACTGTATCCTTACGTTTATATTAAACTAGCTATGCCCGTGACCTCGTTCGCGTGGCACTAAAATATTTATCCATTTTTGCCCCCGTTTTTGTTAAAAAAAAATTCAATATAGCTTCGCTCCTATCGGAGGTAGCGTTATGGTAATTTTTTTTATACTTAAGGTTTAGCGTTATGGTCATAATCTCACCTGATCTTAAGTGACGATACGGCCCAAGTTGGTAGACACGCTAAACCTGTGGAGGAACTGGCTCTCAAGTGCAGCTGCCGGAACACACCAATTGGTATTTGGCGGTAGGTTTACAACTTGAGCGTGGTAGCTAGGCAGGCGGGCATCAGAAAAAGCCCTACCACCATGCTATGGTGTCCTCATGACGTTTTCCTTCACCGAAAGCTCAAGCTCATTGTAGGCCCTTGGATTCGAACTCACGTCACTTGACGCGAAGTCGTACACACTACCACTGAGCTATCATCGCTTCAAATAAGCTAAAGACATCTTCAATAATCGCTTTATCAAATAGAAAAATCTGTCTTGTAATCCGATTATAGTTTCTAAGATTATCGCGTACAAACAAACGAACAAACAATTTTTTCCAATTTACAATATGAATATAGATAACATTGTTTGTCAGTAATTAGTCCAGTCTAACATAATTATTTACGTAATAATATACCAATTCACGAGGATGGCTCAGTTGGCAGAGTGTAGACCGAGGTCGCGCCAACGGTCGTGACTTCGAATCCGCGGGACGCGTCTGAGTTTTCACTGAAGGAAAACATCGTGATGAATCGATAGCACGGTGGAAGGACGTTATCTAATACCCAACACGTTAGCATCACTCCCAAGTTGGAATTACAGCCAAATACCTATAGATGTGATACGTTAGTTGCAGTTGAGGGCCAGTCCTTCCAATAGCCGTAGCGTGTCTACCATTTTGGGCCACGTCGTCACTTAAGATCATGAATAAAATGACTAGAAGTTTGAAAGCTGTCCCTATGGAGATTCGTGTGCTATGATGTTATAATACTGATGTATTTCAAATCAAACTAGGCCCTAAAATGGCCCTTATGAACGTCAAAACCAACTGTACAAATAGATTTATTTACCATGTTAATTAAAAAGTTAGGCATTTCATAAAAGCATTATTATCACAATGCTATGGCTTCCCCACGGTACTTTCCTTCACCGAAAGCTGCGGCTTATGGCAGGGATTTGAACTCGTAGGTAGGGGGTCGGGGGGCCCGCCTTTTATTGCACTAGACTGGCCTCTTGACTCCGGGCGGTACGGATATTGAAAGTCCGAACCTGCGTCTCCTCAGCGGGGCGACAGATAGCCGTGAGAATTTAGTTGGTATTTCCGGTGGCTATCACAGGGCGAATCCCGCATAACCTAACGCACTTCTCCCGGCGTGAGTGCATTTTCCTAGGTAAAAAGGGGGATTCGAATTTACGTCCGTTAACGAGGCACCCGTATACGCCACCACTGAGCTATTAAATTGCGCCACTTGATAGTTCCCGGGGTTGCCCATAAAATCTAATATGGTCTGAAGCGATGATAGCTCAGTGGTAGTGTGCACGACTTCGCGTCAAGGGACGTGGGTTCGAACCCAAGCACCTACAATGAGCTTGAGCTTTCGGTAAAGGAAAACATCGTGGGGAAACCATAGCATGGTGGTAGGGCTTTTTCTAATGCCCGCCTGGTTAGCTACCACCCTCGAGTTGTAAACCTGCCGCTAAATACCAATAGGTGTGTTCCGGCAGCTGCACTTGAGAGCCAGTTCCTCCACAGGTTTAGCGTGTCTACCAACTTGGGCCGTGTCGTCACTTAAGATCAGGTGAGATTATGGCCATAACGCTAAATCTTAAGTATAAAAAAAAATACGATACGCTTGTACGATCTTTTTTACATTTCAATACGTGAAAAGTTTATTTGTTTATTGATAGATTGTTATCAGTAGGTTAATAAATAGTAGTTTCACAATCACTGCTAATTCACGTGAAGCTTATCACAGTGATAATATTTATCACGGTGATATTGTTTATCAGTTTTATTGAATAAACATAAAGCTGATTGGCCGTGAAATCCGTTCTTTTCGGGTGTCTACACCGTGAAAGAAATATACATGTGAAATTCGCATGGCGTTAGGGCTTTTTCACATATCGCCCTCAAGTTGAAAATCTACCGCCAAAAACATATAGATGAGTTCCGGCGTTGCACTTGACAGCCAATCCCTTTACCAGGGTTAGCGTGTCCACCACCTGGATCCATATCGTCACTTAATATCAGATGAGATTGTGAAGTAACACCAAACATGTAAACGATAAAAAATACCTTTGTCTAGCTGCTCAACACGATACCCTAATGATTGACCACATTGTGGTAAGTTAGGTTCCGTAGAACATTCTGGTCGCGTACCTTGGATCTATGGAACTGGTTACCCAACACAAATTTCCCCCAGAACAATGCTATGGGGCTCTTCAAAAACGGATTCACATACGGTTTCCAGGGTTAGCAACATGGTTGTAAGTTGCAATACCTCTGTTGTCGCGGCAGTCCATAGGCGGGCGTTAAACATTTACCATCAGTTGGGTGGTTCGCCTGTTTGCAATAGCATAAGGTATGTAATAAAACTTATGAGGAAAATATGTGTGTAATCTCTTTTATTATTCAAAACTGGCCGTGTCTGCGATTTCATACACGTTGAAGTTAAAAACATTGAATTTGTCTTTGCCCGTACTTTTATCATACATTTGCTAATGCCTTTATTGGTGGTAGCGTGATGTTAAATAATTTAAAGCCTTATTCAATGAATACTCTGGAAAATACAGAGTTTTTATACTCCGACCGGAAGTTCCTAATATTAGCGCATACGAAGAAAAGTTTACTCTTCCGTTTTATAATCTCTACTAATATTATAAATGTGAATGCAAGTTTGTTTGTTACGCTTTCACGCGAAAACTACTTAACCGATCATCGTGAAACTTTGTACACATATTCTTGGAGGTATGAGCAGTAACATAGGATACTTTTTATTGAAAAAAAAAAAAATGTATTTTACGTAAGATAAAACAACTTATTTAATGGGTTCAATGTGAGCGAAGCCGCGGGTAAGAGCTTTATTAAATATTTATTCCATATTCTTTTTATCGTTGTTTATTTATTATTAAAAAATTTAACTATAAAGTGTTTAAAAAAAAAAATTAAACATTTATATTTCAGACCAGTAGATCCATTTTAACATCTGCGGGATGTCTTATCAACGCAAACTTTTTTCAGCTTTTTTATAATTATTGCTACCTGTGCTAATTAGACTAGCTCAGTGGTAATGTGTACGACTACGACGTCAAGCGACGTGAGTTCAAATCCAACCACCTTCAATCATCTTGAGCTTTCGATAAAGGTAACCATAGCAGGTAGGGCTTTTCCTAATGTCCGCCTGGTTAACAACCACCCTCAAGTTCAGAAAGTGCAGCCAAATACCAATAGGTGTGTTCCGGCAGTTGCACTTGAGAGCCAATTCCTCGTCAGGTTTAGCGTGACTACCAACTTGGGCCCTATTATTACTTAAGATCAGGGGAGATTACGGCCATAACGTTAATTCGCAAAAAAAAAGTGTTGCTAATTTATATGCAACTGCATGCAATATGTACAAGGAATTATGTAATAAAATATCATGTACAAATGATACCAGATTACTTTTATTTAAAGTCTGATCGCTATAACAAGCTGCTATATTCATCGTATTTCTAATTAACTAAATGTTACGAGTATTAACAACGAACTAAACACAGGAAAAATATATTGCCCACATATCACTGTTACAGACACATTAATCATTTATGTACACAAAATACTGGATTATTATTAAATTTATACTTTCACCGATACGTTACTTGAACATATAACTTTTTGAGAGCCAGTACCTCCACAGGTTTACCGTGTCTACCGAATTGAACCGTATCGTCACTTAAGATCAGGTGAGATTATGACCATAACGATAAAGCTTAACTATAAAAAAAACGAACCGTAATAATTTTTGTTCAAAATAAAGATCGCTGTTTATTACTAAGAATTAAAATTCGTCATTCGAAATATTTTAAATCGATTCAAAACGATTAATATGTGGTTATTTATTTTTTTAAGGCAAAATTAGTATAATTTTTAACTTGGGTAACATTAACACACACAAAAGTACTCATTCCACTTTTTTAAAATGTAATACAGTTTACAAACATTATACACAAAGCGTCGAGACTTATTATGTATTATAATATTAAAGCTTATTTTTCAAATTATTTAAATTACACAATTTTTTAAACACTAAATGAAACAAAAGTATAGTAGATACGTTACCTCCAAACAAGTACCATGCGGATGCAATGAACGTTACAATGAACGGGGAAGCGAGACAGTATGTTTTATACCGGGTTCGAGAAAGAGATATGTATAAATTGATAATAGTACAAAATTATGAATTAAATGTTATCTCACGACCTTTACAAGTTTTGTTTATATCATTTGTACAATATTGTCCTACAAACAACAGCGTGTTCTGTTATTTTAGAGTACTTCATACATTACACAACGATGCGTACTTAGGTTTGAGTGTGACACATAATCAGCGCGTCACTTTAGGGAAACCTATGCCGTATCTACACGTTTTTATTTATATTATCAATACACTAAACTAATACAAAATAAATGCAAACGAAATACGTATGAATTTCCTGATCTATAAGTTTATAAAATAATTAGTATTGTCTCAAAGTGGGAACTAATTAATATCGAGTATGAAATTTTAATACATAATAAATCTACGGCCATAGTGAGGTCACGAACAAATGTATTTTATATTTATCGCGACAACTATCAATAGGTAATAAATAATAAAATTTACAGCGATGGAATTAACCGAACATGATTATATATAGAAACGTTAATAAAAACGAATCCCTAAGAATCAAATTCCTGTTCTTACAATCACAGCCCCGATTTCTTCTTCGAGTGCAAATGTGCACAAAATTCACATAGATTATATACATGTAACTTATTTAAAGATTCTATCTTCGGTTCGCTGCAGCGTTTGAATTTCTTCCTGATACAATCACCGCTCGTGTCGATGTGATACCTCCGATCCCTTTCCTCGGCAGGTATTTCAGGGTTTTCGTCACCGATGGTTACAAGAACAGCGTCGTACTCCGCCCGGGGCAGGAATCCTATATTGTTCGTGACAAAACATCGCCCGCACTGTCTCGACTCGAAGACGTCAGCGCCGTCCGCGTCCGTGAAAACCGGTGCAGTCGGCGAATCTAAATACACGAACGCGTATTTATCGCCGACACGAATTTCTTCGCTGAGGAACGTAACCGTCGCTTTCGGTGCGAACGCGTACGACAACACGACATAAACAGTTATGTATACGAACAACGTAAGCACTGGTCTCTTGAACCTTGACAATCTACGCCAATAACGCATATCGGATATAACTGACCCGGGAACATTTTTCTAGAAATGCATTAATAGTCGGACACGTCTCTCGTCGGCGTGCTCCGAGCGGCGTCTGAGAGAGAGGGACGGCGAACGGTCGATATCCAACACTCAATTCTCATTCGATTAAAAGAAAGAAAGCAACCTTATTCTATTGGAATAAGTACCATATTAGTTCGACGGGTTTTTAATTTTTTTGTGTAATATATTTCACATATTATTATATTTTAATTGCACTATAACAAATCTATTTGGACTTTATTTATAGATACATAAGATCGCTAATAATCTAAATGTAAATACAGGATAATTATTATTTTTTACTCAGGCGAGTTTGAAGTGTTTATAATTTGAAGTGTTTCTAATAAAAAAGTATATTCACCTATCTACCTATCATGGAATGGAATTGTTTGTTTATATCAACGTGTTAATCTTAGGAACGACCGATCAGATTTAAAAAAATATTTTTGTATTTGATAGAACAGGTAATCATTGAAGGCTTTAGGCAGTTTAACATAACGCTATCGCTAATAGTATTAAACTGTATTGAAAAAGTTATAAAATCTATATGTTGTTGTAATTGTATGGTGAAATTAGATCACACGAACAAAGTCGTGGCCACGACGAATTTTGAAATATGTTTATTTGTCATTATCACTGTTGTAATAATATTTAGAAAAAAACTTAAGCTACTTGTGAAATTATTATGTTTATTTATTAAAAGACAAAACCAGAATACGAAGAAATACACGTATCGCAGGAAACTTTATAAATTAAAGTTACCGGCCACAAAACGCATCCTACTTCGGAACAACCCATTCTGGATCACGCTAAAATTGAACTACGCGGATTCAAACCCATAGTATTCAAGACAACGACCGATTCCATAGTTTGCTAAAACGATCACAATAATAAATTTTGCTTCTTGGTTATAATTACACAATAACTAACTTGTAAAATGAATTTTAGATTTTAGGTTATAAAAGGTACGTGTTGGTTTATCTTACGACCTAAAAAAATAAATATCCTATAATTATTTAAAATCACTTGTAAAATATTATAGAACGGATTATTTTTATTTACAACCAGAAGAAGAGCCTTTAATAATATCTATTTATACTTGCTTATCCAAAGGTACATACTAAAAATTATCGCTTTTAGCGCCATCTAGTATCCCATAGCGTTATTAAAATAACGAACGCTACAATATGTTTGTACTACTCGACGATAGATCGCGCAAGGCTTTTTTACTCAAGGTACATTTATCCACGAAATGGATCTATTAACGAGATCTTAATTTGTCATGTAGTGATTATACATTCATAAACTTATGTAATTTACTGCAATATCGTATTATTTTGGTGCAATTTTGCATAAATTCTAGTTTCGTAATTAAAATAAATGAGAATTATACATAATAATCAGGAATATGAATCTCAAGTTATCATCTAAAACTTCCTGGCTAATATTAGAAAGTGATAGAAGCATCTTAAAAAATAATTATATATTTTATAGAACAATAATTCAGGAAGACTAAACATCACGCTGCCACCATTAGGAGCAGAGCAGTAAATAAAAAAAATAACGAATTCGCGGGGTACAACTAGTAATTACAAATAAATTAAATAAACATTTCTCAATTCGAAGTTTAACTCAAATAAACGAAATTTAATTATAGTCAAAATCTGGATAAATCTTTTTGCCTACGCGTGTGAATCCGCGGTTGGAAAGTTAACGCTACTGCATAAGGTTAATTTAACTACACACTATAAAGTTTCCGATATCAGTTGATTTATAGCGAGAATTCATGCTTAATTATACGAATCGGAAACGCTCGGCGTCTGATTTATTGACTAAGTCGAATCTTGAAACTTACTTTCATTATTAAGTACATATGTTAATTGTGAAGATGAAACAAATCGAATTTGATTCTTTACGTTATAACGTTAGGGAATTAAATTACAGTTTAAAAAAACAAAATAGCATATATATCATTTAGTCAAACGGTATTTTTTGATTGAAATAAAACTAATTTAAACGGATTTTATCGCGGTTATTTATTAAATTTTGATCCCGACGTTTCGAAAGCTTTTCAGCCTTCGTGGTCACGGGGCGGACTTTTTATTTTTTGAATTACACAAAGTAGATTTCGAAAATACTCGAGAAATTGTTAATGCAAAAATACACCGTCCGTCTGTATGTTTGATTTCACGCCTAAACCGCTGAATTCGGTTATGACGAATTTTAGTATAGAGATTGAACCTGGAGACAGTGATAAGGTATCTTTTCTCACAAAAACCTCATTGGAAGTGGGGTAAAGAGAGGGATGAACTTTGTATGAAACCTTTTACTGCGTCATCGGATAAGACAAAATTTGTAGTAACGAGAGCGAAGTCGCACGTAAAATCTAGTACCAAATATTTTGGACATTACTTAGGACTCGCTTAGTATTTTCAGTACAGTTGATAACAGGATGACCTATATTTAGTTTGCAACTACAATAATTCCGCGCTTCGTCGAAGTCGTTAACCCTCGAGACGCAATCGGATTGTCCCTTATAATCCTGGTCAGTTGAGCCCCCGGGTACAAGTGACCGGCTCAAGATAGCTGTTATCTTGAAACTGCGCTGAAGGGGGTTAAAACGTATACCTAAGCGGGCATTAGAACTGCCTATTGAAGCGAAACTTCGCATATAAAAATCAAAGCAGTCATGAGGAGTGCCGACAGAAATGGATACTTAAAACTATAAACAAAAGAGAGATATACCCTTTGTATATATATAATGTACTAGCTGACCCAATAGTCGTTGTCCTGTCTTAACTATGAATGTTGTATTCAAATTAGTATAATTAATAAAAAATATATATTCAATAACAAAGTGTTTATTATTATAATGCTGTATGACAATGGACAGCTGGTTATGTAATATTGATAATGTCGTTAAGTTTTTAAAATTTTCTTAAATTTTCTGATATTCCGGTCGACTTCCTTAATTTTTCTTTCATAAGAACCTTGTTCCGACGATAATTGACTTAACAAAAAAAGAATTAGCGAAATTGTTCCATCCGTTCACGCGTGATGCGATGACCGAGGGCAATAGAGGTTCATTTCGATATATATAGATACTAAAAACATACGGAGGTATATCTATGTACATATATATTTACATATAAAGCGTGCGGTGACGATGAAGCGAGGTCCATTATTTCTGGTCACCTAAATAGTGCTCAAAGGATAAAGAAGTTGTCATAAAAGAAAAAAAAAACAGATTGGTCCGCTACATTTTTCCATCACAGTTACAGATGTGTTCGTATGAGAGATTATATTCAGTAGGCATACGGTTATATTAAATTGGCAAATTTAATGTGCAATCCCTCGCTGCGTCTGTCTGTATGTTTTTCTGAACGCGACAACACTGGAAACTATCGAACGAATTTTCATACAGTTTTCACGAATGAACGGGCCGATTCAATAAATCAACTCCTTAACATAGTGTAAACGTGTTCACCATCTTAACCCACATTGACAATTAATATCAGGCGAGATTGTAGTCATAACGCTAAACTTTGCTATAAAAAAAATTGAATTGTTTTTATACCGGAATACAACTGAAACTTTGTTTGGAAAATTACTCTATTTAGGGTTCACATAAAATCACGGTTTTAGTGTTTTAACTTAATAAATGGAAAATGGAAATGTGAATTGAATGCTACAGGGTTAGCTCATGCGTACAGTGGACGCCGCCAGAGTCACCCTGGCTGCTCTGTCGAGAGTCTTAACCCTGCCTGCTTCGCGGCCGTCTGTAATGCGACATGCGATAGATGGACGAAAAATCTGAAGCGATGTAAATTTCACTTTAAAATAAAGGTTCAGGTGTACAATTCATTACAGTATTATTTAAATTAGTTATAATATGACGACGAACGTTGAAGCAGTCGGAAAAATCGTACCGAAGTGGGAGCTATCCTGGCGTGCGCGACCAAAACCAACACAGTTATATGAAGACAATGTACTGCGGAAACATTCGTCTTGAAAAGATCTATTAAACCGTAACAAGTTACCAAGCACATCGAGCGATTTCAATTGCGTAGAGACATTGCTTCTATGGCCATATTCCATCGCATGTATCACGGTGATTGCTCTGCAGAGCTATTCAACCTTATCCCTTCCTCTCCTTTTCACAATAGAACTATACGCGCTGGACTTCGGAGTCACAGCTTAACGGTAACCCCCCATTAAGTTGTTGAACAGTCTTCCGGCCCATGTATTCCCTTCCTCATACAACATCGGGTCCTTCAAGAGAAACATAAAGAAGCATTTACGCAGACCAGCATCACGGTATCGACTGGCGATGGATTGTCGTTCTCTCGATGATCGCTGGTGTATTTGAACTCATTTTTAACATCAGGTACAGTGCAGTCATTTTGCTGAGATAACATTTAAAACAAAATTACAAACGGCATATGTATATACCTTAAGATTACACGTGCGAGAATGATTGTTGTGTATTTTATTCTAACACTTCGTAGCTCTGTGGGTAAGACACGGCGGATGTCTTCAGCAAATCGGCAGCTATCATTAGTAGTAATTCAGCGCGTTACCCGCAGCTGTTTCACCGTTCGATAGACCCTTCAGGATTATCAGGATCCGACGGAATTTACTTTCGACTGTCGGGTGGACCGGGATTCTGTAACTATATTACCCTACCTGCACCGGCGGCTGCTTTCGCGTGGAGCTGAAAATTGTTAATAATTTTCGTCCGTTTCTGTAACATTTTTTAATACCGCTTTTGTTCTGTTGGTGGTAGCGTGATTTTAAATATACATAAGCCTTCATCGATAACTGTGTTATCAAATATAAAAAAAAAAAATTGAAATTCTACTGGTACTTGTTAAGATTAGTGTGTTCTAACATATGAACAAACTTTACCGCTTTATAATATTAATATAGATTACTACAGATCTAAATCCCAGTAATGATAACTGAGATAATTTTATTATACATATTAAAGAATAATATATAGTATATAATAATAATATATAATAATAATAAAAAAGATAACTTTATTAAAAAACCGAGAACATTGTATATAGAAGCTGACTTACGATCGAGTGTTCCTACTGACAATGACTATAATACATATTGTATTATATATATTAATATGTATTGCGTTGCAGGTAATTTCTAGTTTAAACATTAAGTTTATGTCCGCAATCCGGTTACTGAGGATGTGGCACAAAATGGTGGACTCGTTAAACCTAGTTAAGGCTCTCGAGTGCAACTGCCGGAACACACCTATAGGTATTTGGGGGCAGATTTATAACTTGAGGGTGGTTAGCTAGCTTTTTTTCGAACCGAACTACGCTGTTAGCCCCGAGGTCTTTGACAGCTTTACTGAACATTTTTGGCACTCAGCTATGAGGCAGAGTGCTAGAACGGCCGAACCTCGGCTTGGGCTGTTGCCGGAAAATTGTAGCTAGCTAGCAGACACTGTAAAAAGCCCTACGTACGCTTTCATCGTGATGATTTCCTTCACCGAAAGCTCAGCCTCGTTGCAGGGATTCGAACTCACGTGTATCGACGCGGCGTCCGTACACACTACCCACTGAGCTATTTCCGCTTGAAAAGCGATAGACATTTATGCAATCAATATTAAATAGTCTGTACACAACGATTCCATGTACGAACGACTTTTGTAAAGTTACACAAGACTTATATGAGACCTACCCTTGAACATGCTTACACTATCTGGGAATCCTACATCATAAAAGACATTAAGCTCATTGAGAAAGTACAGCAGAGAAAGGTTACCAAGATGGTGTATAGAATGCGTAACCTACCTAATGAACAGCTCCTCAAACACCTTGTCCTTACCACACTCGAACAGTGTAGAGAGAGAGATAGGTTTATCCAAATTTTTAAAATCCTCACTGATTATTACGATGTGCCCAGCCTTAAAAATATATATAAGCCAAATGTAAATAAACACCTACGAGGTAATCACTTGAAACGTTGTAAAACCACAGCAAATAGAAACTCACGAAAGCATTTTTTACCTAACAGAGTAGTGCGTGGTCGTAGCATGGAACAGACTCTAACAAAAAGTTGTTACGGCTCCGGCCTTACACTGCTTTAAGATGAGACTGGACAAGCAAGATTCCCTTGTCTCGAAGCTATTTGATACACACGCATCAGCTAATTAGCTGCTATTGTGTTTTACTAAATACTAACAATAATAATGTAGGTTTTTTGTTTATATTTTTATAGCTTGATTATACAATAATAAGGTATTCGCTTTGAAGTTTCTTCTTGAATAATATGCAATATGCGACAGCCAAAATATTGTCAAATAAAATCTACAATTTTTATTGAAAACCTGTTTTCATGCTAATGGAAAGCGAACAGGCAGGCGATCCCTCTGGTGGTAAATGGTAACAGTTGCGTATAGCCGCAACGTCAGAGGCATTACAGCCGTGTTGCTGAAGTTGACAAACAGGGCTGGTTCTTCACTGTGCCGGAACACAAAACCTCATACTGAACCTTTAGTTTGCAGCAGTCTAAACCCGAGGGCGGTCGGTAACCCAACCATCAAACTGTAGGGGATCAAGGATTATAAGGTTCAGGGATCAATGTTTCTATACCAAAGTTTCAGTAATACTTCTTATAACTGTAGAAATCCTTATAACATAACGGGCTCGTTTAATAGTTTGCACTAGTATTTGGTTCTTCACATCACTAATACTTCAGTCCACTGATTCGTTCTGGGGATCCACTATCACTCCCTCAAAACTCTAAAAGCGAAGCGAACTGCTTGAAATAGAATATTAAAACAATTCTTATAGAATCTTGTCATTACAATTAGAATTTATAAAGTTATTTTAAATCAAACGTGTAAATATTTAAACCCTTCTATATTATCTGTACATATAAATAAAATTGGAGTGTCTGTTTGTAATATTGAAATAACCGTTTTTTACTACATGAATATGAATATATACATCAAAATAACATTTTTTTACAATTTTTGTCTGTCTGTTTGTTCCGGCTAATCTCTGAAATGGCTGGACCGATTTTGACGGGACTTTTATTGGCAAGTAGCTGATGTAATAATGAGTAACTTAGGCTACGTTTATTTTAGAAAAATAAAGTAATGTTGCAATGTCTAAGTACTGTCCAGTACCGCGCCATCACGTCGGGCGCCTCCCATCAACGAATTAATATTACTTAAATTTATATTAGTTAAGACAGTACAAAGTCTGTCGGGTCAACTAGTATTTAATATAAAGAGACGATCAACGACCAAGCTAACATAACGAGGCTACAGTGTAATTTTTATAACTGAAACTCGTTAAGTCGTAATTTTCAGTAAGTCGAAAAGAAATGCCATTCCCGTCCGTTGAACCCCCGAATACGCGCTATCTCGAATTATGTACATTTTGTAACTCGAACAAATCATTATTTCCCTGTGAGGTATTGATACTATATATTTATAATTTAGAACTCGAATTTCCGTACATCGTAATCAGAACAATATATATGACATCTCGATATAACATACAAATCGAAAAATATAATTAAAAAAATCGCGCCGTCTAAGTCGAAATTCCTGCAATGAAAATCCTTTATATGTCGAGCTTAGCGTTAAATCGAAAACAGTTATAGAGATTCCACTGTATGTTTAATTTTAACCCGCGATTGCTTAGGCATCGTGGGTTTTCCTTCAGCTCGCTGTGGTTAGCAACGATGTCCTGCTGAGTTATTGTTTTCAAAATGCGGTTTGCGGTGGGCAGTTTAACTTAGGAGTAGATAACACTAATGATGCCGTACAAATGAAATTAAACAACATCCTTGAATAATAAACAATAGCACATAACTTATTAAGAGCGATAAAGAAATATACAATCGAAAATAGACTATTTCAATAACCAGGATAATATCAAATTTTCCTAATTAATAGTCGATTGGGGTTTTTGAAGCGATAATGAATTATATAAAACGAAGAAATTTTGCGTATGAATTAGTTATTGCCGAGAAGTGAAGCGAAAATGGATTCCAATGTAAGTACCGTACCGGATTTTTCTTTTTTTACAAATAATTCGAAAATCCGAAAGATTTTCTTTTTAATTATCTATATATTAGTTGTATTTATGTTGAATTAACCTACGTTTATTTGTATTATCTATAAAGGAGTCTATACTAATATCATGCGATAGTGAGTTTGTTTGTTTATCACCCTTTCACGCTTAAACCGCTGAATTGATTATGATGAATTTTGGTATGGAGATAGATGGAAACCGGGAGATGATGATTGGCCATATTTTCATCCGGGAAAAACTTTATTAGAGGTGGGCTGAAGAGAACGGTGGAACTTTTCACTTCATCATCGGATTTATTTACAAAATGAATATTAACGCGGGCGAAGCCGCACATATGATCTTGTCTAGTTTTTAAAGGCTTTTTGAAATGAATAAATATTCAAAATTTGTGTATTACATTTCTCAGATTCTGTTTCTGCTGCTGACCGTACTCGGTGTCGGTATTCATGGTGAGTGATTTGTGTATTTCGAAACATAAGTTCGTTGGATCTATCAGCTTAGGAAATTAGAGAAGCGATGATAGCTCAGTGGTAGTGAGTACGACTTCGCGTCGAGGGACGTGAGTTCGAATCCAAGCGCCTACAATGAGCTTGAGCTCTCGGTGAAGGAAAACATCGTGAGGAAACATAGCATGGTGGTAGGGTTTTTTCTAATGCCCGCCTGGCTAGCTACCACCCTCAAGTTGTAAACCTGCCGCCAAATACCAATAGGTGTGTTCCGGCAGCTGCGCTTGAGAGCCAGTGTCTCCACAGGTTTAACGTGTCTACCAACTTGGGCCGTATCGTCACTTAAGATCAGGTGAGATCAAGGCCATAATGCTAAAGCTAAAAATAAAAAAAATATATATATTATTAACTGTTGGACATATTTTGATGAAATTTAATCGAACGACATGAAGTTATCAAATGCAAAAAAAAATATATAGAATTTGTGTATCTGCATGCTATAGACTTGACAGTGATAACATAAATCTTAAAGATAGTCGAATCACAGAATTATATTTATAATTATAGTTACGTTGCCGAATCTACGACACAGTGACATAGAGGCACTGGAATATTCAACACATAAGTTATCATCAGCATTAAATATCAATGCTGTTCTGTTACGACTTTTGAAAAGTGTCGTTTAGAACAACCAATGTTATATGAATCATTTAACCTTTTTTTCGGTTAAGCGTAATGGCTATAATCTCACCTGATCTTAAGCGACGATACGGCTCAAGTTGGTGGACACGCTAAACCTGTTGAGGGACTGGCTCTCAAGTGCAACTGCCGGAACACACCTATTAGTATTTAGCGGCAGATTTTTAACTTCAAGGTGGTCGCTAGCCAGGCGCGCATTAGAAAAAGCTCTACCACCATGCTATGGTTTCCTCACGACGTTTACCTTCACCGAAAGCCCAAGCTCATAGCAGGTGGATTTGAACTCGAGTCCCTTTGACGCGAAATCGTACACACTACCACTGTGCTATCATTGCTATAGCTTATTAGATTGTATTACTATTTTATATCATTTGTCGACATAATTTTAGGCCTGGATATCTAAATGCTTCCATTTACTGAAGAAAAAATATTTCAGCTCATCCCTGGCGTATCGGATTTAAGCTTGGACCTTCAACTAAAGCTGAAGTCAAAACCAATACCACGGCGAAAGTGGCACCTGGTTTTGACAAGGGCCTAACTGTAGACGGGAAGGGTCGGGCGCAAGTCTCCGGAAGTTGGGAAAAAAAGGTATTCGGTCAAGTGTACGCTGTTAACTCCGAGGGCGATGTTCTCGGTGTATCCGGAAGCGCCGGGAGTGTTATGAAGGGGGAGGCGGGCGCTGAGGGCGGTGCTAAGTTGAAGACAAATCTAATAAACACAGAGATCGACAAGAACGACAGCGTGGATGGTGAAGTTTCGTACAGTGCCGGCGCCGATGTACACTTTATCGATAAAAGTGAAGTCGAGGGAATCGAAGGTGTTAATACCCGTGTAAAGCAGCATTCCGTAGAGGAAGACGCCTCTGCAAGAGTTCAAACACGATCAGCGAAATATTCGCGACAAGACGAAGCACCTGAAGAGAAGCCCAAAGGATTTCTGAAAAGAACTTGGGAATGGATTGGTTAATGACAATATATATATAATAAAATTATTCCCGATAAAAGACAAACTTAAGTTTCATCTCTACCTATCTCTGTAACGAACACTTTTATATCTATTTTCTCTTCGTTTTTTGCATTTGTGTCATCAAATTTTGATTAATATTTAATTTCATCTTGAGGTTTTACAATAATAAAATGCTTTCTCTCAGTACGACTAGATTTTTTTACGTTTAACAACTATGGTGAAAGTTGGTTATTCGTTTACTAAATACCTCCTTTGTTACCTACTGTACCTAGTACCTAATACCTAGTACCTAATACCTAGTACCTAATACCTAGTACCTAATACCTAGTACCTAATACCTAGTACCTAATACCTAGTATCTAATACCTAGTACCTAATACCTAGTACCTAATACCTGATACCTAATACCTAGTACCTAATACCTAGTACCTAATACCTAGTACCTAATACCTAGTACCTAATACCTAGTACCTAATACCTAGTACCTAATACCTAGTACCTAATACCTATTACCTAATACCTAGTACCTAATACCTAGTACCTAATACCTAGTACCTAATACCTAGTACCTAATACCTAGTACCTAATACCTAATACCTAGTACCTAAGACATAAGACACTCGTATTACAGTACGGGTTCTCACGTGAATCATTTTAAAACGCTGATCAAGTGAAATAATGTAACGTGGGACTATAAAGCGATGAGAAGAGGACAATCTCGCTCGATCGCCTGAGCCAGTGGGTTGAATTCTTAGGTTCAGGTAATACATTGTAATTAGTTATATATCAAATACATAAAGGACATAAAACGCCTTTTAAAAATCCTCCTACTAATGGTCAACTATGTAATTCCTTAGTATTTGATGTTTCATTGTTTACAGACAAGCTTTATAGTTTGTGAAGTATGAACAATTTTATGGAACATTTTCAATATATTTGGTCATTTCCCTGTCCAATATATAGTTTTCTTCCGCTAAAAGTATTTTTATCTTGGAATTCCTTTTGAAATGAACATAACTTCGCTAATTGCGTTAAGACTTAAGCGTAGTGATTAATTTTAAAAGTTATTGTTATACCACTTAATTATTACATTATTACTATTTGATTTTAACAACTGGAGGGTAGTTTGTTAACAGCGATTGATATATAAGTGCCCGTTGCCTGGAGGCTGAGTACCTTCTGCGTTCTCCCCCCAAAAGCCTTGCCAAGCTCTGAAAGCCCCTGCGGCTAACAGCGTATGTCCATTCGGAATAAATGCGTTCAGAGTTCAGTCTAAGCGAGGCACTCGAGGCGTACTTATCGTACACATCTGGAATATCACCGAAGGGACGTGAGATTTATATTTATCTATTATTGTTGAATTGGGAATGAAGCGATGATAGCTCAGTGGTAGTATGCACGACTTTGCGTCAAGGGACGTGAGTTCGAATCCAGCCACCTACAATGAACTTGAGCTTTCGGTGAAGGAAAACATCGTGAGGAAACTATAGCATATTGGTATGGCTTTTTCTGATGCCCGCCTAGCTAGCTACCACCCTCAAGTTGAAAATCTGCCGCCAAATACCAATAGGTGTGTTCCGGCAGTTGCAAATGAGAGCCAGTTCCTCCAAAGGTTTAGCGTGTAAACTTGGGCCGTATCGTCACTTAAGATCAGGTGAGATTATGGCCATAACGCTAAATCTTAAGTATAAAAAAAAATACGATACGCTTGTACGATCTTTTTTACATTTCAATACGTGAAAAGTTTATTTGTTTATTGATAGATTGTTATCAGTAGGTTAATAAATAGTAGTTTCACAATCACTGCTAATTCACGTGAAGCTTATCACAGTGATAATATTTATCACGGTGATATTGTTTATCAGTTTTATTGAATAAACATAAAGCTGATTGGCCGTGAAATCTGTCTACATCGTGAAAGAAATATACATGTGAAATTCGCATGGCGTTAGGGCTTTTTCACATATCGCCCTCAAGTTGAAAATCTACCGCCAAATATATATAGATGAGTTCCGGCCGTTGCACTTGACAGCCAATCCCTTTACCAGGGTTAGCGTGTCCACCACCTGGATCCATATCGTCACTTAATATCAGATGAGATTGTGAAGTAACACCAAACCTGTAAACGATAAAAAATACCTTTGTCTAGCTGCTCAACACGATACCCTAATGATTGACCGCATTGTGGTAAGTTAGGTTCCGTAGAACATTCTGGTCGCGTACCTTGGATCTATGGAACTGGTTACCCAACAAAAAATTTCCCCAGAACAATGCTATGGGGCTCTTCAAAAACGGATTCACATACGGTTTCCAGGGTTAGCAACATGGTTGTAAGTTGCAATACCTCTGTTGTCGCGGCAGTCCATAGGCGGGCGGTAAACATTTACCATCAGTTGGGCGGTTCGCCTGTTTGCAATAGCATAAGGTATGTGATAAAACTTATGAGGAAAATATGTGTGTAATCTCTTTTATTATTCAAAACTGGCCGTGTCTGTGACTTCATACACGTAGAAGTTAAAAACATTGAATTTGTCTTTGCCCGTACTTTTTTCATACATTTGCTAATGCCTTTATTGGTGGTAGCGTGATGTTAAATAGTTTAAAGCCTTATTCAATGAATACTCTGGAAAATACAGAGTTTTTATACTCCGACCGGAAGTTCCTAATATTAGCGCATTCGAAGAAAAGTTAACACTTCCGCTTTATAATCCCTTCTAATATTATAAATGTGAATGTAAGTTTGTTTGTTACGCTTTCACGCGAAAACTACTTAACCGATCATCGTGAAACTTTGTACACATATTCTTGGAGGTATGAGCAGCAACATAGGAAACTTTTTATTGGAAAAAAAAAGTATTTTACGAAAGATAAAACAACTTATTTAATGGGTTCAATGTGAACGAAGCCGCGGGTAAGAGCTATTATTAAATATTTATTCCATATTCTTTTTATCGTTGTTTATTTATTATTAATAAATTTAACTATTAAGTGTTTAAAAATAAAAAATGAAACATTTATATTTCAGACCAGTAGATCCATTTTAACATCTGCGTGATGACTTATCAACGGAAACTTTTTTCAGTTTTTTTATATTTTATTGTTACCTGTGCAAATTGGACTAGCTCAACGGTAGTGTCTACGCCATCGAGTCAAGAGAACTGAGTTCGAATCCAACCACCTACAATCAGCTTGAGCTTTCGGTAAAGGAAACCATAACAGGTAGGGCTTTTCCTAATGTCCGCCTGGCAAACAACCACCCTCAAGTTGAGAAAATGCCGCCAAATATCAATAGGTGTGTTCCGGCAGTTGCACTTAAGAGCCAGTTTCTCCTCAGGTTTAGCGTGTCTACCAACTTGGGCCGTATAGTCACTTAAGATCAGGTGAGATTATGGCCATAACGCTAATTCGCTAAAAAAACGTGTTGCTAATTTATATAAATATGTATAAGGAATGAGGTAATAAAATATCATGTACAAATGATACCAGATTACTTTTATTTAAAGTCTGATTGCTATAACAAGCTGCTATATTCATCGTATTTCTAATTAACTAAATGTTACGAGTATTAACAACAAACTAAACACAGAAAGTATATTGCCCACATATCACTGTTACAGACACATTAATCATTTATGTACACAAAATACTTGATTATTAAATTTATACTTTCATCGATACGTTACTTGAACATATAACTTTTTGAGAGCCAGTTCCTTCTCAGGTTTACCGTGTCTACCGACTTGAACCGTATCGTCACTTAAGATCAGCTGAGATTATGACCATAACGCTATACCTTAACGAAAAAAAAAAAAAAAAAAAAACAGACCATTATAATTTTATTTTAAAATAAAGATCGCTGTTTATTACTAAGAATTAAAATTCGTCATTCGAAATATTTTAAATCGATTCAAAACGATTAATATGTGGTTATTTATTTTTTTAAGGCAAAATTAGTATAATTTTTAACTTGGGTAACATTAACACACCCAAAAGTACTCATTCCACTTTTTTAAAATGTAATACAGTTTACAAACATTATGCACAAAGCGTCGAGACTTATTATATATTATAATATTAAAGCTTATTTTTCAAATTATTTAAATTACACAATCTTTTAAACACTAAAAGAAACAAAAGTATAATAGATACGTTACCTCCAAACAAGTACCATGCGGATGAAATGAACCTTACAATGAACGGGGAAGCGAGACAGTATGTTTTATACCGGGCGCGAGAAAGAGACGTGTATACATTGATATGCATCGTCTAAAATATAAGCGTTTCTTTTTGTAACAAAACATAAAAATATCAAATTATAAATGATAATAGTACAAAATTATGAATTAAATGTTATCTCACGACCTTTACAAGTTTTGTTTATATCATTTGTACAATATTGTCCTACAAACAACAGCGTGTTCTGTTATTTTAGAGTACTTCATACATTACACAACGATGCGTACTTAGGTTTTAGTGTGACACATAATTAGCGCGTCACTTTAGGGAAACCTATGGCGTATCTACACGTTTTTATTTATATTATCAATACACTAAACTAATACAAAATAAATGCAAACGATATACGTATGAATTTCTTGATCTATAAGTTTATAAAATAATTAGTATTGTCTCAAAGTGGGAACTAATTAATATCGAGTATGAAATTTTAATACATAATAAATCTACGGCCATAGTGAGGTCACGAACAAATGTATTTTATATTTATCGCGACAACTATCAATAGGTAATAAATAATATATAATTCACAAGACATGCGTCCTAATTTGTTAACATATAATTTACAACGATGGAATTAACCGAACATGATTATCTATATGAAACGTTAATAAAAACGAATCCCTAAGAATCAAATTCCTGTTCTTACAATCACAGCCCCGATTTCTTCTTCGAGTGCAAATGTGAACAAAATTCACATAGATTATAAACATGTAACTTATTTAAAGATTCTATCTTCGGTTCGCTGCAGCGTTTGAATTTCTTCCTGATACAATCACCGCTCGTGTCGATGCGATACCTCCGATCCCTTTCCTCGGCAGGTATTTCACGGTTTTCGTCACCGATGGTTACAAGAACAGCGTCGTACTCCGCCCGGGGCAGGAATCCTATATTGTTCGTGACAAAACATCGCCCGCACTGTCTCGACTCGAAGACGTCAGCGCCGTCCGCGTCCGTGAAAACCGGTGCAGTCGGCGAATCTAAATACACGAACGCGTATTTATCGCCGACACGAATTTCTTCGCTGAGGAACGTAACCGTCGCTTTCGGTGCGAACGCGTATGACAACACGACATAAACAGTTATGTATACGAACAACGTAAGCACTGGTCTCTTGAACCTTGACAATCTACGCCAATAACGCATGTCGGATATAACTGACCCGGGAACATTTTTCTAGAAATGCATTAATAGTCGGACACGTCTCTCGTCGGCGTGCTCCGAGCGGCGTCTGAGAGAGAGGGACGGCGAACGGTCGATATCCAACACTCAATTCTCATTCGATTAAAAGAAAGAAAGCAACCTTATGCTATTAGAATAAGTACCATATTAGTTCGACGGGTTTTTAAATTTTTTGTGTAATATATTTCACATATTATTATATTTTAATTGCACTATAACAAATCTATTTGGACTTTATATATAGATACATAAGATCGCTAATAATCTAAATGTAAATACAGGATAATTATTAATTTTTTACTCAGGCGAGTTTGAAGTGTTTATAATTTGAAGTGTTTCTAATAAAAAAGTATATTCACCTATCTACCTATCATGGAATGGAACTGTTTGTTTATATCAACGTGTTAATCTTAGGAACGACCGATCAGATTTAAAAAAATATTTTTGTATTTGATAGAACAGGTAATCATTGAAGGCTTTAGGCAGTTTAACATAACGCTATCGCTAATAGTATTAAACTGTATTGAAAAAGTTATAAAATCTATATGTTGTTGTAATTGTATGGTGAAATTAGATCACACGAACAAAGTCGTGGCCACGACGAATTTTGAAATATGTTTATTTGTCATTATCACTGTTGTAATAATATATAGAAAAAAACTTAAGCTACTTGTGAAATTATTATGTTTATTTATTAAAAGACAAAACCAGAATACGAAGAAATACACGTATCGCAGGAAACTTTATAAATTACAGTTACCGGCCACAAAACGCATCCTACTTCGGAACAACCCATTCTGGATCACGCTAAAATTGAACTACGCGGATTCAAACCCATAGTATTCAAGACAACGACCGATTCCATAGTTTGCTAAAACGATCACAATAATAAATTTTGCTTCTTGGTTATAATTACACAATAACTAACTTGTAAAATGAATTTTAGATTTTAGGTTATAAAAGGTACGTGTTGGTTTATCTTACGACCTAAAAAAATAAATATCCTATAATTATTTAAAATCACTTGTAAAATATTATAGAACGGATTATTTTTATTTACAACCAGAAGAAGAGCCTTTAATAATATCTATTTATACTTGCTTATCCAAAGGTACATACTAAAAATTATCGCTTTTAGCGCCATCTAGTATCCCATAGCGTTATTAAAATAACGAACGCTACAATATGTTTGTACTACTCGACGATAGATCGCGCAAGGCTTTTTTACTCAAGGTACATTTATCCACGAAATGGATCTATTAACGAGATCTTAATTTGTCATGTAGTGATTATACATTCATAAACTTATGTAATTTACTGCAATATCGAATTATTTTGGTGCAATTTTGCATAAAATTCTAGTTTCGTAATTAAAATAAATGAGAATTATACATACTAATCAGGAATATGAATCTCAAGTTATCATCTAAAACTTCCTGGCTAATATTAGAAACTGATGAAAATAGATGAGAATAATTATATATTTTATAGAACAATAATTCAGGAAGACTAAACATCACGCTGCCACCATTAGGAGCAGAGCAGTATATAAAAAAAAGAACGAATTCGCGGGGTACAACCAGTAATTACAAATAAATTAAATAACATTTCTCAATTCGAAGTTTAACTCAAATAAACGAAATTTAATTATAGTCAAAATCTGGATAAATCTTTTTGCCTACGCGTGTGAATCCGCGGTTGGAAAGTTAACGCTACTGCATAAGGTTAATTTAACTACACACTATAAAGTTTCCGATATCAGTTGATTTATAGCGAGAATTCATGCTTAATTATACGAATCGGAAACGCTCGGCGTCTGATTTATTGACTAAGTCGAATCTTGAAATTTACTTTCATTATTAAGTACATATGTTAATTGTGAAGATGAAACAAATCAAATTTGTTTCTTTACGTTATAACGTTAGGGAATTAAATTACAGTTTAAAAAAACAAAATAGCATATATATCATTTAGTCAAACGGTATTTTTTGAATTCCCCAAAATAGATTTCGAAAATACTCGAATATGAATTAATATTCAGAAATTGTTAATGCAAAAATACACCGTCCGTCTGTATGTTTGATTTCACGCCTAAACCGCTGAATTCGGTTATGATGAATTTTAGTAGAGAGATTGAACCTGGAGACGGTGATAAGGTATCTTTTCTCACAAAAACCTCATTGGAAGTGGGGTAAAGAGAGGGATAAACTTTGTATGAAACCTTTTATTGCGTCATCGGATAAGACAAAATTTGTAGTAACGAGAGTGAAGCCGCACGTAAAATCTAGTACCAAATATTTAGGACATTACTTAGGACTCGCTTAGTATTTTCAGTACAATTGATAACAGAACGATCTATACTTAGTTTGCAACTACAATAATTCTGCGCCTCGTCGAAGTCGTTTACCCTCGAGACGCAATCTGACTGTCCCTTATAATCCTGGTCAGTTGAGCCCCCGGGTACAAGTGACCGGCTCAAGATAGCTGTTATCTTGAAACTGCGCTGAAGGGGGTTAAAACGTATACCTAAGCGGATATTAGAAATGCCTATTGAAGCGAAACTTCGCATATAAAAATCAAAGCAGTCATGAGGAGTGCTGACAGAAATGGAAACTTAAAACTATAAACAAAAGAGAGATATACCTTTTGAATATATATAATGTACTAGCTGACCCGATAGTCGTTGTCCTGTGTTAACTATGAATGTTGGTTTCAAATTAGTATAATTAATAAAAAATATATATTCACAAACATAGTGTTTATTATTATAATGCTCTATGACAATGGACAGCTGGTTATGTAATATTGATATTGTCGTTAAGTTTTCAAAATTTTCTTAAATTTTCTGATATTCCGGTCGACTTCCTTAATTTTGCTTTCATAAGAACCTTGTCCTGACGATGGTTGACCTAACAAAAAAAGGATTAGCGAAATTGTTCCATCCGTTCACGCGTGATGCGATGACCAAGGGAAATAGAGATTCATTTATATACTACATATATTTACATATATCTCATGGGAAGCGTGCGGTGACGATGACGCGAGGTCCATTATTTCTGGTCACCTAAATAGTTCTCAAAGGATAAAGACGTTGTCATAAAAGAAAAAAAAAACAGATTGGTTGGCAAATTTAATGTGCAATCCCTCGCTGCGTCTGTCTGTATGTTTTTCTGAACGCGACAACACTGGAAACTATCGAACGAATTTTGATACAGTTTTCACGAATGACCGGGCCGATTCAATAAAATCACACGAGAGTGAAAGTGTGCCGCCAAATACCTATAGGTGTGTTCCGGTAGCCACTCCTTAACTTAGTGTAAAAGTGTTCACCATCTTAATCCACATTGACAATTAATATCAGGCGAGATTGTAGTCATAACGCTAAACTTGGCTATAAAAAAAATGAATTGTTTTGATACCGCAATACAACTGAAACTTTGGAAAATTACTCGATTTAGGGAACACGTTAAATCACGTTTTCAGTGTTTTAACTTAATAAATGGAAAATGGAAATGTGAATTGAATGCTACAGAGTTAGCTCATGCGTATATTGGACGCCGCCAGAGTAACCCTGGCTGCTCTGTCGAGAGTCTTAACCCTGCCTGCTTCGCGGCCGGCTGTAATGCGACATGCGATAGATGGACGAAAAATCTGAAGCGATGTAAATTTCACTTTAAAATAAAGGTTCAGGTGTACAATTCATTAGAGTATTATTTAAATTAGTTATAATATGACGACGAACGTTGAAGCAGTCGGAAAAATCGTACCGAAGTGGGAGCTTTCCTGGCGTGCGCGACTAAAACCAACACAGTTATATGAAGACAATGTATTGCGGAAATATTTGTCTTGAAAAGGTCTATTAAACCGTAACAAGTTACCAAGCACATCGAGCCATTTCAATTGCGTAGAGAGATTGCTTCTCTGGCCATATTCTATCGCATGTATCACGGTGAGTGCTCCGAAGAGCTATTCAATCTTATCCCTTCCTCTCCTTTCCACAATAGAACTACACGCGCTGGACTTCGGAGTCACAGCTTCACGGTAACCCCCCATTTAATTGTGGAACAGTCTTCCGGCCCAAGTATTCCCTTCCTCATACAACATCGGGTCCTTCAAGAGAAACAAAAAGAAGCATTTACGCAGACCAGCATCACGGTATCGACTGGCGATGGATTGTCGTTCTCTCGATGGTCGCTGGTGTATTTGGACTCATTTTTAACATCAGGTACAGTGCAGTCATTTTGCTGAGATAACATTTAAAACAAAATTACAAACGGCATATGTATATACCTTAGGATTACACGTGCGAGAATGATTGTTGTGTATTTTATTCTAACACTTTGTAGCTCTGTGGGTAAGACACGGCGGAAGTCTTCAGCAAATCGGCAGCTATCATTCGTAGTAATTCAGCGCGTTACCCGCAGCTGTTTCACCGTTCGATAGACCCTTCAGGATTATCAGGATCCGACGGAATTTACTTTCGACCGTCGGGTGGACCGGGATTCTGTAACTACTATATTACCCTACCTGCACCGGCGGCTGCTTTCGCGTGAAGTTGAAAAATGTTAATAATTTTCGTCCGTTTCTGTAACATTTTTTAAAACCGCTTTTCTCATGTTGGTGGTAGCGTGATTTTAAATATACATAAGCCTTCATCGATGACTGTGTTATCTAATAAAATCAATATCAAATAAAATAAATTATATTCTACTGGTACTTCCTAAGATTAGTGTGTTCTAACATATGAACAAACATTACCGCTTTATAATATTAATATAGATTATTACAAATCTAAATCCCAGTAATGATAACTGAGATAATTTTATTATACATATTAAAGAATAATATATAGTATATAATAATAATATATAATAATAATAAAAAAGATAACTTTATTAAAAAACCGAGAACATTGTATATAGAAGCTGAATTACGATCGGGTGTTCCTACTGAAAATCACTATAATACATGTTGTATCATATATATATATATATATATATATATATATAGTTTAAACATTAAGTTTATATCCGGAATCCGGTTACTGGGGATGTGGCACAAAATGGTGGACTCGTTAAACCTAGTTAAGGCTCTCGAGTGCAACTGCCGGAACACACCTATAGGTATTTGGGGGCAGATTTATAACTTGAGGGTGGTTAGCTAGCTTTTTTTCGAACCGAACTACGCTGTTAGCCCCGAGGTCTTTGACAGCTTTACTGAACTTTTTTGGCACTCAGCTATGAAGCAGGGTGCTAGAACGGCCGAACCTCGGCTTGGGCTGCTGCCGGAAAATGGTAGTTACCCAGGCAGACATTGTAAAAGCCCTACGTAAGCTTTCATTGCAGGGATTCGAACTCACGTTTATCGACGCGGCGTCCGTGCACACTACCCACTGAGCTATTTCCGCTTGAAAAGCGATAGACATTTATGCAATCAATATTAAATAGTCTGTACACAACGATTCCATGTACGAACGACTTTTGTAAAGTTACACAAGACTTATATGAGACCTAACCTTGAACATGCTTACACTATCTGGGAATCCTACATCATAAAAGACATTAAGTTCATTGAGAAAGTACAGCAGAGAAAGGTTACCAAGATGGTGTATAGAATGCGTAACCTACCTAATGAACAGCGCCTTAAACACCTTGGCCTTAACACACTCGAACAGTGTAGAGAGAGAGGTAGGTTTATCCAAATTTTTAAAATCCTCACTGATTATTACGATGTGCCCAGCCTTAAAAATATCTATAAGCCAAATGAAAATAAACACCTACGAGGTCATCCCTTGAAACGTTGTGAAACCACAGCAAATAGAAACTCACGAAAGCATTTTTTACCTAACAGAGTAGTGCGTGGTCGTAGCATGGAACAGACTCTAACAAAAAGTTGTTACGGCTCCGGCCTTAAACTGCTTTAAGAAGAGACTGGACAAGCAAGATTCCCTTGTCTCGAAGCTATTTGATACACACGCATCAGCTAATTAGCTGCTATTGTGTTTTATTAATTAATAACAATAATAATGTAGGTTTTTTATTTTATTTTTATAGCTTGATTATACAATAATAAGGTATTCGCTTTGAAGTTTCTTCTTGAATAATATGCAATATGCGACAGCCAAAATATTGTCAAATAAAATCTACAATTTTTATTGAAAACCTGTTTTTATGCTAATGGAAAGCGAACAGGCAGGCGATCCCTCTGATGGTAAATGGTAACAGTTGCGTATAGCCGCAACGTCAGAGGCATTACAGCCGTGTTGCTGAAGTTGACAAACAGGGCTGGTTCTTCACTGTGCCGGAACACGAAACCACATACTGAACCTTTAGTTTGCAGCAGTCTAAACCCGAGGGCGGTCGGTAACCCAACCATCAAACTGTAGGGGATCAAGGATTATAAGGTTCAGGGATCAATGTTTCTATACCAAAGTTTCAGTAATACTTCTTATAACTGTAGAAATCCTTATAACATAACGGGCTCGTTTAATACTTTGCACTAGTATTTGGTTCTTCACATCACTAATACTTCAGTCCACTGATTCGTTCTGGGGATCCACTATCACTCCCTCAAAACTCTAAAAGCGAAGCGAACTGCTTGAAATAGAATATTAAAATAATTCTTATAGAATCTTGTCATTACAATTAGAATTTATAAAGTTATTTTAAATCAAACTTGTAAATATTTAAACCCTTCTATATAATCTGTACATATAAATAAAATCGGAGTGTCTGTTTGTAATATTGAACTAACCGTTTTTTACTACATGAATATGAATATATACGGTACATACATAAAAATATTTTTTTTTTACAATTTTTGTCTGTCTGTTTGTTCCGGCTAATCTCTGAAATGGCTGGACCGATTTTGACGGGACTTTTATTGGCAAGTAGCTGATGTAATAAGGAGTAACTTAGGCTACGTTTATTTTAGAAAAATAAAGTAATGTTGCAATGTCCGAGTACTGTCCAGTACCGCGCCATCACGTCGGGCGCCTCCCATCAACGAATTAATATTACTTAAATTAATATTAGTTAAGACAGGACAAAGTCTGTCGGGTCAACTAGTATTTAATATAAAGAGACGATCGACGACCAAGCTGATATAACGATGCTACAGTGTAATTATTATAACTGAAACTCGTTAAGTCGTAATTTTCAGTAAGTCGAAAAGAAATGCCATTCCCGTCCGTTGAACCCCCGAATACGCGCTATCTCGAATTATGTACAATTTGTAATTGTTCTCGAACAAATCATTATTTCCCTGCGAGGTATTGATACTATATATTTATAATTTAGAACTCGAATTTCCGTACATCGTAATCAGAAAAATATATATGACATCTCGATACAACATACAAATCGAAAAATATAATTAGAAAAAATCGCGCCGTCTAAGTCGAAATTCCTGCAATGAAAATCCTTTATATGTCGAGCTTAGCGTTAAATCGAAAACAGTTATAGAGATTTCACTGTATGTTTAATTTTAACCCGCGATTGCTTAGGCATCGTGGGTTTTCCTTCAGCTCGCTGTGGTTAGCAACGATGTCCTGCTGAGTTATTGTTTCCAAAATGCGGTTTGCGGTGGGCAGTTTAACTTAGGAGTAGATAACACTAATGATGCCGTACAAATGAAATTAAACAACATCCTTGAATAATAAACAATAGCACATAACTTATTAAGAGCGATAAAGAAATATAAAATCGAAAATAGACTATTTCAATAACCAGGATAATATCAAATTTTCCTAATTAATAGTCGATTGGGGTTTTTGAAGCGATAATGAATTATATAAAACGAAGAAATTTTGCGTATGAATTAGTTATTGCCGAGAAGTGAAGCGAAAATGGATTCCAATGTAAGTACCGTACCGGATTTTTCTTTTTTTACAAATAATTCGAAAATCCGAAAGATTTTCTTTTTAATTATTTATATATTAATTGTATTTGTGTTGAATTAACCTACGTTTATTTGTATTATCTATAAAGGAGTCTATACTAATATCATGCGATAGTGAGTTTGTTTGTTTACGTTTAAACCGCTGAATTGTTTATGATGAATTTTGGTATGGAGATAGATGGAAACCGGGAGATGATGATTGGCCATATTTTCATCCGGGAAAAACTTTATTAGAGGTGGGCTAAAGAGAATGGTGAAACTTTTCACTTCATCATCGGATTAATTTACAAAATGAATATTAACGCGGGCGAAGCCGCACATATGATCTAGTCTAGTTTATAAAGGCTTTTTGAAATGAATAAATATTCAAAATTTGTGTATTACATTTCTCAGATTCTGTTTCTGCTGCTGACCGTACTCGGTGTCGGTATTCATGGTGAGTGATTTGTGTATTTCGAAACATACGTTCGTTGGATCTATCAGCTTAGGAAATTACAGAAGCGATGATAGCTCAGTGGTAGTGAGTACGACTTCGCGTCGAGGGACGTGAGTTGATAAAGCTACAATGAGCTTGAGCTCTCGGTGAAGGAAAACATCGTGAGGAAACCAAAGCATGGTGGTTGGGTTTTTTCTAATGCCCGCCTGGCTAGCTACCACCCTCAAGTTGTAAACCTGCCGCCAAATACCAATAGGAGTGTTCCGGCAGTTGCACTTGAGAGCCAGTTCCTCCACAGGTTTAGCGTGTCTACCAACTTGGGCCGTATCGTTACTTAAGATCAGGTGAGATTAAGGCCATAATGCTAAAGCTAAAAGTAGAAAAAAATATATATTATTAACTGTTGGACATATTTTGATGAAATTTAATCGAACGACATGAAGTTATCAAATGCAAAAAGATATATAGAATTTGTGTATCTTATTTAGATTAATATAAATCTTAAAGGTAGTCGAATCACAGAATTATATTTATAATTATAGTTACGTTCGACACAGTGACGTAAAGGCACTGGAATATTCAAGAGATAAGTTATCATCAGCATTCAATATCAATGCTGTTCTGTTAAGACTTTTAAAAAGTGTTGTTAAGAACAACCAATGTTATATTAATCATTTAACCTTATTTTTCGGTTAAGCGTAATGGCTATAGTCTCACCTGATCTTAAGCGACGATACGGCCCAAGTTGGTGGACACGCTAAACCTGTTGAGGGACTGGCTCTCAAGTGCAACTGCCGGAACACACCTATTGGTATTTAGCGGCAGATTTTTAACTTGAAGGTGGTCGCTAGCCAGGCGGGCTTTAGGATAAGCTCTACCACCATGCTATGGTTTCCTCACGACGTTTACCTTCACCGAAAGCCCAAGCTCATAGCAGGTGGATTTGAACTCGAGTCCCTTGACGCGAAATCGTACACACTACCACTGTGCTATCATCGCCATGGCTTATTAAATTATATTACTATTTTATATCATTTGTCGAGATAATTTTATGCCTGGATGTCTAAATGCTTCCATTTACTGAAGAAAAAATATTTCAGCTCATCCCTGGAGTGTCGGAGTTAAGGTTGGGGCTTCAACTAAAGCTGAAGTCAAAACCAATACCACGGCGAAAGTGGTACCCGGTTTGGACAAGGGCCTAACTGTAGACGGGAAGGGTCGGGCGGAAGTCTCCGGAAGTTGGAACAAAAAGGTATACGGTCAAGTGTACGCTATTAACTCCGAGGGCGATGTTCTCGGTGTATCCGGAAGCGCCGGGAGTGTTATGAAGGGGGAGGCGGGCGCTGAGGGCGGTGCTAAGTTGAAGACAAATCTAATAAACACAGAGATCGACAAGAACGGCAGCCTGGATGGTGAAGTTTCGTACAGTGCCGGCGCCGATGTACACTTTATCGATAAAAGTGAAGTCGAGGGAATCGAAGGTGTTAATACCCGTGTGAAGCAGCATTCCGTAGAGGAAGACGCCTCTGCAAGTGTTCAAACACGATCAGCGAAATATTCGCGACAAGACGAAGCACCTGAAGAGAAGCCCAAAGGATTACTGAAAAGAGTTTGGGATTGGATTGGTTAATGACAATATATATATAATAAAATTATTCCCGATAAAAGACAAACTTAAGTTTCATCTCTACCTATCTCTGTAACGAACACTTTTATATCTATTTTCTCTTCGTTTTTTGCTTTTGTGTCATCAAATTTTGATTAATATTTAATTTCATCTTGAGGTTTTACAATAATAAAATGCTTTCTCTCAGTACGACTAGATTTTTTTACGTTTAACAACTATGGTGAAAGTTGGTTATTCGTTTACTAAATACCTCCTTTATTACCTACTGTACCTAGTACCTAATACCTAGTACCTAATACCTAGTACCTAATACCTAGTACCTAATACCTAGTACCTAATACCTAGTACCTAATACCTAGTATCTAATACCTAGTACCTAATACCTAGTACCTAATACCTAGTACCTAATACCTAGTACCTAATACCTGATACCTAATACCTAGTACCTAATACCTAGTACCTAATACCTAGTACCTAATACCTAGTACCTAATACCTAGTACCTAATACCTAGTACCTAATACCTAGTACCTAATACCTAGTACCTAATACCTAGTACCTAATACCTAGTACCTAATACCTAGTACCTAATACCTAGTACCTAATACCTAATACCTAGTACCTAAGACATAAGACACTCGTATTACAGTACGGGTTCTCACGTGAATCATTTTAAAACGCTGACCAAGTGAAATAATGTAACGTGGGACTATAAAGCGATGAGAAGAGGACAATCTCGCTCGATCGCCTGAGCCAGTGGGTTGAATTCTTAGGTTCAGGTAATACATTGTAATTAGTTATATATCAAATACATAAAGGACATAAAACGCCTTTTAAAAATCCTCCTACTGACGGTCTACTACGTTATTCCTTAGTATTTGATGTTTCATTGTTTACAGACAAGCTTTATAGTTTGTGAAGTATGAACAATTTTATATTTGGTAATTTCGCTGTCCAATATGTAGTTTTCTTCCGCTAAAAGTGTTTTTATCTTGGAGTTCCTTTTGAAATGAACATAACTTCGCTAATTGCGTTAAGACTTAAGCGGATTTATCGATTTTAAAAGTTATTGTTATAACACTTAATTATTACACTCTTTGATTTTAACAACTGGACGGTAGTTTGTTAACAGCGATTTGTATATAAGTGCCCGTTGCCTGGAGCTGAGTACCTTCTGCGTTCTCCCCCAAAAAGCCTTGCCAAGCTCTAAGCCCCTGCGGCTAACAGCGTATGTCCATTCGGAATAAATGCGTTCAGAGTTCAGTCTAAGCGAGGCACTCGAGGCGTACTTATCGTACACATCTGGAATATCACCGAAGGGACGTGAGATTTATATTTATCTATTATTGTTGTATTGGGAATGAAGCGATGATAGCTCAGTGGTAGTATGTACGACCTTGCGTCAAGGGACGTGAGTTCGAATCCAACCACCTACAATGAGCTTGAGCGTTCGGTGAAGGAAAACATCGTGAGGAAACTATAGCATATTGGTATGACTTTTTATGATGCCCGCCTGACTAGCTACCATCCTCAAGTTGAAAATCTGCCGCCAAATACCTATAGGTGTGTTCCGGCAGTTGCAAATGAGAGCCAGTTCCTCCAAAGGTTTAGCGTGTAAAACATGGGCCGTATCGTCACTTAAGATCAGGTGAGATAATGGCCATAACGCTAAGCCTTAACTATATATACATACAAAAAAATTATACTGAACAGAGAGAGAAACCCGAGCTGTGAAGGTAAGTGTTGACAATTGTCGAAAGGTTTACCCCGTTAAACTTACATCCGTATCGCAAGCCTCGGACACTGCTCGGTGTTATCGTCTCTGCCACAGCTATTAGATTTATGATTCCTAACAGTATTAAGAACACGGTTATAGTTGTAAATAATTATGTTTATGGTATTTATAATAATGGAACTATTAGTATAAGTAATTGATTATCATTATAAGTGAATACATTTAGAGTGAAATAATTCGACGTGTATTACATAAGGTTATTTGTAGTTCAAAGTTTGTTGAGTTCAAGGTTAGTTTTCACTAAAGTTCAGATGACACCTTCTTACATATGTAGATCCTTGGATAACACTGCGTTGACTGTTCACACGTTCCCTTTCAATGTAAGTGGTCATACCTGGAACAAATTTAAATATTTTAATCAACTCGTTTGAATGAAAACACCAGTAATTTATTAATTGATTAATCTAGGTTACTCAAAGAATCCACACATTCATAAATTAATATCAAGCTGATTTCAGAATTCAAATAAATGTATCCATCAAAGTATTATAGTTTGTACGGTAATAACAATTATGTTATAATAATTAAGATTTGAAAAATATCAATTCAGGAGCAACGATAGCTCAGTTGGTAATGTGTAAGGACGCCGTGTCAAGGGACGTGAGTTCGAAACCATCTACAGTGAGCTTGAGCTTGAGGAAAACATCGTAATGAAACTGTAGTTTGGTAATAGGGCTTTTTCTAAAACCCTCCTGGCTAGCTATAGGTGTGTTCTGGCAATTGATCTTAAGAGTCAGTCCCTTCACTAGGTTTAGCGAGTCTACCATCTTGGGCCACGTCGTCACTTAACATCAGGTGAGAATGTGGTAATTAAAACTGCGAATTCGAGTGGATTCAAATACTGTCCTATAAACGAATGAGGATAATAAAAAATGTATTGAAATTAAAAAAAAAAAAAAATATATTCATTAACACTAGACAATATGACTACTACCACAAATGAAAAAACTTTTTTTTATATGAGTGTTAAAGTATATAATGATTATGTGGTGATTGCAAGCACGAACCCACATCACCCGCTTACCCCTCGAACCCAGAATTTTTTTGCTGGGCGAGTAGAAACCCTATATCATTTGATTGATTGGTGGATTGGTTTAGTACTGACCCATGGATTTGCATCATATCACCGCTACAGACGGTAGTGGGGTTTCGGTGGGTATTTCCCCCGACATATCGCCGGACGAGTCCCACGAAACTCTCTCAGCAGTCCACCGGCCTTTTTTATAGTTAAGGTTTTAGCGTAATTGCCATAATCTCACCTGATCTTAAGTGACGATGCGGCCCAAGTTCGTAGACACGCTAAACCTGTGGAGGGACTGGGTCTCGAGTGGAACTGCAGGAACACACTATAGTTTCCTTTACCGCAAGCTCGGACTCATTGTCGGGATTCGAACCCACGTCCACTGACGCGGCGACCATACATACGACGAACTGAGCGCTCAACTCTTTAGTTAGCTTTTGAACTGTTAGAACTAAAGCAGAAATTGTGCAATACAAGCTATTAATTTCTTTATCTCGCGCACTGTCTAGTATGCTACTTAGTGACGTGATAAATATCCAGTGTAGAGGAATAACGAAGATTTATACACGTTGTGGTAAGGATTAGCTCGTACGTGCAACGCAACACCGTTTCCAATGTCTCACACGTTACGGCAACTATAAATAAAAATAAGTTCTAAAAAACTAAAACCGGACAACACAGAAATCACGTTGTAAAAATTTAAATAAAACATTGCCCGTCTGATGTTTAGACTAAACAATATTTAAAGTCAGTTAAGTAAATAAATTAGGTATTACATATTCATAGTGATCATTTCGATGTGTTCACGGACATTTAATAATCAAATCAAATCAAAAACTCTTTATTCAATTTAGGCCCTAAGAAGGCGCATATGAACGGCTAAAATTACTACAATTTTTGAATTTATTTTACAGAAATTAATAACTTAACAAACTTGAACTTATATCGATCATTATACATTACTTTATTTAAGTTTTCCTTTACTTCAAACGGGCTTATATTAAATTACTTTTGCGTTGAGGTATCGTAATGATTGTGTGTTTATAATTAGTAAAAAACTTATTTTATATTCGAGTATGAAACATGTATTAATTATATTTAATTGAGTACTAATCATATTTGAAGCGTTGATAGCTCAGTGGTAGTGCGTACGACTTCGCGTCAAGGGACGTGAGTTGGAATCCAACCTACTACAATGAGCTTGAGCTTTCGGTGAAGGAAAACATCGCGAGGAAACCATATCATGGTGGTAGGTTTTTTCTAGTGCCCGCCTGGCTAGGGACCACCCTCAAGTTGGATATCTGCCGCCAAATAGGTGTGTTCCGGCAGTTGCACTTGAGACCCAGTTTCTCCACAGGTTTAGCGTGTCTACCAACTAGGGCCGTATCGTCAGTTAAGATCAGGTGAGATTATGGCCATAACGCTAATCCTTAAGTAAAAAAAAAAAAAAAGTTTCAAAAAAAAAGGAAAAAATCTGTAGGTAAACGCAATTAATAATATGAATCAGAAAAAAGTGATTTAATGAATCTTGGAAGAGAAAACTTTTTATGAGTGGACTAAGAATGGAAACGCGCACGAGTCCCGGGGGCTAGTACGCGCCTATTTGAGTTAATACCTAGCTAAATACATAACCCTGTAGCGGCTTCATAATACAGTAACGAGTAAATCTTTGTCATCAATTACGACAATATTTCTGGTTCACCGGTGTTAAATGGTACATACAAATGTACACAGTGAAATCCTTATTTCGCATACGTATCTCTGAGAAGTTAATGTTACTCGATCTAAGTTTATTAAAATAATATGGGTCAGTGGTAGCATATATGAGGAACATCGTGATCAAACTATATCATGGTGGCATTGATTTCCCCCAATTATCTATGGATACGTTCAAATAGTTGCATTTGAAAACCAGTCCTTCTGCTAGGCATGGCACCATCTTGGGTTACATTCTCGTTCAATAGCAGACGAGGCCGCTAAAAAAGAAACTTATAAAAAATCAATTTCTATATTACCGCTTCATCGGTGTTCTATTCTATTTAGTTATCACATATTCTATTCTATTTAAATTATGTATTTATGATAATCCAATTAGTCCATTCTATTCTGATTTGACTATGGTTTCTCCGATTTTCCTAGTTCCTCCAATGTCAAGTATAAAATAGCTATATTAATAACGCAATTTTCGTATTTATTTAAATTTAAATTACTTATATCTTCACCAGTTACATATTTATTTAAACAATTTTTATAGTAATGTCATTCTTTGTTTTCTTTTTTCTTATTATATTAAACAATAGTGCTGACCGTGACATCACGATGGGCCATCGGAAAACCAGCGCTGCAACGCATCATACGTTGTAGCATTCTTGCTGAGATGGGTCCATTTACGGCCTCACACAACTGTTTAGTGGGCACGCTCTGCCTTATATTCACTAGGTTATTGTTTATTTTCGTTTTGTTTTTCGCCCTAATTTTTAATTATTTTTGTTAATCATTGTAGTCAGTGTGAGTTTCGTAATAAATGTATTTTCTTTCTTTCTTTCTTTCTATCTAAAAAGGTACGCCCTACAACGTAAATGCGATTGGAGTGAAACATAAAAAAAAAGAAGTAGAAGAATCAGATATGTATCTATTTTTCTTCACTTTCTCCTCCGACTATCTAAATGTATATTTGTACAATTTTCGTTATCGTTATAACAGTCGTAGCTCCTGGTTTGGAATCCATTCGTTATATGAGCAATGTGTTCATTCGAGAAAAGAATAATGGTAGGATATGGCATCCTGGTCGACGACACTGTGAAGGTCGTGCGACATACTTTGAGAAGCGTGCAGCCGCTACCAGACGAGCATAGCAATGAAGTAACAAGAATTATTTATCTTTCATATTACGTGTTCGTTCCGATCTAAATGCTTACTGGCTTTGACAGGAAACTACCAGTTTTGGTAGACGCACAATAATTATTGTTTTCATAATTTTCATGCTATATTCAACGTTCATTCCTCAACGTACAATTATTATGTGGACAATATCAGCTAATGATAACTATTTCGCACGCCTCATACCGTGAAGCGAGTTGGGTAGTGCTCTACTCTCGAGACGTTACGATGAAACGATATTTTGCTCTTAAACTTCCTCTACCACAACCATTTTGCGTTTATACGATAATGTGAGTAGTTGCATTTCAAGAAGACACTTCAAGTGTCATTTACCTCATATTTTGTACAAAACAATTTTATATTTTAACATCTAATTATTACACTATTTAATTTTAACAACGATTGAAGGGTTGTTTTTTAACACCAATTGATATATAAGCGTGACCCGAGCGCGGCTAGGGTAAGCTGCCTGTCAAGCTATAAAAGCCCTTCCGGTTATTACCTTAAGAGTTAAAAAAAAAGCGCCTAGGGTTAAGTCTAAGCGAGGCAATCGAGGCGTATTCGTCGTACGTAGCTGAAACGTTACCGAAAGGACGGAAGATTTAAATTTTCTATTATTGACTTGATTGTTGTGATATATTTGATTATTTATGTTGCACTCATTTAAATAATTAAATAATTTCAATCGCGAGGATGGTAACTCCAGTTCCAGTTGGAGACAATTATCATATCCAACCAACCTGTGGTCCGATCCTGAACGGATTCTTCACACTTTAAACGATAAGGTTCACTCGAACATAACAACGGAAGCGGATACCTAAGGCGGCTTCAAATTATCACATGTAGGCTTCTATCACAATTAATTTAATTGTTGTTCCATTGAGGTGATAATTAGCACTATTGTCAGGGTTCGAGTAAAGCTGACATGTAACCGTTTGTCTTTTACACGAGCGTTATTTAACGCATTCGTACACATTCAGCACTTCCAAATGCATCATTAGAATACGTTGCCTCAAATAACAATGATTTGGACAGTTATTTGGATGTAAAAATGTAACTATTATTATCATCATCTTCTTCCCAAATAACAAATACAAACTTTATTTTTTACAAGACCCTGACAGAAACATCATTGGTGCAGTGCTTCTACTCGTAGGCCTGCAGTCTCACACAGAGAAACGGGCCAGTTCGACACCATGCAAAAAAAAAAAACCCAATTCTTAATTTTTACTGTAATGCCTAGATACTGTTGTAAAGCTAATTTTAACGCATACGAAATCACTCCCACTTAAAAAGTCCGCAGAATGTGTATATCATAGTAAAAACAGACCCCATGCAACACTTTTTAACTTTGTTACTATATAACAAAATTATTTTGATGTTTTGCATGTATATCGAATTTGTTTTTTCTTTATCTTTGCAGTTTGTAAGTTAAGCATTAAGGCAACATTATCACATGATGTCAAGTAACGTTGTGACCCAAAATGGTGGACACGCTAAGCCTACTGAAGGGACTGGCTCTCAAGTGTAACTGTCAGAACACACTTACAGGTATTGAAATAAAACCGTGACCGCCCCGTTACCACGAAGGCTGAAAAGCTTTCGAAACGTCGGGATCAAAATTTAATAAATAACCGCGATAAAATCCGTTTAAATTAGTTTTATTTCAATGAATAATATTCGCGTAAACCTAAGAAATCATTACACTTACAGGTATCTAGCTGGGGATTTTCAACTTGATGTATTAGTTAGTTATCGAAGTGCCAATTCAGTTTTAATAGTTTACTTATAAGATGTTACACGTCGAAGGTGACAAACAATATAAAAAAAAAAATTGTACAGCGATTAAAAAGTACATCCCGAGTATAATTTATTGAAGTATACACGGTTCAGTAGGTAATCTGTACGTTGCGCCAAAAGACGTGAGTTCGAAACGCTGCAATGAGCTTGAGCTTTCGGTAAAAAATTACAACGTAATGAAACCATAACATGATGGCTTAGTTGTGATGGATTAGCTTACTTATTTTTTCTAATGCCCGTCTGGCTGGCTACCACCTGTTTGACGTAATTTTTGACGTTCATAAGTGCATCCTTAGGGCCTAAATTGAATAAAGATTTTTGATTTGATTTGATTTGGTGTGTTCCGGCAGATGCACTTGAAAATCGATCCTTCTGTTAGAGCTTCTACGGCCAACGTTATGGGCCACAACATTACTGAACTTTTTTTTATGTTGCACAGCATAGTGACTGCATTGGACCTGAAGGTAAGTACAGTACAATCCATATCAGCGGCGACTGACACCGAACAGAATACACTGTCAGTCGCGGCTGTCATGCTGGCCTGCTTAGATACCTCTTCACGCCTCTTCTGAAGGACCCAATATCATAGGAAGGAGGGAACACGCTGACAGGAAGACGGTTCCACAATTTCACGGTGCGACAAAGGTAAGAGTCGGCAAACTTTTTTGTTCTGCATGTTTGACACTGTAGCCATAACGCGAAACCATTGAACTATAGGAAATATTGAAATGCTGTGAAACTTGTTCCAAAGACCAGCGTTTAAATGCGAAATCAAGCGCCTTCTAACGTCGCTAGAAACGGTTACATATAACACGCCAAATATAATACAAAGTCGCAGCCAAATCGAACTCAGAATAAAGAAGAACAGAACATGGACAATACGAAACGTCTGTTTATTTTTGTCTACTGTCTAACGACGTCAGTAACAAATGTGATCTCCACGCAAGAGATCATGCAGAAGCTGACTACAAGCTTCGTGAAGGCCTTGGATCAGTGTAAAGTTGATGTAAGTGATTCATATTAAATATGTACCTGAAAAACATAATATAACCTGATCGAGTTTCCTGCTGATTCTTTTTTTTTATAGCTTTAGAGTTGTGGCCACAATCTTACCTGATGTTAAGTGACAATATGATCCAAGACGGTAGATATGCTAAGTGTAATGGAGGCACTAGCTCTTAAATGCACCTGCCAGTACACGCCCATAGGTTTTTGGCGGCAGATTTTCTAGTTGAGGGCGGTACCTAGAACCCTGCTATGGTTTCATCACGATGCCTTTCTTTACCGAAAGCTTTCATTGTGGGTGGATTCGAATTGACGTCCCTCAACGCGGCTTCCGTACACACTACCAACTGAGCTATCATCGCTTCAACATTGCTTCTTCTCAATGTGTGGATTCTTTTCCAATCCGGTGGTAGTTTTGACGTTCATAAGCGTCTAAATTGAAAACGTAATTAGATTTGATTTAAACGTATCTTTTGCAACAACAAATATAACTTAGGAGTGTACTGAATTTGATAATGTTGTTAGGCATAGCGTCTAAGCATTCTCAAGTACCTTAGTCGCATATGTAACCGCAAAACATTTCCTCTGCCATCATGTGGAACTAATTTGTGTTTACGGACTCCTATGTATCGAATAGGCGCATAATATAACGGTTTTAAAAAGATATAGACCTCTTTCGTCTTAGTCCTTTAACCTCATTCAAAAACAGAATAAAGCATTTTTTTTTTAATTCACAGTTGAACTTGGGAGACCAAGTGATACAGGATCTGTATAACTTCTGGCGTCAAGATTACGAGCTAGTGCATAGAGACATCGGCTGTATGGTGCTGTGCATGGCATCTAAGTTGGAGATAATTGACGGAGATATGAAGTTCCATCACGGCAACGCCCACGAATTCGCCAAAGCGCACGGCGCCGGTATTACATACGAAACTGTCTATTTTTTTATATAGTTCACAGGCCTAGCGTTATGGACACAAGTACCACTACGCATGGCCAGAACACACCTATTGGTATTTAACGGCAGATTTTGAGGGTGGTAGCTAGCCAAACAGGCATTAGAAAAAGCCCTATCACCATGTTAGGGTTTAATCACGATGTTTGCCTTCACCGGAAGCTCAAGCTCATTGCAGATGGATTGGACCTCAAGTCCCTTGACGCGGCGTCCGTACATACCACCAACTGTGCTATCATCGCTTCAAAGAACCTTGAAGCGAAAGAAAAACTTCGAAATAGGTTTTTCACATTTTCCTAAGTATTTTAGCAAACATAAATGGAGCGGTTTAAAAAAATATAAGATCAGTAAAAATAGCACGATGAAATGTAAATAAGCAGGTTTTAAATGTACATATTGATTATTTCTGATGAAGGAACAAAATTATAACAATAAAATCGATATAAACCATTCCCAATAATAATACACAGCATAAACAACAAAATAGGAAGAGTGTATTGATAATTGAAAAATATAAATCTTACGGACCCTTCGATGATGTTACGCAATGAAAAATTCCCGATAAATGCCTGAGCATTGCAGGGATTTGACTCGAGCCCATTGACGCAATGTCTGTATACTCTACCAACTGAGCCATCACCAATTATCTAACATGATCTTAGAAAGAACATATTTTCATCAAAATCGATGAATACGTTCTTGAATTAAAGCAGAATATACAGACATACATTTTTTTTTAAACATTACAGAGTTTGCATCACCAAAGTACAGACAAGACCTCTTCTTTTTTGTTAACATGAACAAGAAGGTAATAGAGGTAAGAGAAGGGTGTTGGAATAAATGTAGGCGCTGTCTCTCTACCTCTGACAACATGGGAGTTTGAAGTATCGCCGTGGTGCATTTTATTGGGTAGTGACGGGAGCATGTCATTCGATGAGCCTATTCACACACTCCTCTCGTCCTTCACTTGAGCCTGGGTAATGCGTTTGCGTCACGATAAGCAAGTTCGTATAGAATGGGATTGTAAGAACCACGTTAAAAAACGTTTTAGAGACTATGTGGGAGTCACCTAGAAGTCGCAGAACAGAATAATCAGTAACAAATTTCCACGCCAACCCTGATTTGACTCTTATTATCCGAGGCCAAATACGGCTTCGGCATCATTTCTAGATTTATATAATAGTAAATATATCATAGTCTCTTTTTTTTTCAGATGATGAAATAGCGAAGCAGCTGGTAATAATGATACACGAATGTGAAACATTACACCTCGGAGTTACGGACCACTGTTCCAGAGCGCTCGAGATCGCCAAGTGTTTCCGAACGAAGATCGACAGCTTGAACTGGACTCCGTCGATGGAGTTCATCCTAGATGAAATTATAAGCTTCAATTAATCCACTAAAATAGTCACCGAACGAAAGGGCAATTGGATAACAAATAACCTTAAGTTTGCAACGAACAATATACATAGTAAATATTCAACACTAAAGTTACATCTTCAGCCCCGTTTTCAGTCCGTTAAAACAAAAGAACAGGCCCTAATTGTAAGGTACAGGAAGTCGACTCCACTCGATTATTGATGTACTTACGTACAAATGGAAAATTAACATTTATACTGGACTTTCGGAAGGTCAACTTCACGTATGTGACAATGACAAAAAGCAATGTTAAAGGTTATTCGATAAAGTGATACAAGTTTCTCCCAATGACTTTTAAGCTAGACTATATAATAATAATTGTTTTGTAACGTCTGTTGATTTGGTTACGGTGATTGGAATAAAAATATTTGTTTAATTGTATCATCTATGTTTCATTTTTGACAGTGTTGATGACAAAGCGATGATAGCTCAGTGGTAGTGTGCACGACTTCGCGTCAAGGGACGTGGGTTCGAACCCAAGCACCTACAATGAGCTTGAGCTTTCGGTGAAGGAAAACATCGTGAGGAAACCATAGCATGGTGGTAGGGCTTTTTCTAATGACCGCCTGGCTAGCTAACCACCCTCTAGTTGTGAACCTGCCGCCAAATACCAATAGGTGTGTTCCAGCAGCAGCACTTGAGAGCCAGTTCCTCCACAGGTTTAGCGTGTCTACCAACTTGGGCCGTATCGTCACTTAAGATCAGGTGAGATTGCAGCCATAACGGTAAACCTTAAGTATAAAAAAAAAAAAAAAAAAAAAAGTGTTAGAAATATATATTTGCTAATACTTTCCTACACACTACCACTGAACTATCATAGATTTCTGTAACTTTTTTCAATACAGCTTTGCTTCTATTGGCGGTAGCGTGATGTTAAACAGCCTAAAACCTTCGATTATCGTTCCATTACACAGAAAAAGATTTTTAAGTCTGACAAATATTACCGAAGATATAAGCACGTTTAAGCAAACAAACAAATTTTTCCACCTGATGATATTAATAATATAAATGTTAATCAAACCCAAAATGATTGTCGTATCTTTTGACGATTCCTCGTGTCTCTCACAGAAGAGGTATAATAAATATAAAATCCGAAACAAACAATAAAGGCAGAAAGAAAGAGGTAATAAAACCTGTAACATCTGAGCCCGGTTGAACAGCGAGCAAATTTCCGATTCTAAGATAAATCAGGGAAATCGGGTAGTTTGCGACACACGCACCTTGTCTACTGAGGGTAAACAATAAAAGCAAATAGGAGAGACACAGGTGTTTATCGCTTACGAACTGATTCCACGAACCGTTTGCTATCTTTATAGGTTCAGTGATATCGCATGGATTTTTACCTAAACATGTTTTAAACAGTTGAAACTGTATATATCGGTGATGTCTTTCGAATTGGAGTTAAGTACCAAACACGAACCAGAATTTTCGATGAGGGAAAACGTTGTGATCAACCTACAGTAAGAATGAAAAACATATATAATGAAATCATAATGCACTGGGTAACACGAAGTGTACGAAATTAGATAAATGACTACAATCCGACATTACGTAAGGATGTCCACCTCAGCATATGCTGAAATGTCCTAGGAAGCATTCAGCGCTGGTTTTTAGATGAAACCCGGTGAAAGTCACGATACTTAATGATAACATATTAGTAAACAAGTGTTAAATACATATGCACACACATTGCTGCATATCCACATAAATATATAGGGTTGTAGTGATAGGGTTGGTGTTTTATGGCAGAATACGGTTATAGGAGGGTAGTTTATAACGTGGATTAGTATAAAACGCGATGCGAGCGCGGCTTTGGGTTCAGTCTAAGCGAGGCGCTTGAGGCGTGTTCATCGTACGTAGCCGGAACATTACCGAAGGGACGTATTCTTTCTCCATTATTGATACTGTTTTGATGTTTATACTGTTTACATCATTATCTGGAATGATTTACACTGGGCAGAGAGAGGCACGAGCGGTGAAGGTGAGTGCTGACAATTGTCGAAAAGAGGTCCCCTTAAACTTACATCTGGGTCGCAAGTCTCGGACACTGTCTCGTGTTATCCTCTCTCTGCCACAACGATTAGGTTTCACCCTTACAGTGAATCAGTGGTTTGCTAAAAAGTTCGTATCACATCCTGACAGTATTAGCCGATACAATAATTATCAGCTTAAAACTACTCGGCATATCATGTTACATAGGTACATTCTGTTTCTACACATATATAATATGTAGACTTAATATGCTGGAATATCCGTGCGAAGCCGAAGCGGGTCGCTAGTGTATTACAAAAAAAGATAACAATAATAAATTAATTCTATAACCAGATTAATATCGAATTTAACAGTTAATAATTGGATTTTTTGAAGCGATAATCATGAATATATATAAAAACTGAACTTTCAGTACACATTAGTTATTGTTGTGAAACGGAGCGCGCGTCTGTAGCGTTGCGTCACGATAATGGATTCAAATGTAAATCTTATAGCAGTTAATTATTTATTTTATACTTGTTTTTAATACAGAAACGTATGGGCGCTAACCTGGTGTGAAACATCACACACAAACAAAGAATTTCCACAGTCCCCTTACATGCTCTCCATTTAAAACTTCTTGACAGGAATCAGAAGTCACTTCAGCATTGTATCCGGTACACGAGTATCTTATCTTTTTCATACCATGTCGATTTTAAAAGTAAATTTTCAAATAATCCTATATAGTAGTATGCGAAGGTAACAGATCATATATATCTATATTAGAAGTCAGCCCTTAACCAATTTGTCTTTATGTAAATTCGAGAGTAATAACAAAGTGTATATAGGAGGACATTCTTTTTCAGAAAATCGATGTCATATCTCAAAATTAAAGTCTGTAGTTATAAGTTTTAAAATGCACATATATTTGAAACACAAGATATGTATTTATTTTAAGGCTGATAGTAAAACGCGCCATTTTTATTATGTTGCACAACATGGTCACTGCACTGGACAACCCGCCATTTTTTTATGTTATGCAACATAGTGACTACACTGGACCTGGTATTAAGTACAGTACAATCCAAACCTGCGGTGACTGACATATAACCAAAATTCAATATCAGTCACCTCTTATATGCTGACCTGCTTAGAGATACCTTTTCACGACTCTATCGAAGGACTCCATGTCGTAGGAAGGTAAGACGGTTCCATAGCTCCACGGTACGACAATAATATGAATTGGCGAAAGATTTAGTTCGCGATTCAATAGGAGTCACTGTGAAGCTGTGACCTCAAAGTCTCACCCGCGTGGTTCTGTAGTGGAATGGAGAAGAGGGGTCGAAGAGCTCTGAGTTTATTCATCTGATCACGGATTGTAGTTTAGAAAAATGTCGTCGATACTCTAGACAAGAATGCCATTTCAAACGTTTTTTTGATTACTCTATACGCAAGTGGAAACATGTAGCTATGGGGTCTCAAATATAATAGGGGTTCTTATGTCATTTATAATGTAGTTATCTCGATAGTGACTTGAATATGATTGTATATTGTGGATCATTGCGAAACGTACTATTTATGTAGGAACAATTCATTGCAAACATGAAATCTTTCCAATAACCCGTAGAATTAATAGCATACTTACAATTTGTACAGATGTTTTTTTGATGCACCTTTTCTTGTAAATTCTATACTGTCGCATTGTTTGTTGACTTCTATTATATTCGAGTAATTCGTAGGCGATTGATTCTATTATAAAGTACTAGGTTCTAGCCGAACTGTGCGTTTTTTACGAATTTTTACCAAATCCCAAATAGTACCTATTACCTACCTACCTATGATTGAATTTCTTATCAGATTAAAAAAGCGGTCTAAAACCAGCGCAAGGTTTAAAGCAAGAAGACGGACAGGGTTCAAAACCTATAGGATTTCTGACAAAAGCTTGAGTTTGGATTGGTTAATGGAAAGATATATAGTCAATTTATTTCTGATAAAAGACAGTTTATCCATCATTTATAACGATTTCTATAACAAACATTATATTAATACATATGCATATCTTTTTTATTCTATTGTATTCTTGTCATTGTAGTCACAACACAATTAACATCTAACATTTTCTTGGGATTCTATGACAATAAAATGCTATTCTGTATGTTTTATAATTTTATACGATACCTGCAACGTATATCTTACACAGAATTACTTAGTAGAAGCCTTCCTTTATATTTTTAGGCTGTTTATTTTTTTTGGGCAATTTCCCTTTCGGTGATATGGTAAGTAATCTATTATTGAAATAAAACTAATTTAAACGGATTTTATCGCGGTATCGGATCTTATTTTACGAATGGCAGCCAGTAACAGTTTTGTACTCGCCTGGTTGAGAATTTTAGCGCTTCCTCGTATGTTGTTCTTAGGTGAAATCTTGACACACGTAGGAATGAGATTATGATCACGGCATCTCTTCAAGAAATTTAATGATGTAACATATCTTGCGCGCTTGGTTTTCAAATCCTCCAACCGACGTATTTTGTTTGCAGTTTCCAGTCCGTACTGGTTTACATAATGATTTCTTAGGTTTACGCGAATATTATTCATTGAACCTTATCAACCAATATTATCAACCTAAGAAATCATTATGTAAACCAGTACGGACTGGAAACTGCAAACAAAATACGTCGGTTGGAGGATTTGAAAACCAAGCGCGCAAGATATGTTACATCATTAAATTTCTCGAAGAGATGCCGTGATCATAATCTCATTCCTACGTGTGTCAAGATTTCACCTAAGAACAACATACGAGGAAGCGCTAAAATTCTCAACCAGGCGAGTACAAAACTGTTACTGGCTGCCATTCGTGAAATAAGATCCGATACCGCGATAAAATCCGTTTAAATTAGTTTTATTTCAATGAATAATATTCGCGTAAACCTAAGAAATCATTAAGTAATCTATTATCTAAAAATTAATGTAAAAGTGAATAGATTCTATGTTCACGCAAAAACAAATGATCCAACATTTTCATTGTTACTGATTTAAGGCTATATATAAAAAGGTTTTAAATTACATAATCTTACACAGGACCTTTTGGTATTACCACTGAGTTGATTCTTCCCGTTTTCCCTTTCGACGTTAATATTCATACCTGGAACAAATTATAACTTTTAATCAACTTGTTACAAAGGAATATATTATGAGCATGTATCACAGTGTTACTACATTATCCCCCAATTTGAAAATCTGCCGTCAAATACATGTTGGTGTGTTTCGGCATTTGCAGTTGAAAACCAGTCTCTCCGCTAGCTTGATCGTGTATACCATCTTGGGCCGCATCGTCACTTAACATCAGGCGAGATTGTGGTCATCATATTAAGCACATAAAAAAAACCTTGTGAGATGGTAAGTCAAGTTGATCGTGTCAGACTAGATCGCCACCACCACATTCCAGCTATAAAAACATACTGTAACTCGGTTAAATGAATAAACGATTTCTGGATCGGCCAGTATATACCCAGAAGATTTTTTTCTTCTGGCTTCTTTTTCAAATGGTTATCGGAATGTCCGAGAAGGCCACGAGAAAAATCTTCGGTATGACTCTGATCACCATTTTCTGCCAGCATTCACTGTTTTAGTGGTAGAAAGTCTTGACCTTTAAAAGAGAGATTGGTGTCGGTGGCATAAAATCTCTTGGAAAAATACTAGCTTATTTCATACATTGAACGATGTTAAATATTACAATAACGAAGTCTTCTTTGCACTATTCCAGATTGTTCTAGAATATTCAAGAGATATTTTCTTTAAAAGTGATCTAAACAGCTCTGAAATGTATTTAACCATTGAAAAATAATTCTCACAGGGTCTAGAATATTCTAATTTATTCGAGATTGATAGGAACACGTCTATGCCACATATATGGTAAATATAAATTAAAAATGATTTTAGGTAATGGAGAATCTTCTGGATTAACTAATAATGGATGGATATTTGTTCCATCACTCGCATATGTTGTTGCTTGTACATCCTTACTCCTTACTATTATATTCTAAATACACAATTTAGTCTGTTTGTTTGTTACGCTTTCACGCCTGAACTGCTGAATCGATTATGATCAATTGTGGTATAGAGATAGATGGAAACGACTTGAAAATAACTTATTGGAAGTAATGTAAAGAAAGGGATACATGGTCAACCGATTTCTTTGACAAAATCAATATTACTACGAGCGAAGCCGCAGGTGAAAGCTAGTTACTAATTTCTTATGTTTACGCGAATATTATTCATCGAAATAAAACTGATTTAAACAAATTTTATGGCGGTTATTTATTAATTATGATCCCGAAGTTTCGAACCCTTTTCAGCCTTCGCGGTCACGGGGCGGACTGAGGCGTAGGTTGTCCAGAAAAGTTCATGTTACTGTGTCTACCTTCAATTTATTTTATTTTTAATATTGATAAGTTTTATTTTGTTCTAAAATAATTGTTATTTCTTCTGACGAAATACTCATTTCTCCCACTAAAAAGTTATAAAAGAGAATGAGATTAGAAATAGAAACCAAATAATATCGTTTTGGTCATTCAATTGACATTATAACAAAGAAACAATATTCAATTTAAGCCCTGAGAAGGCGCTTATGAACGTCAAATCTACCATCGGTTTTGAAAATAAACCAGTCATCAAGAAGAACTAGTGAGAGACTTGACCCGTTTGTAACTTATTTCTGCCGCCGAATACTAAAAGGTGTGTTCCGGTAAGCTGCACTTGAGAGCCAGTTCCTTCACAGGTTTCGCATGTCTACCAACTTGGGTCGTATCGTCACTTAAGATCAGGTAAGATAATGGCCATAACGCTTAACCTTAAATAAATAAAAAAACCTTGTTTTTAAATAATGTTTTAATAAGTTTTACAATAATTATTAGCAGATGTACAGAGAGGGTTGTCAATTCCAGACGTTAGTATCGCGTTCACATCTCGATCTACCTGATAATAGACTTTTGACATAATCACCTGTAAAACCTCAGTGTGATGTTAGTATTAGCAGTGTTTTTAATAATTTACCAAATGAATCAACACCGTACTGCGGTTTATGACAGAAATTGCCTAACCCCATAAATCAGATGCGGAATATGGATATATTATACATCTGTTTTAAAAACGTATCTGTAATTTAATTGGCGCTGTATGTTTTGTAATAAAATATATAAAAGTATCTTTTTACGGTACTAGCTGGTCCTATAGATTGTTTCCGTTAAATTATATTGCATTATATATTACATTTACATTATATATTATAGATTGTTTCCGTTACATTATATTGCATTATATATTACATTGTTACATTATATATTATATTATATTACATTAGTTTTATTTCTATAAGTCACAGTGTTTAGAAGTTACATGATCACTAACGGAATGGACACATGAATAGATATTGGTTAAAGGATTTGTATGAATGGAAATACAACTCGAAGAGATGAAATAATTATATGCTCTTGGTCGGTTTTATTTAAGGTTTAGCGTTCTTGCCATAATCTCACCTGATCTTAAGTGAGATACGGCCCACGTTAGTAGATACGCTAAACCTGTGGAGACACTGGCTCTCAAGTGTACTGCCGGAACACATCTATTGGTATTTGGCGACAGATTTTCAACTTGAGCGTGGTAGCTACCCAGGCGGGCATTAGAAAAAGCCCTACCACCATGCTATGGTTTCCTCATGATGTTTTCATTCACCGAAAGCTCATTGTAGGTGGATTTGAACTCACTATTAAAACTATAAACAAAAGAGAGGTAAACTCTTTGTATACGAATAACGCACAGAGCTATATCTATGTACATATATACACAGTATATATATATAACTCATGGGAAGCGTTCGGTGACGATAACGCGAGTTTATGATTTCTTTTCACCTACAAAATGCTCAATGGGGCAAAAAAGCTTTCGGCGGTAGTAGAATTGGGATAAATATCAATTTCAAGAGAACGCTGTCGCGGTCTGAGGTAATATTATGTAAATGATTACACCACTCAACACACAGATACGTCGGTGGACTGTAGATTTAATTGCGCCATAACTCTAGGCCGTATCTAACCATTAAAGCTAGACAGGACAATCGAAGGTAGACGTTGGATCCGGTCCCAGCATTCGAGCCCTTAATCCAGCCCTGATCCATCGATACAGCATTATTTACTATATACTAGCTGTTACCCTGACTTCGGTCGCGTGAAAATGAATAAAAGATAATATCGCCTATTGTATCTTTAACTTAATTGAAAAAAAAAACATAGATATACATATTACTAGACAAAAAGATAATATCGCCTATTGTATCTTTAACTTAATTGAAAAAAAAAACATAGATATACATATTACTAGAGAAATTTCTGATCATAACCATAAATAAGAAATTTCCTTTTCCTAATTTCACAAATGACCGGTCCACCATATAAACTGTCATCCCAAATTTGATCTTATCGATAATCATTTTTGGGTCATTTTTTTTTTATCGTTAAGCTTTAGCACTATGGCCATAATCTCACCTGATCTTAAATGACGATACGGCCCAAGTTGGTAGACACTCTAAACTTGTGGAGGCACTGGCTCTCAAGTGTACTGCCGGAACACACCTATTAGTATTTGGCGGCAGATTTTCAACTTGAGGGTGGTATCAGAAAAAGCCCTAGCACCATGCTATGATTTCCTCACGATGTTTTCCTTCACCGAAAGCAGAAGCTCTTTGTAGGCGGTTGGGTTCGAACTCACTCCTTTGTCGCGAAGACAGACATACTACCACTGAGCTATCACCGCTTCAATAAACAATCTAAGCAGCCTAAGTCCTTCTCCGAGGTCGAATTTATTTCTATACGAAAATTCATCGAAATGTCTTCAGCGGTTTAGGCATGAATATAAATCAAACAGACAGATTTAGTTTCGGTACCATAATATTAGTTTGTATCATACGTATATTTAAACAGCAAATTATACTATATTATTTAATATTATCAGAGCAGAATTTGTTTTATTTGTATGCATATTCATACACAAAAGGAATTCAACTCGAACCTTCAAGTTATATTTTTACTTATCAAACAATTGCACTAAAATCAGACACTATTAAAAAATTAAGTTATCACCCATTCCATTTTATCGCATACAAGCTGCGCTCGTGACTTGGTTCGAGTGAAATTAAAAAATATTATTTATCTGCAACTTCGCTTCTATTGATGATAGCGTAGTGGTAAATAGACTGAAGCCTTCGTCGATGATTATCAAATACAAGCAGAATTTAGGAAATCCGACTGATGCGTTTTAAGGTTAGCGCATACATACAAACAAACAAGCTTTTATAATATTTATCATAGATATCATTAGGTATGACAGACTATTGTTCTACCACTTCCAGTAGTAAATAACTCCAACACAGCGCCATCTATCGCATTCAGGGGTACGGTCGCTTATATAAACAGAAACAATCCTATGTCTCAAGTTGAACCAAACGGTATATCACCTCTACAGTATTTCGTTTAAATCAGTTCAGCGGTTTCCGAGACTAGCGTGGACAAACATCGTGGCACGCGCTTTTAGGAATTACTTTATATATTTATATATATATTGTAAGCTACGTGGGGGAGGGGGGAGACTCGTGACGTCACACGACCAGTCTTTAAAAAGGATGGTCATCGGTGGGGGGATAAGTGTTGTTGCTTTTCTTTAAAATTACGCATAAATAGGTGTAATTAGTGATTAAATTGTTAATTAAGCGAATATTTAATAGATTTGTGTTTTTTTTTATTATTATTTCGCTCCTGAAACATAATAATATACACATATATATATTTATGTTATCTCGGCAAAGTGACTGCACTGTACCTGATGTTGAAGTACAGTACAGTCCAAAAACAGCAGTGACCATCGAGAGAACGACAATCCATCGCCAGTCGCTACTGTCATGCCGGCCTGCGGAAATGCTTTTTTATATTTCTCTTGAAGGACCCGATGTCGTATGAGGAAGGGAATACATGGGCTGGAAGACTGTTCCACAACTTCACGGCACGGCAAAAGTACAACATATCGAACTTTGAAGTTAACTACTTTTAAGTTTAGCGTTATGATCTCACCTCATCTTACTCTTCTATCTTATGTCATCTATCAAACACGCTAAACATATACAGGAACTGGCTTTCAAGTACATCAGCAGCAATATATCTATAGTTATTTAGCTGCAGATTTTGAATTTGAGGGCCGTAGGCAAGCAGGCGGTCATTAGAAAGCCCTACCATCATGTTACGTTGATCACGATGTTTTCCTTCACCGAAAGCTCAACCTCACTGCAGGGATTCGAACTCACGTCCGTTGACGCGCATGATGATATGTTGTAATGAGGTATCATTCAGATTAGAATTAAAAAAAAAATATTGTCCTGAGGTAGAGCGTACGGACGCCACGAAACTTCAAATACCTGCAATAATCCTAAGCTTTCTCTGCAAGAAAACAGTCATGAAACTATACCATGATATATTTTTCTAATGTCCGCCGGGCTAGCTACCACCATCAAGTAAAAAGTCTCCCAAATACCAATAGGTGTGTTCCAGCAGTGGCACTTAAGAGCCATCCGTTCACTAGGCTTAGCGGTCCACGAACTTGGGCCATATCCTAACTTAACATCAGATGAAATCAAAGCAATAACATGAAAGTTATAAAAAAAAAAAAAGTAGAAATATAATATAAATCATGATAATTAACTAATTAAAACGCTTTATTAAAATTTCAGAAACATGATATTTCATTCGAAGCAATGTATAGTTGTGCGAAGTTACGAAATAACTAATGCGTGCAGAAACAAAGGTAAGGAAGAAAGCTTAAACTTCAATCTCCAGCTCGTTTACAAGTCTTACAAAATAGTACAGAAATGTATGACGTCGAAATTATTTACCTTATAAGATAGTATACTCAAATCATCTATACACCAACCAAATAAAAACAATTGTTTACGTAAATTTGTACTAAGAAAAAATACCACTTTAATCTGTATTGAATTTTAGATGGCAATAAATTTCAACCTTTTTACAGTCATGCCATAGATTAATTATAATGAAATTATCATGTATATAGCTAATAATAATTGAGCGACCGTAGACAATTGGTTGTAATAAATTCTTTCATTATTATATATATTTATAATTAATATACAAAAGAATAATAATTCCAAAAATATATCGCTTGACCTAATTTCAGACATCCTACATTTTAAATTTTAATTTGTCACTAATCAAAGAATTGTATTTATTACAACCTAAAATCAAAATATTTTATTTGCAGTAATTATTTATGTTTACACGTAACGAAGTGTGAGATTGCAGTAAAACCGTGAATTCTAAACCTCGGCCAGGATCTCGCCGACTACAAGGTCCATGTTAGGCACCCAGTTCAGCTTGTGGATCTCTTTCTTGAAGCACATAGCTACGTCTATTGTTTTCATACACTTATCATCATTGGGTGGAGCAGACTTTTCACATCCATGTATGATATCAACCAGTTGTTTTGCCATAGCATCATCTGTAATATTATTTATTTCGTTAAAATATGTCTGTTGCACCAGAAACTACATAGTAAACTTCACAAAATCTTTATCATAATGAAGGGTTTGGTTAAGATAGAACATGCTACCCTCATCCATACAGCATGCTAATTAACCAAACCATAACCAAATCACAAATTAATTTAGCTTCTTTCGATGTTGGACGAGCCTGTGTTTCGTTGCATATTAGAGATTCGTAAAGGGCACATTCCATTTCACATCTGGCATTGGGGTGTGATATTATTTTATCAAAAAAATTATAATTAAAAATGTAACGGAATATGCCAAGGAACGAATTCTTAAACCTAGAACAAACGTGTGCCATCTCATACTGGCATTTTCAAGTCAAGAAACAGAATTCAGAGACGGCAAAAATTATTACAGTATGTTAGTTTTAAAATTAGAAGCGCCCTTTATATTCAACGTAGACTGATTTGAATATTGATCCTTAGGTTATTACAACCTTGTACGGTGGATGAATAGAGTGACGGTACCCGACAACGTCTGGCGCGTAACCGGCTGTCAGATTCGGGTCCAACTACACAGAATCTGAATCTTTTCACCATGACACAGGTGTATTTTTTTAATACAAAAGAAAACCGACAATAATGTACGGTTAAGTCTTGCTTTTATAAGACAATAAACCTTCATCCTGAAACTTGTGTATTCTTTTAACTAGACCATTATAATAACACATGAACCTTATACAAAATCTTGTCCAGTTCCATTGGTTTCTATCAAGATTACTTGTGTATTCTTTTAACTAGACCATTATAATAACACATGAACCTTATACAAAATCTTGTCCAGTTCCATTGGTTTCTATCAAGATTACCATGCTATTTTCAATATATTTTAAACCTAGTTTCTCGCCTAACAATATAACTAACTTTGACCTCAATTAGTTAGTCATTTACTCTCCCACTAATACCGAGCCATAGCAGATCAATGACGTGCAAATAAGTGTACTATAGCTGAGAGTAACAGATTCTTGAGACTCTTTATCATTTATAGCTTTGGGTTTAGAAGAGTATACATGAATACTGGAATAGTCATATCAACCATAAACTCTTTGATCCAGGTCGATAGGCGATCGGAGTTTCCGTAAGCATCGAAGCGATGATAGCTCAGTGGTAGTGTGTACGACTTCGTGTCAAGGGATGTGAGTTCGAATACAAGCACGTACAATGAGTCTGCGCTTTCGGTGAAGGAAAACATCGTGTGGAAACCATAGCACGGTGGTAGGGCCTGTTTCTAATGCCCGCCTGACTAGCAACCACCCTCAAGTTAAAAATCTATCGCCAAATACCAATAGGTGTGTTCCGGCAGCTGCACTTGAGAGCCAGTTCCTCCGCAGGTCTAGCGTGTCTACCAACTTGGGCCGTATCGTCACTTAAGATCAGATGAGATTATGGTCATAACGCTAATCCTTGACTATATAAAAAAAGCTAAGAGCTTGTGTAAGAATCTTGTATTTCGTATCCTATAGAGCGCCTGGCTGATTTCAGAATAGACATTTAGAGTCTATCCATGTGTTCGATACAATAGATGGCACACGGAAGGTCTCTCGTAGATCGTTCTTAGTGAGGGCTGTACTGATGATGACTGAGGAAATTATTAGACTACGGTGATCCAAACGCTAATTATTTATCTTAACTCCATTACGTAACAAAAAAGTAAGTAATTGGAATGATCAGCTCTATATGTGTTTTTCGGAAATTGCTGAACATTCGGAAGACGGATACGAACTCGTGTATCTTTTAGTCATCCTTGTTGGAATGCGCAGTTCACATGTACATTACCATTTTCCTGTATAGTAAAATTAAACAGATGTACAGTATAAAAAGGGTGAAATCTTAGAACCAGCATCTAGAAGTACGTTTTTCATGTTTTTATGCTGCTGAATGAGCCAGTGATCGATTTTATTTCATCTTAGTTGGAAGCGAGAGTCTAAGGAAGTTATCCTCAATCTATGACTCGACCTATAACCTAGTAGTACATCGCAATAAGATATGACATATTCCATAACCTAAACTGCCACATTGGTAATTTTAGAAGCGCAACTTGACGGATTTTATTGCAAGCAAATATATATTTTTTGCCGAGGATAATGTGATAGAAAATAACGCATTTGATTCCAATCTACTGAAATATATCACTATATACTTCTTGTATCTATAGGGTTAGCCTCTGGAGGAGCGTATCATGGTATATGGTTAACCAGTTAGTGGTCTTCGCTTTCCTATGGAACTGAGAACTGTGCTGAAATAATAGGCAATTATAATATCCCAATAAAACCATTTGTATGGTAAGATAACGCTGATAAGCAAAATCTCTGTTTAAAGTCCAAATCTCGGATATTAGTGTAGTGTCTTTTAATGAGACGCTGTTTGATCTTTTCCATAGACCTATTCCTATACTTTTCACAGGGTATTGTGGAAGAATGTGTTATAGACGATATATAGTGGGTCTAATCAGACAGCACCTTAATTCTGTATCCCTGTGCGGAACGGAATCTCAAACTGCGGGGGCGCCTAAACCCAGTCTATAGGGCCGTCGGGTCTTGCCCCCTCCCGGTCGCCAACCGGCATAACGAGGCATTTCGGTACTTTTAGCAAAGCGACGAGGCAGCCTTTCATAAGTGGCTATCTTACTACTTGAGCCCCCTATAACCTGCAGCCGGCCACTGTTGCGCCGTGCTTCGGACCGCGTTAGCTCTCGAAATGAAATACGCGGCGCTGCAACAAAAAGAGAGCTGTATTCGGTTAGTCCACCGTCACACAAACCATCTCTAAACTTTGTCCCATTTAGACTGGCTTCTCCGAACCGCATGCCGTAACATGACAAACCATTTAGCGCTATGACTTAGCTCGAATTGTGTTGACAAACCACGGACTAAGCCTCTCTACTTGGATTACCGCACGTTCAATACTACCCGAGAATCACATCCTGTGGGTTAAGTTTACGGGAGTGAGTAGTATCAACTCCCAAACTATTATTGTAAGACATAAAAGGACTAACCCGCTCCATGTTTCTTAGCAAACTCCATAGCGTTTCCATGGTGAAGATTGCCATCGGGATCGACGACATCCAGTTTGTTGCTCATGCAGTTTATCGCACAACCCGCTAACCTATCTGTCATCACGTAGTCGTCCTTCCAGAAATTATACAAATCTTGGAGCACGGTATCAGGGAGATTGAGCTAAAACACAAGGGCTTAAATACGCATCTAAACAAAATGGTATAGAAAGTGAAAACTAGAACGTAAATAACACCATGATACGAAATAACAATATATGGAAGTTATTTGTTACTTAGGTCATTTAGATAAAATTATTGCTGAAGAAGCCGAAAGTTACTACTATTAAATTTTAAAATATCACGCTAAAATAGTGATACGCTATAGTTTCATGATAAAAATAGAAAACGGCAAATCTTTACAGTTATCATGCCAGCCTGTAGGCTATATTCACATGTGACCTTAACTATAAAAAAATCCTAAATAAAGACTATACAACAACAGTTATTATTTACAATTAACTTTTCCACGGAACAAGGTTTTTATTTTCGTTATTTCAATCGTTTACAGATGCGCAAAATATTCTGATCTCACTACCAGTACTACTAGAAAGTTTAATTAGTATATATTAAATTAAGCACCTCCTCCTTGCACTGGTCCAGGGCTTTGCCGAGATTGTTACTCAAATTCTTCATGACCTCTGGCGATGAATGCACCGAATTTAACGCCACGAGAACCGTCAGTACCAACAGTGACGTATGTCTGATCATGTTTGCTATCAGTATGACCAGCCACTTCTTGAATTATATTCTAACTTTAATAGGTGCTAGCCTAAGGTTTATATACGTTCATTTGATATTAATCAAGGTGAGTTTGATTGACGCGTGTACAAATTAATTACTATGAAGGATTATTTTTCTCTATAATCTCCTTCGTCATCCGAGAGAATTGAGAGAACGTGTTCATTACCACTCGCTGGTGTTTAATTGTGAATCATTCGAGTTTAAACACGGTGTGTATATAATTTGAAGGGTAATTACTATATAAGTATAATATACAATCTTAACTAATAATCTATACTGACCATGAAAGTAATTTAAATATTGAATTCGACATGTTTTAAATTATATAACTAATTTCGGCTTTTAGTGCTTATTGTTGAGTAAATTTGTTAATCGAGTTCTGAAGCAATGAAATAATTTTACAAGGAGACAAATTAATATTTATATGGTAAATATAAAACGTAACAAAAGCTTTCAAAGTGCCGTTGCTTGAAGACTTTGTAAATATTTTTATTTATAGAAATAAAGACCGTGTTAGATACGGCTAATGAATATATTTACAATATATTAGATAATTGTTAAGTGTTTATATACTTCTGGAATTCCAAAAGGTTAGAGCTGTAATTTGATTTGAGACAAAGGTTGATCTAAGCTGTAGTATTTTTTTTATAAGTGGGGAAATGCATTTATTTATGCATCCCCTCCCAGCCCGGAGGGACTGAGAGGGGTATATGGGACTCATCTGGCGCCAACCGCCGAGAATATCCACTAAAACCTCACGGCCGTCTGTCGCCTTCCCGGGGCATCGCGGGTTCGGGACTGTAGTGTTAGCAGTCCAAAATATTTGGTTTTTTGCTTGTTTCATCTCTCTAAAACTATTAAATGAATTTTGATGGCATTTCATACGATTCATACAACTAATATTATTGATTAACATTTAGTAACTATGTTAATCCTGTGAATGTAGGCTATTATACTAATTAATCCTCTTCCTATATTATGACAATGGAATCAAGCTTTTTAATAGGAGTATAAGATATTCATCCTTTCAGTGTATAGTAAAAGCCATATAAAGTATAATTTTATAGATTTAGGAACATAATGCCGAGTTATTTAATAACAAAATATGCCGATAATTTATAAGGGTAATCGGATATATCTACTGTCAGAATGATATTAGAACGAACTAACAAACCACGGATTCACCGTAACGGTGGGGGGTACGTCGTGAAACCTAATTATTGTGGCAGTGAGAGGATAACACAAGTGTCTGACACTTACGTTAAGGGGTATCTTTGTCGACGATTGTCAACACTCATCTTCACCGCTCCTGCCTCTCTCAGTATAAACAATTCCCGATATTGATTTACAGATAGATACCAAAACAGTGTCACTAATAGAGAAATATATAAATCTTACGACCTTTCGGTAATGTTCCAGCTACGTGCGATGAACGCGCCTCAAGTGCCAAGCTTAGACTGAACCCAAAGCCGGGATCGCAACGCGCTTTATACCATCGGAGTTATAAACTACCCTCCTATAACTATATTCTGCCATAAAACATGAGGCTATCGCTTTATATAGAGTTGCGGTGTCTGGGAGTCGGAAACACCTAACTATGATACCATAAAACATACATATTTCGAAGCGATGATAGCTCAGTGGTAGTATGCACGTCTTCGCGTCAAGGGACGTGGGTTCGAACCCAAGCACCTACAATGAGCTTGAGCTTTCGGTGAAGGAAAACATCGTGAGGAAACCATAGCATGGTGGTAGGGCTTTTTCTAATGCCCGCCTGGCTAGCTACCACCCTCAAGTTGTAAACCTGCCGCCAAATACCAATAGGTGTGTTCCGGCAGCAGCACTTGAGAACCAGTTCCTCCACAGGCTTAGCGTGTCTATCAACATGGGCCGTATCGTCACTTAAGATCAGGTGAGATTATGGCCATAACGCTAAACCTTTAGTATAAGCCCACACGAACCAAATCGCTGATATACCTGATTTTTAATAGAGTGATGCACGTAACTTCAAGCAATTATAAACGATACTATTTGAATGTAATAAATTAAGTAAAACATTTTTTTATACAATGCCCGAAGCGAACAACGAATGTGGTACTTCGAGCCGGTAGTGAGAATTTAATAGCTAGTGTTTTCATAGTATGAGTTGGCTATAAATATGTAATTTAATAAAAAATATTTTTTTAAATTAAATTATCCTATAATATAGAAAAAAAAACATTACATCGAGGCTAAGGTCTAATTATTTCGTTGCACCTTTACTGGTATGCTGCAAATTCCTTATCATTGCTAATATAAGAAATTCGAAAGTGAGTTTGTTTGATTTTTACGCTTACACGCCTAAAACCGTTTAATCGTTTACGATGAATGTTGGTATAAAGATAGATGAAAAACTGGAGACGGTGATAGAAAACTTTTTCTCGCGAAAACCTTATTGATAGTGGGGTAAAGTGAGGTAATAAACTTTGTATGAAACTTATAATTGCGTCATGCCATATGTTTGAAAAATCAATATTATCGCGAGCGAAGCCGAACGTGAAATCTAGTATACTATAATAATTGAATTCGCTTGTTTTGTATGTTGATGGCTCCGTAGTAAAGTGTACGGATACTGTGTGGTTTGACGTAAGCTCGAAACCTTGCAATGAGACAGAGATTTCGATGAAGAAAAATATCGTGATGGTACTATATTCCATCCTCATGATAGTTCAGTGGTAGTGTGTACGACTTTGCGTCAAGGGACGTGATTTCGAATCCAACCACCAACAATGAGCTTAAACTTTCGATGCAGGAAAACATCGTTAGGAAATCATAGCGTGGTGGTAGGGCTTTTACTGATGCCCTTCTGGCTAGTAACCACCCTCAAGTTGAAAATCTGCCGCCAAATACCAATAGGTGTGTTCCGGCAATTGCACTTGAGAGCCAGTTCCTCTTAAGGTTTGGTGTGTTTACCAACTTGGGCCGTATCGTCACTTAACTTAACTATAAAAAAAAACCAGTATAAAACCTTCCGGGGTGTTATATTGATCTCAGTGTTGTTGGAAGATACAGAAGGCTGATAGTTAACTAGCGGTGATGCGAAAGTTAGAACGGATGGATCGAGTAACTAAATTTGTTTTTAGCACGCTTATATTAGCTCGACTTGTATCTATCTATGTAACGGAATGTAGGAACACGATTTTCAACCACTTGAAGACATCGGGTTAACTTGAAACTTTACATGTTTTTCAGGGGCCGATAGCAATACAACAATTTCATAAGTTTGTCCTAGTATCCCGGCCAGGATCATCAGCATATCCAAAAATAAAGAATAGTATGATATCTTGCGTACATATCGTTTGTTTAGGGTCTCGTTAAAGGTTAAATCAATTTACGAGAGAGGGAACTCGAAAATAGGCTTCATATAAAGCTTGTCTTAGTACCCTGACTAGAATAAGAAAAAGTTCGATTATCAATTTGAGATTTTGCATTCTTATAATTGGTGTGTTTGGTTCTTCTGAATTTATATTTATTTTGTTTAGTTTTGAATTTCTAGTTACAGTTGCTATACCTTATATAATATGATCATTTGTGACGTGTTATGTGTTTCTGCGTTATTTGTTTGTTTGTTCGTTTAATTTTGTATTATAACATACCACCGACTGTGCAAACTACACTACTATACGTTTTGCTGAATGGATTTGCCAATTGTTTGACACTTTTTTTTCAAATGCATCTAATTTTATTTTCTATACAATTCGTTTGTGTAATTTTTTTTTGTATGGTTGTTCCAATAATAAAGTATTTCTTTCTTTCAATATAGTAAGTTCATAAGCTTACCTTAAGTCCCTGGGTAGGATCATAAGGATACGGAAAAATAATATAATAAAAGGCGGAATAGATTGCGTACATATTTTAGTGTCGTTAAAGGGTTAAATCAATTTAAGGGAAAGGGAAACTAAGAAGCGGCTACCATACAATCTTCTCTTAATATTAAAAATTATAGAGTATCCAAATCCAGGGTCACCAGGACAGCACTAAAATAAAGACTGATAAAATAAATATAGGTTACGTGTCGATCTGGACCTTTTTTTAGGTCTTATTCTTATCTTTTTTATATAATAGTTTAATATGTTACAGTAGTTATTAGCGGATGTACAGCGAGGGGGTTGTCAATTCCAGACATCACGATTGCTTATTGATCCACCCTATAATAGCCTTTGACACCAAAACCCGTTTGACATGGTTCTTGAACCTACTGTCCGGCAATTAGGTAATGTGCTTTGGGATTTGTATTATAAAACTTAACACTATTACTTAAAAAACTGTTACTTGTCTCACTCAGTCAAAAATGGGAGATGACCAGTTTCTCACGATTTCTAGTATTCAAATCATGCCGGTTTTTAACGAAATCTAGCTTTTGTAAGTTTTTGCGGACATACATTGAATTATCAAGAATATGTTGGGCGGGCAAAGTTAAGATACCAAATTCCAAAAATTATCTTTTAATGATTCGCGAGGTCTGATATTGTAAATGACTAAAAAAATACGATGTCTACCTCAGCTTATGTCCCACAGAGCAAAATACCATAGTTCATTAAGCTATAGAAGTAACGGAAGTGGACTATCCTAGCATTGGCTATCTGTTCAACACTCTATTTCTATTCTAAACTAACTGAAAATTATTTATAACATTTTAGTTTGGTTGTCCAGTAAATCGTTAATTTTATGTAAAGTATTATTTATGTACGGTTAATAGCTATAGCGGTACGGCCACAATCTCGCCTGACGTTAAGTGACGATGTGACTCAAGATGGTTGCCACAGTAAGCCTAGTTGAGAGACTGGCTCTCAAGTGCAGCTGCCGGAATACATCTATAGGTATTATACTCCACCCTCCAGTTGTAAACCTGCCGCCAAACACCAATACGTGTGTTCCGGCAGCAGCACTTGAGAGCCAGTTCCTCCACAGGTTTATCGTGTCTACCAACTTGGGCCGTATCGTCACTTAAGATCAGGTGAGATTATGGCCATAACGCTAAACCTCAATTTTCTTTGAGACAAATTTCACAACCGTATTCCCTAGAAAATGCTCTATTGATTTTGATAGTGATAAATTAGGTCTACGTTTAAACTTTCATACGGAATTCTGTATCGGTTTAATACATTAATATAGAGACTTGTTTTTACAGTACTATGGAAATACGCAGGTCATTACATCATATGTTTTTTTTTATAGACAATGTTTAGCGTAGTGGCCATAATCTCACCTGATCCTTAAGTGAACGCTTAACCTGTGCAGGAACCTAGCTCTCAAGTGCAACTGCCGGAATACACCTATTGGTATTTAGCGGCAGATTTTCTACTTGAGGGTGTTAGCTAGCCAGACAGGCATCAGAAAAAGACCTATCACAATGCAATTTCCACTTCATATATCATTTGCCTAACATGTTTTCAGAACTTATAGCCAAAGACCTTTACGTTAGCTAGGTATATTTTTAGATATTTTTTTTGACTGCTAATTACAAGGGTAGTTCGCCAGATTGCCTGGATTGGGACCGGCTTACCATCAGGCCGAGCGAGTCGCTGGGATGACGTGGTGATTGCAAGTACGATCCCGCGTCGCCCTAGAAAGGCGACAGACGGCCGCGGGGTTTTAATGGGTATTCCCAGCGGTTAGCGCCGGATAAGTCCCACGTACCCCTCGGGCTGGGAAGGGATGTGTAAATGCATTTCTCCACGTAAAAAAAAAGTATATTTTTAGACTACATCTTAGAGAAGTCTCTTATAAATTTTAATAAAACATCTGCGAGCTGGATTTTCCGGCTCCGTAATTCTGGATCTGTAACTTTACATGTTTTTGTTACCCTCGCTCGGTATAATGACTGTACTTCATCTGCTGGTAAGTTACAGTATAGTCCAGTAAAAGTAGTGTCTACCGTAGGGGCAAATATCTGTCGTAAGTCGCAACTGTCTTGCCGACCCACAAAACTTTGTTAGGAGAGGTTAAAGGACTAAAGTCAATGCTCACAAAGATCTTTATTTCTATAAGTTTAAAGCATTTTTTTGTTTACACTAGAAATTACTAACAAAAATAAAAGTGCAATAATACAAGTTAAAATAAACGATGTGCAAAAGAGATGAAATGCGGAGAGATTCAGTATGTGTTTTTGATTTTGAGTCAATTATATTTACAGGGTGTAATGTACTAATGTGGTTATTAAACAGCGTGATAAATTTTATTGGATTATATTTTTATTGCTCATACTGGAATGGCTATAAGACGCACACCAGACCTTTGTTGTAGCCAACTAACAACCTCATTAATTTAATTTTATAAGTATCAAAGTTATCTTGCTAAATAGAATCTATTATTCACATGGTACAAGTTAACAATATGCAAAAATCAAAAGAAAAATATTCAGTGTGATTGTAAACCTAATAAATACATGACAATTAGATGCTATTGTAATTTAATAATTAAAAAGGAACTCTGCCGATAACCTAAATAAATAGTGTTCAATTTGGAGTTTGAGGCTGCAGTTAAATGCCATTCATTATTCCTTAAATCTCAGCCAAGACCTCGCCGACAACGAGGTCGAAATTAGGCACCCAGTTCAGCTTGTGGATCTCTTTCTTGAAACACATCGCGACATCCATAGTTTTCACGCATTTATCGTCATTAGGCGGAGTGGACTTTTCACATCCATGCACGATATCTACTAACTGCTGGGCCATAGTCTCATCTGGAGGTATAAAATTATTACTTTCATATTTTGTTTTTACTAACAGGGAAAACTGTAAACCGCATAATAACAGTAAATAAACAATTTAATATATTTCGTAAAACTAATAACGTCTTTTTGTTTGTTTGTTTGAAAACGTTAGTCTTAGGAACAACAAGTACGATTAATATATTATTTCTGTATTTGATAGAGAAATCATTAACAAAGACCTTAGGCTAGCAAACCGGTATTGAAAAAGGTACGAAAAGGGGCAAAAAATTCACGTCACGTCACGTCAGAAAAGTCACGTGCACAACACGTCTTGTATAAAATGTTTTGGTAACTTGTACGTAGCTAATTTGAATCTTGATTGAAAATTTGAATTTAAATATTCAAATTTGTAACGGGACATAAATGGAACACTACATTTAAATATGATTCATACTGTTGAATTTGTGCATGTCCTATTTACATGGTCTAAGTTTTAAACCTTGGCTAAGAACATGCCGTTCACTTTAACATAAAATAACATTATAATACGCATTGAGTAATATAAAATGCGTTTAGACTAACCAGCTCCATGTTTCTTAGCGAATTCCTTTGCATTGCCATGGTGAAGGTTGCCATCAGGATCTACGATGTCTAATTTAGTGGACAAGCAATTAATGGCACATCCAGCTAACCTATCTGTCATCACGTAATCTTCCTTCCAAAAGTTGAACAAGTCCTTGACGACGGAATCAGGCAGATCGAGCTGAATTCAAAATCATATATAAATAATTCTATAGTTTGGCATTATATCTTAAAATTGTCTTAAAATTTGGAAACCAAAAATCTATATATCATTAAAATTTGTTATATACTGAAAAAAAAACAACGAATTCTAAAAACATCATATCGGGGTCGCACGCCAGTGTACCCAAAGCACTAGCTGCATTGCCACGTTGTATTGCAATGTTGATTTCCCGAGTATTTCTGTCTTGCGAACTCTCGCATAGACGTTTCACAATATCTTTGTACGAAACTTGGACACTGAGCCCCTACGAGCCTAATGTTTCATCGCCACACAGTTCAAAACCGTACACATTTTTTAAATATGATGATTTGAGCTACTTGGAAACTTCTGCTAAAGCCGTTGGTGTACCACTTTTTACAGGAGTAGTCGGAAGATAGGAGTTAGTTCAACTTCAACCGCGATCATGAACGGACCAGTCCGTGAGCGCTCATTGATTGTTGTCGAAACTGATCCACTACACTTTACCGCGCCGCCTATGTCATTAATCCGTCTATTATTGCCGACAGTTCAGTTCGTGTTTCTGTTAATTAGTCCTAAGTTAAACTTAATCTATTATTTGGTTATCGCGCTAATATTACATTGTGAGAATTCTCTTAGTTTACTATTGCGAATTCAGAGTATTGCAGTGATCAAAGTACCGCCACTGTAAGTATGCCGGTCACCGGCTGCCAACAAAAGTAACTCAGGCAGGGAGTATTTTATTCAGACTTCCTTTAAAACTTACACCTCTCCAAGCCCGCGACTGAGCAAACTGCTCAGAGCTTCTGTTGAATAGGTTCTGTGTCTTAGTTGAAAAGGTACACTCTTTCAAGAGTTCCTTGCGACCGAGTCCCTAGTACCGCAAAATGTTTGTAGCCCGGCAGCAGCTTTCGCTGGCAATAGCCCTCCCCAATAAGGCCTGTAAATTGTCACTTACAGGCAACCGTTTCTCCCATACTGCCTTTATCGCAGGTACCAATGCCGCGACAATGCGCGCAGCTTATTTCATGCGACGTCTGCGATGTCTCACGTTTCCAACCCCGTAGCCTCGGCCCAAAAAGCAGTGCGTCCACCGCCACCCATCACTACCCTTAATAAAGTGGCCTGGCTGAGCATTTCCACGCAGCTTAATGATAAGAAAATCCGTTACACAAACACCCTTAGAACCCCTTCTGGGATCCAAATTAAAATTCTCACGCCCTTGAATTATAAAAAACTCATAGCCTTCCTCATGAAGAAAAACACCAATTTATCACGCTTACTCTGGAAGAAGATCGCATTTTGCACATAGTTATTAGGCGCGTCCCTAAGGAACTCCCCGAGGAGGAAATTCTTGCGACCCTTAAGGAAGAAAACTTCCCGGTACCAGGAAATCTTTTCGCTCAAATCCGTCTGCGGCCACACCGGTATCCCATTCGTGTTACCTGTTAGTTAGTTAGGCTTGCGAACGTTTATTCGTTTTCCGGCAGCAGTTCAAGCCAAGTACAGCCATTCTGGCACCCTTGAGCTTGCTGTCTTGGAGCTGAGTACCCTCAGCATTCGCCCAAAAAGTTCGGTGAAGCTGTCAAAGCCCTTATGACTAACAGCGTAAGTCAGGTCGAAAAAAAAAACGGAAGATAGGAACGAGCCCAAGAGCAAAACACATGTAGCATCCCGATTCCCCAGTCTTTCCCACTCTACAAAGAACTAAAGTCAAGCCCTCGGGACTTTACCAGCATCGACCATTAAACCTGTAGTTTCTAAATAATTTACAGTTGCAGCACTGGTAAGACGCCGACGGATCATAGCTTTTAAAGTTTTTCTCTTTACTAAATTCATCTTATAAAAAAAAATGCATTACATTAATTATTCTTAAAACAGCCAAATAACTAAAAACTACCAATTAATTGACGAGAATAAGTCAAATCTGATACCTCCGCCTTACACTGTTCCATGGCTTTGTGGTAATTGGCAGAAATGTTCTTCAGGACCTCCGACGAGGAGTTTACTAAGTTTACCACCACAAGCAACGTCAGTGCCAACAAAAGTATGTTTCGCGTCATCATCACGTTCAATAAGATCAACTACACCACGTTTCCTATTCTGACATCCCTAAATGCCAACATAAAGTTTATATACGTTCATTTGATATTAATTAGACTGAATTCAATTGTCGTGGATTAATTTAATTACTGTGAAGGATTATTTTTCTCTATAATTGCCTTCGTCAGCCGGCAAGACAACACGTTCATCGTCGCCCATTAGCCTTTTAATTATTGACTCTCCACATGTAAATACCGTCTGCATGTTATTTTAATGCGGACTGTCATATTATAATGCATGATTTTTGCAAACCGGTACCTCTGCTGACCGTGAAAATGCTCTTATAAATCTGAGACCATCTCGATGTACGCATTTAAATCAGCATTTTAAATCTACTATCTTGTTATCGTTACAATCGTTTACGTTTATGAAAATGAAAATAAAATAAGCTGATTATAAAAGGCTGTTTTAATTAAGGAAATTAACTACTGTAAAGTTTAAAATGTCTATTAGGAGACTTAAAATAATCCATCGACTATCTCACCTACAGTCTTGAAATTTGGCATGAATTGAAAATTTCACAACGGACGAGGATGGATGAGAGGAAAGGATGGATGGATTTTGCGATCACGAACAGTTGACGGGAAAGACACGAACGATGTCACTGGATGAAGCTGATCTCGTAACGCGATATACACTTTTTTACACTTTATAACTTTAGCGTTGGGCTACAGTGATAAAAGATGTTAAGTGCCTATGTGTACCAAGATGTTAGACGCGCCAAGCCCAATGAAGGTACCGGGTTTCGTATACGTTCACCGCAAGCCATTTTTATGGCGTTGTGACCACAATCTCACCTGATCCTAAGTGACGATACGGCTCAAGTTGGTAGACACGCTAAACCTGTGGAGGAACTGACTCTCAAGTGCAGCTGCCGGAACACACCTATTGGTATTTGGCGGCAGGTTTACAACTTGAGGGTGGTAGCTAGCCAGACTGGCATTTGAAAAAACCCTATCACCATGCTATAGTTTCCTTCACCGAAAGCTAAAGCTCATTGTAGGTGCTCGGATTCGACCTCACGTCGCTTGACGCGAAGTCGTACACACTACCACTGAGCTATCATAGCTTCAAACTATATATGATTGGTGATAGATTTTTAACCCGAGAGGAGTAGCTAGCCACGCGAAAATTATAAAATACCCCACCATCATGCTATCGTTTCGACACAATGTTTTCCTTCAGCGAAAGCTCAGTTATATTGCAGATATTACAGCTCACTTCTATCCGTATGTATATTGCACTATCAACACTTCCGGTGTAAGGTGATCATTGCCCAGTCAAACATAACTATCGAGAATTACTTCGATAAAAGGAAAAATTAATAAACTAATCCCTAAAGTTTGACCGCTTACATAAGTATTGAATCACTTTAGTTAAAAAACTTATAGATATAAAATAAACGAAAATAATAACGTATGTTTTTTAGTTGTAACACTGTTTTTATATCTATCTTATTAATGAACTTAGTAAAAATTTCTTCTAACTTAACAGCATACGACAGTACCATTTTATCATCTCCTGACGGCAGTGGCAATATCATAAAGTGCCCGTAGTTCGTTGATAATGGACTTTTAAGTGCCAACCTGATTAGCTAATACTTTGAGATAAAAAATTGCCGTCAAGCACGTACCGGTGTTTCTGGGAAGTCGCGTTTTATTGCCCGACCTTCATCCACGGATTACGTTTCACCACTTTAGTATCGTTTAGTATCGTTAATTACAATTCAAATTGGTGACATATCACCGTAATGGCAGTAGGTAATTGAAAACTAATGTACACTAACACGTATCAATGTTTCCTTTACTTATGTCATAGATAAAAAAGGGAATCAAATTGTTAAAATATTTTAGAAGGTTCATAATGCAGTAAGCAATTCAAATTGTATTATCTGTTAAAAAGGTTGAAGTTATAATAAGGAAATGTGTGTTTAGATTTTTTTACTATGGTGCAATCTGTTCGTGTATGCAGTTTGTAGCCAAGCTCAAGTATGAGGAAGTTTATAAACAAAATTAACGAACACAAATTAACAATTAGTTTTGTATCGCACTAATAATTATTCTAAGCGAAACTCGCGGTTTTTTTTATAGCTAAGGTTTCAGCGTTATGGTCATATCTCATCTGATCCTAAGTGACGATACGGCCCAAGTTGGTAGACACGCTAAACCTGTAGAGAAACTGTCAAGTGCAACTGCCGGAACACACCTATTGGTATTTTGGTGGCAGATTTTCTACTTGAAGGTGGTAGCTAGGCGGGCATTAGTAAAAGCCCTACCACAATCCAAAGCGCTGGTTTGAACCGATAATAGCTCAGTGGTAGTGTGTACGACTTCGCGTCAGCGGATGTGAGTTCGAATCATTGTACAATGAGCTTGAGCTGTCGGTGAAGGAAAACATCGTGAGGTAACCATAGCATGGTGGTAGGGCTTTCTCTAATGCCCGCCTGGATAGCTACCGCCCTCTAGTTGAAAATCTGTTTCGGCAGTTGCATTTAAGAGCCAGTTCCTCTACAGGTTTACGAGGACCTGTTGGTTAGTTAGGATCGCGAATCTCTGTTCGTATTCCAGCAGTAGTCCAAGCCTAGGTTCGGCCATTCTAGCACCCTTGCGTCCGCTGCCACGGAGCTGAGTGCCCTTAGCATTCGCCTCAAAAAGTTCGGTGAAGCTGTCAAAGCCCTTACGGCTAACAGCGTATGTCAGGTCGAAAGAAACTACCGGTTAAGCGTGTCTACCAACTGGGGCCGTATCGTCATTGAAGATCAGGTGAGATTATGGCCAGAAAAAGAATTCCTTGACTATTAAAACAAACCCATAGCCCTCGGCGTAACGTTTCCAGCAAGGCAACTGCACTAATGGTAACCATATATGGTTACTAGTCTAAAATCAATACTAATATTATAAAGAGAAAGATTTGTATTTTTGTTTGTAACGATTAAGCTTAAGAACCACTGGACCGATCTCAATAATACTTTCACAATTACAATGCTACATTAGCCCTGAGTAACATAGGCCATATAACATTATTCATGAAAATTATTAAATACAATTTAAATTCCCCGCGAACGGAGTCGCGGGCGCAGCTAGATGTTGTATATAAATTGGAAAAAACAAAGCAATTAAGCATTCACCCGATTTTTATTGATTAAAAAATTGTTGAAGAGTTTTAGATTTTAATCACAAGAATTTCCTGCAAATTTTCAATTGTTGCGAATTTCGACCGCTAACCAATAGATATTTAAAAACTACTATGAACCAGAAACAATACTTATTTAATAAAAATAGAATAGAGGAAACCATAGATAAAACCATCCAGCATGTTGATAGCTACTATTAATGATTTGGTTTCTTTTTCAGGCTTTTGGTAATATGTATTCTGATATTTACAAAAACCTTCTTTAATCTACTTGCAAACCACGTGATATGTTTAGGCTAAGATATAATATGTTATGTTGATCCAATGCACCACGGTACATCTTTCGGTCATTCTGTTCTTTACATACATGCCACGGTTTTACCCCTCAACCCTCACACTGAGATGCCAATCACATATCACTGAATCTGAATTGCAAAGGTTTAGTGACAAATTAATTCAAAATAAATTGACAAACGGGCAATAATTATATGTATACTAAAATTATAAAGTGGAAAATTTGTTTTCAAAGACCAGTCAGATTACAAAAAATATTTGTGTATTCGACTCAGCTATCATTGAGAAAGGCTTTCGACTACGTAACATCACGTTACCATAAATAGAAGCCAAGTTATATTGTGAGATGTTACAGAAACGGGCAAAAAAATAATAAATAAAATCTTGTTCCACGTGAAAGAAGTCACGGGTACCGCTAGTTTATTAAATTTTTGTCTAGTAAATCCCTACCAATATTATGAATACGAATGTAAGTTTGTTTGTTACGCTTTCACGCGAAAACTACTTAACAGATCATCGTGAAACTTTGTACGCATATTCTTGGAGGTATTAGAAGTAACATGGGATAATTTTTATTGTAAAAGAAAAAAATACGAAAGCTAAAAAAATGTTAGTTTAGTGAAGAAAGGTAAACGGCCAAAACTAGTTAAATAATTTTTAGCTACACGCGAACGACGTCACGGGCGTTGCTAATATATCTATACCACTGACAAGCAAAATTTTGGAGACACCTTTTTTATAGTTAAGGTTAGCGTTATGGCCATAATCTCACCTGATCCTAACTGACAATACAGCCCAAGTTGGTAGACACGCTAAACTTGTGTAGGGACGGGCTCTCGAGTGCAACCGCCGGAACACACCTATTGGTATTTGGCGGCAGATTTTCAACTTGACGGTGGATACCAGCTAGGTAGGTATTAGAAAAATCCCTACGACCATGCTACCGTTGTATACCTCACGATGTTTTCCTTCACCGAAAACTCAAGCTCATTGTAAGTGAATCCAAACTCACGCCCCTTGGTGCGAAGTCGTACACACTACCACTGAGCTATCATCGCTTCAATCACTTTGTTATACTACAATCCTTACTCTCGTTGGTTTTACGCAGCAAGGTGACCCATGTTACAGTTCTACCTTTTGACTTAACAGAAGATACATAATTTGATATTTTATAAGGTATAGTTCTCTTTCTCTGTCTCATGTAACGAAATTTACAGAGAGTGACGCTTGTCACATAACTCCTAAGTATTCCTTCAACTATCGAGTCGCCACTTTGGAAGTCGCTTTTCAAACAAATCCAAAAACATTCCCGCATATGATAGAAATTTATTATATTACAATAAACTGTGCACCAAATTTTTTTTTTTTTTTATAATGCATTTATTGAATCGCCAGTGTTGTAGATTTATTTTTTATTTTTTTATAATGCTTTTATTGAGTCGCCAGTGTTGTGGAATATTGGTTAACGTGTGCAGGGTCGCTTTTTAGTACTTTTCAATAACCGCCTCGATCATAGCTACTTCCGGAGCGATGCCTTCCTTCTTAGCGTCTACTTTGAAGCAGGCAGCCACCTTCACGACGCGTTCACAGTCATCGGTGATGGCGTCATACTGCTTCTCGCAGTTGTGGATCAGTTCGACCATCTTCGCTGATAGCACTTCCCCTGCAGACACGGCAAAGTTTATATGTCTCTAGTATTAAGGCGCGCATAATAAAGCGGAAAAGTGCGTTGGTTCCTTTGAACGCGCTAATCGATACAACCTCTAGGGTTGATTTTTTTTTTTAGGTTTTCGATAGAGCAATGGTGTTTTGAAAAGAGTTCTGTTACTTTTTTTTTATACTTAGGATTTAGCGTTGTGGCCATAATCTCACCTGATCTTAAGTGGCGATACGGCCCAAGTTGGTAGACACGCTAAACCTTTGGGCAAACTGGATCTCAAGTGTAACTGCCGGAACACACCTATTGGTATTTCGTGGCAGATTTTCAACTTGAGCGTGGTAGCTAGCCAGGCGGGCATTAGAAAAAGCCCGACCTATATGCTATGGTTTCCTCACGATGTTTTCCGTCACCGAAAGCTCAAGCTCATTGTAGGTGGTTGGATTCGAACTCACATCCCTTGACGCGAAGTCGTACACACTACTACTGAGCTATCATCGCTTCAATGAGTGTACGTACCTGTACGTTAAGTATTTTAAAATTTTGCATTGGAGTTTGATATCGATATCGATATATCGACTATCTGTCTTCTTGTACAAACATGATTTTGAGACCACTGGATAAATTTCGTTAAATTGCGTCCACATGCAATCTTATTTTTAGCAGTGAACAGACTTCAGTAAAAAGTATGTTAAGTTTTATATTCCTTGGCAATATTCACTTCAGTAATTAAGAAGTTGTCATTTAATAAACGCATTAAAATTTTCATTTCGACTTTTTATGGAGTTTTTTTTATAGTTGAGGTTTAGCGTTGGAGTCATAATCTCACCTAAACTAAGTGACGATACGGCCCAAGTTGGTAAACACGCTAAACCTGTGTAGGAACACACCTATTGGTATTTGGCGGCAGATTTTCAACTTGAGGGTAGTAGGTAGCCAGACGGGTATTAGAAAGAGCTCTACCACCAAAAGAATGTTTATAGTTAAAATCATGTTTACACTACATTTACTAGGATTTCCGCGGATATATCATTTTATTTTTTAAAAACGTTTATAAATATTAAAGAACTGTTCAGATAATTGTCAAAATAAAAAATGTAAAAATAATGTTAACCATTGGGGAAGCTTTTGACGTAGTCGTGCATATTCATGTGATGGATTCTAGTGTCGTCTTTGAGAAGAGAGAACTTGTTGGACATGCATATGATCGCGCAGCCCAACTCCCGGTGGACCACCTCAAAGTCTTCGCTCCAGAAATGCTTAAACTCATCCAGTATTTCAGGAGACAAGCCGGACTGAAAAAGGTGAGAATAGTGAAAAAAATGAACTCTATAGCTACGGATATAAAGAACCTTAACAAAATTTCGAAGTGATGATAGCTCAGTGGTAGTGTGTACGACTTCGCGTCAAGAGACGTGAGTTCGAATCCAAGCACCTACAATGAGCTTGAGCTTCTGGTGAAGGAAAACATTGTGAGGAAACCATAGCATGGTGGTACGGCTTTTTCTAATGCCCGCCTGCCTAGCAATCACCCTCAAGTTGTAAACCTGCCGCCAAATACCAATAAGTGTGTACCGGCAGATGCACTTGAGAGCCAGTTTCTCCACAGGTTTAGCGTGTCTACCAACTTGTGCCGTATCGTCACTTTGAGATTATCGCCATAACGCTAAACCTTAAGTATATATAAAAAAAATTATACGTTTCCGAATAAATCAAAATAAAAACTAACCTCTTGTCGACACTCCTCTAAAGCCTGTCCAAAGTGTGCTGTAACGTGACTCATCACCTCGGCAGTGCCTATCACCGAATCGATGATGACAGCGGTGAACATCAAAACCAACTTGCAGTCCATCTTCTGAACAGTTAGCATTTGAGGCAACATTGTCTCCGGCATCTCATTATATCTCATAGTATTTTTTTAACCTGCCAAATTGTATATTACTCGAACCATAATTCATTTGCGGGTTGTAAGGTTCTATCTCAATGGCAAAAGGTCGATAATGGAAGGTACGAGTGATGTCAGTTATTCTGTGATATTAAGTGATGATATGTAGTGTAATAATGCATGTTTGAGGTAATTGAGTGGTGGCCAGTCATCGTACAAACAGTTGTTTGACTAATAAGCATTTTACGGCTTCTCAGATTTGCCTATATAATTTATTTATTCAAACAATCTATTTACGTACAAACGTATTAATAAAACGTAAAACGTATTTTGCTATTATTTACATAAGAAGTTATTCTTTTGCTGATTATGACTATATTTGAGGGTTAAATATACGTAAGTAGAAGTGTTGATTATGATAGTGCATTTATATAGAAGTAATTGAGAATGTAAGAGGTTTTAGGGGATTTAGAAGATTTAATAAACTTTATAATGATCAAAAATTGTTTTTCACGTATGTGAGTAAAATAACCGCCTATAAAGGAAATTAGAAAACCTGTTAAGTAGTTTGTAAAGAAGCTAAGATCAATGATCACACTCGTCCGTTCTTTATTCTACCTGAAATTACAGTTGAAATGTCTGCCCGCCACCGACGCGGTGGTCGAATGTAAAGAGAGAACTCAAGTGCGTTAAACTGAGAGAATTGGTAACCCAAAACAGGACGGCTTCTAAACCACCTGCAAAGAGCTTGAGCTTCGGTGAAGGAAAACATCGTGAGGAAACCATAGCATGGGGGCAGGGCTGTTCCTGATGCCCGCCTGGCTAGCAACCACCCTCAAGTTTTTTTTTTATACTTAAAGTTTAGCGTTATGGCCATGATCTCACCTGATCTTAAGTGACGATACGGCCCAAGTTGGTAGACACGCTAAACCTGTGGAGGAACTGGCTCTCAAATGCATCTGGCGGAACACACCTATTGGTATTTGGCGGCAGGTTGTACATCTTGAGGGTGGTAGCTTGCCAGACGGGCATTAGAAAAAGCCCTACCACCATGGTATGGTTTCCTTCACCGAAAGCTCAAGCTCATTGTAGGTGCTTGGATTCGAACTCACGTCACTTGATGCGAAGTCGTACACACTACCACTGAGCTATCATCGCTTCAAAACTGCCGCTAAATACCAATAGGTGTGTTCCGGCCGTTGCACTTGAGAGCCAGTTCCTCTAAACGTTTAGCGTGTTTACCAACTTGAGCCGCATTGTCAATTAAGATCAGGTGATATTATGGCCACAACACTAAACCTTAACTATACAAAAAATATATATATGTATCGAAATTTATTCAGAATTAAGTAAGAAGTATTGGAGTTATCAGAAATAAAGTGCCATGTGTGGTTAAAAAGACAAGTTGTCTATTATAAGAAAGAGTATAATATAATTATGGGGCCCGACCAGGAACTTTGATATTAAAGTTCACTGTACTCGGTAAATAAGACGATATTTTTCCAGCTAAAATACAAGACCTAAACTATATTTCACATAATGATACATATTGTAAAGAAGCTTGGGGAGCTTATCCATATATCAAGTTAAGACGTGCGTACGCCCGCGGCTTGGAGCGCACACGCCGATGCAATGGTCCGTGATATGGACGTCGCGGACGGAATAATAAGCATTGATTTCAAGTCTATTATCTTGCAGTATTTTTATAAGGCGCTAATTCTTTACGCCTGTCGAATAAAAAGTTAGTAAAAAGTGTCGTTCTGTGACGTATGTTCTAATAAAAATAAATGACAAACGGACGACACAACAAATCATAGTTTAAACAGAAGCATCTATAACAAAGGAAAAGTTTAACATTCTCTCTGGGCGTGTTTTTTTAAGGTCTTCAAATTCTCGGAGAACAGTGTCTTTATCATAGAAAATGCCATCAAATAAAGAAAGGGATTGTGGTCATCATAAAATATGGATAAAAACTAGGGAATTTACCCTTCAATATTATAAATTTAAAACAAAAAACGCTTGTGTGAACCATGGTGTCACCTTTATTAGATCCAAAACATAGTAATAATAATATAGAGTTATTTGTCAAAGGGTTGTTGTGTAATTACTATATCTTCCTGCATACTATATTGAAATGAATTACATTTAATTACAAATCCCATTAGGATTTCAAATTATACGTGTAAAATAATAGTTGTTATACTATTTGCATTTTATTTACCAATGTAATCTATATCGAGATTCAATCAAGTACGTATTTAGTGTTTGTTTACCACAATGCGCGACATACATTATCATTAGAAAAATCCTTACTAATATTATTAAATGGGAAAGTCAGTTTGTTTGTTACGATTTCACGCTTATGAAAAGATTTTGATGGTTTGATGATAGATGGGAACTCGGAAACGGTGATAGGCTATTTTTTCTCGCGAAAACCTTATTAGAAGTGGATTGAAAAGCGGGATAAGATTTTTATGAGACTTTCTATTGCCATATTTTTTCGCCATCCGGTTTGCTTGACAAGAAGCCGCGCGTAAAATCTACTAAATAATATAAAATAACTCATGATGGCATTACATCTGACGCGGCGATTTCAAAGTCAACGGTCACGGAGCCGCCGAGAACGAAACGTCAATGATTGTCAGTTTGTGAACTGTCATTAGCGGCGTATTAGTTCCCGTCGGAAGCAGACGCTGTTATTTCATTCGGCATGTTTGTGTATCATCAATCATACGGCGGGGGGTGCTGGCAGCGAGAACAATCTGTCAACGTAATGAACTCCCTTGACAGTTACCTGAGGGTTCAGGGGGTAAATGGAAGGAATTGATTCACAAGTTTTTCACAGTTTTCTTTGTTTCATAATTTCACTAGTGTTAGGCTTAACCTTTTTCACCAATTTTTTGTGATATAAATTCTGACTTTTCACAAAATAACTCTTTAATCCAAATTTCAGACATTACTATCGTTAGACAATGGAACGAGGTTGAAGTTGGTCTTTTATGTAAATCTATAAATAGAGTGCACTTTAAGGTCATTGGAACGAAGTTCCTCATCGCACGGTACGAATGGAAGCTAGACAAATTAAAATGTAAAACTTTCCTGTCACGGTCTTTTCTGTAGCATGTTCTATATTGCACTATATTTGTATCGTGTAGTAGGTTATCCATAACGCGTATGCTATTGGCTGCGCCCGGTAATAGGAGCGCCCTTATTGGTTCTAGACAGACAGTAAGTTCTCAACGACTGAACTATATAGTTTTTAAACGTCATACGTGTCAACTGTTTCATAGCGTATTATATGTATGTAAATGAAGGTCATTTAAACCTTCATTTCAATTCTCCATTTATAAACTCCTTTATTTAGAATATGTATTTTCTTTTTAAACCTTACATTATCGATGCATGACTATGAGACAATGTATACGTAAAAAATAATTAATAAGAAATAAATAGATAAAAAATATTAAGATACGAAATAAAGTTAAACAATAGCTTTAAATGTTCTTTCTCTTTATGGCAGGTGCGTAAAGTATAATATGTAACTAGTAAGTTAAGTTATTAAGAAGTTATTTTGTGTATATATTTTAGTCTAACATTGTATTTAATATAATAAAATATTTTTATTACAGGGCAACCTTTAAGCTTATTGTTTCGTTACACTAATCATCTCTACCACACAACTCATTACATGTATTATAATGAATTAGATGAATTGAATGATGTACAGTAAAATGTTTATTTTCAGAACTAGAATAAATATATTGATTACGAAATTTACTACCATTCCTTCACTTCATAGGTAACTCTGCGTTTCACTTCATTGCTCTGAGGCCAGTAAGTCATTTATTTGTATTTGTCAATCAATAATACAACATGTTTATCAATAATATCATAATATGTAAGGAAATTCGTTCCAACCGATTGTTCCACGATACTCACGCATTGTTTATTTATTTCTGACTGCCAGTGGTCAGTGTATTATAAAAGTTAAAAATTATAATAAAAGCATCTCTGAAGAAAAAAATACAGTATATCTCTTAAGGCCACCAACACGCAGATTAGTTGAACAGCAAAAAAATGAAGTGATGATAGCTCAGTGGTAGTATGTACGACTTCGCGTCAAGGGACGTAAATTAGAATCCAACTACATTGAGCTTGAGCTTTCGATGAAGGAAAACATTGCGAGGAAACCATAGCATTGTGGTAGGGCTTTTTCTAATGCCCGCCTAGCTTGCAACCATCTTCAAGTTAAATATCTGCCGCCAAATACCAATAGGTGTGTTCCGGTAGCTGCACTTAAGAGCCAGTTCCTCCACAGGTTTAGCGTGTCTACCAGCTTGGGCCGTATCGTTACTTAAGATCAGGTGAGAGTATCGCCATAACGATAAACCTTAACTAGAAAAAAAAAATGGAACTAAGTTTGGGCATATAAAAACAAAGATTACGTTTGCATAAAAAAAAAAAGAAAAAAAGCAAAGCTACATATAAAAGATAGCAAACATAGAAACCGTCAATTATATATTTGATTAGGTACTACAACACACCATCAGATTCTAGACAAGAGACTTGTATATACAAAACTGTGCATTTCATATATTTTATTCACTGAAAGCGCCCTTCTAAGACGTTTTCGTTTCAAAAGCAATCCATGTTAATAAACCCTTCATGCTAATCTTTTTTAGGTTACCACAATTTTAAATAGGCCAGGAAATATCCAGCACTTTAGAAAGTAAGCAGGATGGCATAGCAACGACGACCGTCGGTGGATCCTTACTATTACGTAATTTAAATACAATCAAGATTTATTTATTTAATTTTCGAATATGATAGACGTATATTCCTACCCCTACCAAAAAAAACTAATAAAATATAACCAATGCTTAGTTTTTATCACATGCAATACGCAACAAACACCTGAACACAAGATTTTATAACAAACAATAAAATCACACGCGACACGCGCTTCCGTTTTAAATGGAAAATCTAAAAATTTACATATAGTAAACGAGATATTTCTCCAGTGGAAAATATTTATATCTCCCCTGGCAACACTACGTGACGCGAATGTTTCTCGTAGTGGGAGCGGGCAACCCACAGCTCCATCGTTCATTGAACGTCCCATTTGTTGTTGCGTAACGATTGTTTCCACTTTTCTATATCGAGAGGAACATCAGAAACATATGACCGATCGTACATTTCCTTGCAGTTCAACGTTATAAAACATTAGCTCTGCCCACGACTTCGTTCGCGTGGGACTGAATTTTTATTTAGTTATTGGAGTTTACACCTAAGGAATTGATTTTGATATTTGCCCGCGGCTTGAAAATAATATTAGGAGTTAAATCGAGCGGTAAGATTATGAATGTAGTTAATTAACAGATGTCAATAGTTACACTGAGTGTGTTACAGCATAGTATGCATGGTGGTAGGGCTTTTTCTAATGCCCGCCTGGCTTGCTACCAGCCTCAAGTTGCAAAATCTGCCGCCATATACCAATACGTGAGTTCCGGCAGTTGCACTTGAGAGCCAGTTCCTCCACGGGTTTAGCGAGTCTTGGGTCGTATCGTCACTTAAGATCAGGTATGTCCATAACGCTAAACCTTAACTATAAATATAGTATATATATTCTTCCAATGGCAGCATGATGTTGATCTTCGCATAAGGTAAGTGTAGCAAAGAGCTTGGTAGAGTATAGATTTTAAATTGTTTTTAAAGACAACTGCATAGTATTCACGTCAAAACAAGTAAATCAGTAGGATTTGTGTGAGCGGGGGAATGGCAATACTAGGAAAACATCTATTCAAGTCAGTGTTGCCTGCCTTACATTAAATGTACTCCTCAGACGCGTTGCGATGATCCATCAAGCTGTCGTTGCATTGCGCGTATACTGACTGCATTACCAACTTATACTTTCACTTTTACTACACACCAATAAGGAGAAAAAATAACAAAACTAACCGCAAATATAAGTTTGCGGGCTAACATCATTAGGGAATTCCTGCCCGGACTACGGCATAGGAACTTAATCTTTATGTCTTTGGTGCTAAAGTTTAAAATTCGAAATTTCAAATACTTTGTTTGTAGAATCGCCAACCTGAACTGAATATTACTCAATGGAATAATATGTTTTCAGTTACGAAAACGTAAAATCTTAAGTTAGCTATTATTGTAATGGCGTTTTCGGACGGCAAATGTAAGTTGGTTCCAGAAAACAGCGCGTTCCTCGGGGGAACTGAGCCATTTCTCATGGAAACAACGTTTTGAATACTAAACACGGACGGGAATAAACTTGTTCATCAAGTTGAGGCCGTAATGATGGCGAACTTAATTCACCTTTTTTTTTTACTTTTTACTTAGCTCTGGAACCGCACTTCCGGTGCCCAAACCCATCTTTATAAAGAGAAGAAATTAGAGCAAATGACTAAATTTGTTGCGTTGTGGCTCAGTCGGTAGTTTGTACGGACACTGCATCAATGGACGTGAGTTCGGATCCCTGCAATAATCGTGAGCTGTCGGTAACGGAAATCATCGTGATGAAACAATAGCATGGTGGTAGAGCTTTTTCTGCTGCCTGTCTGGCTACCTACCAGTCTGAAATTGATAATCTGCCGCCAAATATCTATTGGTGTGCTCTGTCAGTTGCACTTGAGAGCCAGTCCCACCACAAGTTTAGCGTGTCTACCAACATGGGCCGTATCGTCACTTAAGATCAGGTGAGATTATAGCGATAACTCTAAACGTATTATTTAAAATTTCAATAGTGGCATGAAAGGCCTTTAGAAGGTTCGCTAATAATCCACATCCGTCTGTCTGAACGCAATATATTAATTCAAAACCACCGAACGAGTTCTCATACAGTTTTCACCAATATACTGAACGATTCATGAATAAGGTATACAATTTATTAAGGTTTTGGATAAATTAATTGAAATATGACAGTAGTCGGAAAAATCATGACGCGGAAGCTTTAGGTACTCGCGTAAACCAACAGCGTTATATGAAGCAATGTATTTCGAAATAATTCATCTTAAACTTATTAAATTGTAATAATGAATACAATTATCTATGCGTATCCGAGGTAGATTGCTAGTAGTCAGTGGCGTAAGTATTGGATGGTAAAACTGGCAAAACGCCACAGGCCTCTCGATGCGCCGGGGCCCCAGACCCCTGAGGCCACGAGCTTAGAAGTAATGTAACATTTTTTACAAAATTTAATAAAAATTATAAATGTATGTAGGTAAGAACTTAAATTCAATTAAAGTAAGACATAATTAAAGCTCATAATATAAAAATTCAAATAAGTTATTGAGATTAAATTGCAATCTATCTATATATATGTATAAATAAATCTCTATTTCCCTCGGTCATCGCATCACGCGTGAACGGATGGAACAATTTCGCTAATTCTTTTTTTTGCTATGCTATATATTGTCAAGAGAAGGTTCATATAAAACAAAACATTAAGGAAGTTGAGCGTAACATAAAAACATTTAAGAAAGTTTTAAAAATCTTAACGACAATATTCATTTTACATAACTGTCAGATGTCATAGAGCATTACTACAATAATAAACGCTATGTTTTTGAATAATATTTTCTTTTCCTTATTAATTATATCAATTTGAATTCAGCTAGCTAGCTAGTTGTATTTATTAATATGTAATACTTATAATTTTGAAAATTAACTTTATTATATATTTAACTAAAGTATACACCATCATAATAACACTAGGATAACTAGTTAAATGATACATTGAAATTAAATTACAATGTGACGTTTATACCTGGGGTTACATTCCGTGAATTTGCCACGGATCTTAGATAGTATAGTTACGCCACTTTTAGTAATTAAAGCGATGATAGCTCAGCAGTGTGTACGACTTTGCGTCAAAGCACGTGAGTTCGAATCCAACCACCTACAATGAGCTTGAGCTTTCGGTGAAGGGAAACCATAGCATGGTGGTAGGGCATTCTCTGATGCCCACTTCGCTAGCTACCAGCCTCAAGTTAGAAATCTGACGGCACCAATAGGTTTGTTCCGGCAAGTTGCACTTAAGAGCCAGTTCCTTCAAAGGTTTAGCGCGTCTACCAAATTGGTCCGTATCGTCACTTCAGATCAAGTGAGATTATGGCTATAACGCTATGCCTAAAATACAAGTGATATATATGGAATCAATGTTACCTGGCAATGGTGTGCAGATGAGCGCTGGTAGCCACTTTGACCAAAGGTCTGTGCGGCGGCCGGCTCGGCCTGCTCGGAGGGCTGTAGGTGTATTCCGAGGTCTCCGCACCCGTCAACCAGGACCAATGTTCCGTCATTTTCACTTATCACTATCACTAACTTCCTTAAAGCACTTATTTACTTTTTATTTATTTTTTTATTATATGTTAAATTTTATATAATAAAGTTTATACATAAAGATAAATGTATAAGCGTGGATTACCGTAGTAATTAATAGTTTTGATACTTTTTAAGGGCGTGCAAACGATTCGATTTCATTACAGAGTATGCTAGTTTTATAACCTTTCCTCTAAGCGTCCTGCTCATTATTATAGAAAGATAAAGTTTTATTACATTTCGAATACGTCAAAGTTTATTATCTTTCCTTCCCGAGACATTGTTTATAAATCACATCAGTTTCTTAATTATATATCACGCAAAACGATACTAACGCCACGTAATACAGGTTTAAATAACTTACGTTAATAAATAAAAATGAAAAAATACAGTATGAGATCGAAATAAAACTAATTTAAACGCATTTTATCGCGGTTATTTAGCTTTCGAAACGTCGGGATCAAAATTAATAAATAACCGCGATAAAATCCGTTTAACTTAGTTTTATTCCGATGAATAATATATTCGCGTAAACATAAGAAATCATTACACAATATGAGAGGTGAAAATACAGTCAAAAATTTCCGCTACGTAGTAATATCTGTGATATATTTTAAGTTTATTAATTTTGAAATTAACTATGATTTATTTTGTATAAATGCCCGCCTGGCTAGCTACCACCCTCAAGTTGAAAATGCGCCGCCAAATACCACTAGATGTATTCCGGCAGTTGCACTTGAAAGCCAGTTTCTCCACAGGTTAGCGTGTCTACCAACTTGGGCCGTATCGTTACTTAAGATCAAGTGAGATTAGGGCCATTACACTAAACCTTAATAATAATAGGAATAATATATATAAATATATTTTGCGACATTTAAAAAATAATTATGTGAATGTTTTGTCCCGTTATAAGTATAACTGAAAACGCTCTACATTCAGTAAGACGTATAAATAAGCTAAGTAGAAATTACTTTGCATGTACCAGTAATGGAGTGTAAAGTCAGATCAAAATAATTCAAAACGTATCCCTCAACAACCAAACATTTCACATTCACTTAACGAGGCCATCCTTCGAACTTATATTTAACTAGTATCGTCCGCGACTTCGTTTGCTGAGAGATAAAAAATATTTGATCATTCTTGCCCGCTTCTGTAGTACTTTTCAATATAGTTTTTCTTCTATTGCAGGTAGCGTGATATCAATCAGCCTAAAAGCCTTACCTTCTCAATGATTGTGCTATGAACACACACACACATTTTTACTTTAATATGAAATGTTTTAATTATAAGGTACAGTAAAAAGTCAGCTATATACATATTGGTATGTTACAAATTCCGTTAAATACTAATGAAAATATTATTAGGAATTATGGTGTATACAAATTGAGTGAGTTTACTATTCACCCCTAGGGCGAGTGCGCCGCGGGCGTTAACATTCATAAGGGATGAATTTGCAAACCTGCATCCGCGAACTTCGCGTCACTCTCACTACGTGTTTAAACGAAATTTAATAATTATAAAACAAAAAATAAAATAAAAAAATCAGTACGCATATTCAAAAATATAATTAAGGTATGCGTGCTGAATTTTCAATGAAGCCACTGCGTGCTGAATTTTCAATGAAGCCACAGCATAGATCATATTTTTAAATAATATTTTTACTTTTACTGACTCAATCTACCTACTGAAAAGTTTCGATTATAATATTTTATTCGTATAAAGTGAGCATTTCGCTATCTCCAGGTCCAGCTGAAAACCAGCTCTATAGCAGTGTTGCCACAGCATATTGTGAGTTCGGGTCCTTTTTTAATGTTACATGCTGATTTTAGTTTGTAAGACTGTATTTGTGTAATTACGCTGTAAGTATCATCTAAGTAAGTAAGTTGATCTAAGCATGTAAGTATCATTGAAGCGATAATAGCTCAGTGGTAATGTGTACAACTTCGGGTCAAGGGACGTGAGTTCGGATCCTAGCACCTACAATGAGTTTGAGCTTTCGGTGAAGGAAAACATCGTGAGGAAACTATAGCATGGTGGTAAGGCCTTTTTCTAATGCCCGCCTGCCTAGCTACCACTCTCAAGTTCAAAACCTGTCGCCAAATACCAATAGGTGTGATCCGGAAGCTGCACTTGAGAGCCAGTTCCTCCACTGGTTTAGCGTGTCTACCAACTTGGGCCGTATCGTCTCTTAAGATCAGGTGAGATTATGGCCATAACGCTAAACCTTGATTATATAAAAAAAGTTCTTTCTTTCTAGTAAAGTTCCATTTTAAATTAGAGATATTTTTTTAGTTCTAGTCATTTTTTTTAATTCACTTATGGCACTACTACATGTGCCTGCGACGTCGTTCGCACGTAACTAAGTTTTTTTTTATTTGATTTGAGTCCCTCCATGAGGTTTAGCGTGTCATCGTCACGTAACATCAGGCAGGATTGTAGCTATAAACGTTAAAACCTATAAAACACTTAAAACCAATATTTCACCGCAGAATATATTAAGATAAATCTACTCCAGCGGCTTATACCGAAATCTTTTCTCACCGGTGACTAAAGGAAAATATTTGTAAGTGGACACTATATTCTTCAACGAAATCTGCCATATATATATATATATATATATATATATATATATTTATATATATATATATCTACTTCCTCTGTATATGATATACGTAATAATAAACACTAATGCTAAACACACAGACAGACCTAGTAACTTTATAGACATAAGTGACTCCCGATAACACAGATATATTGGATCAATTCCTCTAAGTGCTTGTCTATGTTGAAATGTACATTACGGAACTGCAATAAATATCCCTATCTCCCTCTAGCAGACGTTCTGGTTAATATCAAGAACAGAGAAATACATAGAGTCGAATGATAAAATTGGGAAGGAGTCAAATGTGCAGTTTAAATATTTTTTTAAAATAATCACTGGAGCGCAATTTGTTATCGATATAAAGGACACGAATATATGATGTAAAAATTATGTCTTTTTATCTGTATTCTGTATATATATAGTCGCTAAAATGGAACACTATATCGATCCCTTTCAGCAGAAACATCGTAAACAACGATTTACCCTTTTTAAAGGGGAGTGTTTTCATTCACTGATGGTGGTAGGGCTTTTTCTCTGATGCTCGCCTGGCTAGCTACCACCCTCAAGTTGAAAATCTGCCGTCAAATACCAATAGGTGTGTTCTGGCAGGGGCACCTGAGAGCCAGTTCCTTTACAGGTTTAGCGTGTCTACCAACTTGGGCCGTATCGTCGCTTAAGATCAGGTGAGGTTATGGCCATTACGCTAAACCTTAACTATAAAAAAAAAACTATTTATGATGTCTTTATAAAAAATCACTTAATATTTAACCACTGATCTATTAAAATAATGTCTATTAACATACGCCTTTACAAAGACAATTTTTAGAAGGTTACAAGAAAAAATATATTTTAAGATTTTTTTTGACGCTTTGAATTTTTTCTGCGTGTCTAGATAGTTTTTAGATTGGCATACGGCTGTGCCGGTACTTTCACCGATATCATGCGTAATAGAATTTACACAATTAACCCAAAGTACGAAACTAACTTCGAACAAACATTTGCTGATGACACGAACAATAGTTCTGTGCGGAATTCGAATCCACGACACTTCGACGCGGTTCGAGCGAGGCAACTGTTTTAGTCGCTAGACCAATCATGCAGTCGAAAGTTAGTTTCTTTCATGCTATCATAGTGCTTTCGCCGGTAGAACTAGTGATTAAAATATAAGTAAGTACCAACGCACAGTACGTTGTATCTACCCGTGGCAGTTGACGTAAATCACTCGTGAAGTAATAAAGGGTGCATTCCCTCTCACCGACACCGGTACAATGCATGGGGAGTGAAATGGATTATGTGCGCCTTTTCAAATAGCGCGAAGTACCTCTAATGTTTCAAATTATTTTTTTACTAGCCCTGCCTATTACTTTCTTACAAGTATTGAAATGATATTCCTTTGTCCTTGTCAAAGAACCTTGGTTTTATGATGCTAAATAAAAATAGCATAAAATTAACGTGAGTTATTAGTTATCGAAAAGTTTAATTCACGTGAAAATCAGCCATGTATAACGTACACAGAATTTCAGTCATTTCTGACCCTCTCTTCCCTGAATATTAACATAAACACTGATAAATATGTTTTTAAATTTACTCTAGAATACTAGAAGAACGAGTAAGTATAAAAATGATTGTAGGGAGTCTATGAATATATTTTTTTACGCTATGACAATTAGGGTTATCAATACAATGTGTCAAATTATGCAGAAAAAACTGATAAATAAAAATTTGGTGACGAAATCATCTTCCGTACCTCACCTCCCCAGTCCTCGTGCTATCGAAAATAAGGTAAGACACAAACCCCTCCCTTTTTGGTGCGTACGTAATACTGTAAGATCCAAAATCTGTTAAAAAATGAGTTTCCAATTTTACTATTATTTCCCACACCGGCAGATCCCAGTATTTTAATAAGATTAACTTTAGTAAGATCTATTCACTGTTTTTAATGTGATACACACACAAGAGGACAGAGAAAATAATTAAAGATAAAATAGTTTTAGTCCGTATGTTAATAATAAAAACTATAGGACGTAGAATTAAAAAATAAATAAATACAATAATATGATAATAATAATAGGTGTAATCCGGCAGTTGCACTTAAGAGCCAGTCCCTCCACAGGTTTAGCGTGTCTACCAACTTTGACCGTATCGTCACTAAGATCAGGTGAGATTATGACCATAACGCTAACCCTTACCTATATAAAAAAAACATACTTTTAGTTACAGTTTTATTACAATATTACATAATATTAATACTAAAGATATAACATAGATTTCATCAAACTGAATTTCTTGCTTTTCGTTGATCGAATCTTACTTTGCAAATATACCTAACACAGGCCACAGTTATTTATATGTTCTATCCAAATAATTCGCCGGTTTTAATGCACTTTGATGCTACGTGAAAAAATGAATTTTCCAAATAGAGAAAAGTGCCCATTTTAATTATATTTCTGTAACGTAACTGCACTATAACGTATCCGACAATAAGGAGGACACAACCTTCTTTTAAGTGATTTACTTGAATGTAAGTGACGATACGGCCCAAGTTGGTGGACACGCTAAACCTGTGGAGAGTTTGGCTCTCAAGTGCAACCGCCGGAACACACCTATTGGTATAGATTATCAATTTGAGGGTGGTAGCTAATCAGGTGGGCATTAGTAAACGCCCTATCACTTATTACACTGACTAACCCCGGCCCGTTTACCATCCGTTTTAATATTAAATCTTAAATAATAATTCGAATGTTCTCGAAATATGACTCGCTTAAACATACCACTATGGCAGGGTTATTGTAAATAATCTACTGTTGACTGCTTGGTAGAGTTATAAGCACGGCTATACACTACCTTGAAAAATATCCATTTACAATGATTTACCTTTTTTTCTCCCCTAATCAACTCAGTGGAACCTGTAAAATGTATGTAAATACACGTTTGTTTGTGCCCGCACAAAAGGCTGCAGTCTCGGACTAAATTAGGGGATTTCCACCCCCTCGTTTATAGTGTTTAATGGAAAATGCACTCAACAACAAATAAATTACGACCCATTTTTAATTGTACGCGAACTTTGTGTCCATGCAGTTGACGTGATAAATCGGTATAGAGAAGTGTCCGTAAAAGTGCCTAGAGTAAAATGAAAAAACGCGTGGGTATTGGAAAAAAATGTTCTAACTTCGATTCCAAGAACTGAACAGCTGTTTACCGTTTTGTAAACCAAATATTAATGTTCTTGACCGATTTGATTAAGCTGAAAAGGCGCTTATCCACAGATTAACTTATTAGAGTATTGTGTATCACAATACAGTTACATCAATCTCCCGCCAGAGGATGGCGTCAAGAGATGTGAGTTGAAATCCCGGCAATGAACTCGAGTTTTCAAAGAATCAAAACATCGTAATGAAACCATAGCATGGTGGTAGGGCTCTTTCTGATGCCCGCCTGCCTAGCTACCACCTTCAAGTTACAAACCTGCCACCAAATACCTGTAGATCTGTTCTGGCAATTGCACTTGAGAACTAGACGCACTACTAAGCTTAGCGTGTTCGCCATCTTGGCCCACATCATCACTTAACATTAGGTGAGATTGCTGCCATAACGCTAAACCTTAACTATAAAAAAATGTACATCCAAATCCAAAAGTGTATGTCTCGTAACGCACATTTATCACAAAAAAAATTGATTTGTTTGTAAAATTATTAATTATTATTTCGCATATATTCGGAGAAAGTATATATGCTACCCCAATTGTTTGGCACTGCGACATATTAACTTCTATACCTTTTAACCAAGTACTATTCATTTTTTAATTAAATTACACTAAATTAGACGGTAATTATCAATAAGCTATTAGAATCACTCAGCACTCAGAATGATAATGAAGCAAATGAAAAAAAAACTTGACTCACAAAGTGAAGTTTTCTGTGCGTTATTGTGACCACATACATCATCCGCACATACAGACAACCCGAGGTCAACCGAAATTCTTTTTCAAAACAGGTTTTTTATACTATCTAGAGAAATAGTATTTTTTAAACTATCTACTGTCATAAAAAGTGTTCTTGATGATATTTGTCTACTCATTTAATACTCAAAGTGCAAAAAAGTTGAGATAAAAGCAATTTAAGCCGAGATAATTGCTTGACCTTGAGAGAGAAAGAGAATTCAAACGATTCGTGTTATGACAGGTGCAACTATATATTATATAAAAGTATTCCCGGGTTTGTAACTTTTTTCAATTCAGCTTAGCTCCTAATTGTGGTAGCGTGATGTTAAATAACCTTCCTCAATGGCTGGTAGTTCCTAAGATTAGCGAGTTCAAACAAGCAAACATAATTCCCGTTATAATATCAGTCTAGATGATACAATTAATAATTATTTATGAAGAAAGTTGTAGCGCCTGATAGAAATATTAAGGCAACGAGACACAGCGGCGCGACTCGACATGACTCACCGTAAAACCCGGTACATAAAGGCGCGTTTCAACTCGAAGCTACGCTAGGGCTGTCAACTTTACTTAACTTTTTTTTTTAATTAACACGCTTATTAGCTTCACTTATATCTATCTATCTATCTGTGTGACGGAATCTTGCGACTGAGACTAATCAACTAGCTGAAGTTAATGAATATCGTGTTAGTATTTAGCTTAACTTAATTTAGGATTATATATTAATTTCATAATATTATTAGTAAAAGATTATTCTACATTTCTGGACGAAGACGAATCCAACATATCTGTGGTAATTATATAATCCGACTTTGTTTTTAATTTCCTCTACAATTTTTATTGTTCAATTGGTTTTTTATTTACTCTGATATTCTAGGCATAGACGAATCGAACTAATCACAGAACATTAAAACCAGTGTAGTTGTGAATTAAAATAGTGTAGTATATAACCCGACTCTGTTTTATATATATAGATATAGACTCGTCTGTTTGACTTATTGTATATGATTAAATTATTGTATATAAGAATTAGAATTAAAAAAAATGATGTCGATCGAGTTTCATGCCGTTTGTTCTCGATGACTGCGTTACTTTCCGAACCGGTAGTAATTTTGACGTTCATAAGCGCCTTTTAAGGGCCTAAATTGAATAAAACATTTTGATTTGATTTGATTTGACTTGAAAATTTGTAAATTTGACAATACTCAATGACAGTATAGTAAATATCATGACTTTGTCCTGAATGTCATGACTACAAGTATTAAGATAGAGAAAATCCCCAAGACATTTTTGTTACAAAACAGCAAATTTTGATAATAAAGATGTCGCTAAGGCGTTGATTATATTTGATTATATTTTTCTTTTTTACATCGACTTATTATTATTTTCACTTGATGTGAAATTCAAATTCATTTTCAGTCACCGCTGTCATGCTAGCCTGCTTAAGTACTTCTTTACGTCTCTTTTGAAGAGCCCAATATCGTAGGAAAGACGAAATACGTTAACAGGAAGGCGGTTCCATAACTCCTCGGTACGACAAAAATATTACCTTAACGAAAAAATAATAATAATTTAACACTTTGACGATGTTACCTTTAAAGTTTAACTCGTGTTTATTCAACATTAAATTTTTTAATTAAAATATAATGAAGTACAAGTGACAACCCTAACTTAAATGCAACACGCGCCGGTAAGTCTGCGAACCCCATCCAAAATCATTCGACACGAATGGACGGTCTACAAATCGTTAAACTTTACAAAATCATATTATATATTCGTAAAAATGCAATCGATTGCTTGTAGTATAAACAAATTATCAAGAAAATAAAATTCAATGTTAAAATTCAGTGTTCAATTTTCACCTTAAGCTAAATCTTGCAAACTCCCAACCTATTAAGTCATTTACATGTATGTTTCAAACAAATTTAATATTGAAAAGGAGTGAAAGATATGACAAATAATCTACTTAAAAAATCTCAATGTAAACACACCATAATAACTGATATAATAAACGTAATTGTGAGTTTGTTTACTTATAGTTTAAAAACTGAACTTTAGCGTACACGTTGGTAAGACTACAGACAAGCCTATATGCTCACCACAGTAGATTACTGTTTCCGAAGTATGCGAAAGAAGACGCGGGTAATACTAGTGTATAATTATATAAAATTTAAGTAAATAATACACCGAATCTAAGTTCTAATGCACCGGGACGCGGCTTTGGGTTTTCTCCCGTTTATTTGACAGTTGCATCAACCCCAGGGGCACGCTGTCCGCCCGCCCCGCGCGGTACAACAGTACGTTGGGCGGCACTTTATGTGAAATCGATGCAACCCTGTTTGTAAACACTTGCACTTCATACACACATCGATATAAAACGCACACACGCTCACGCATAAATGGGAGATGCCAATAAGGATTGAACTAAGTCAACAAATCGCTCGACATTTGTTTATACTTATTTAAAATTAATTTGTTTAAAGCTGATTAAAAAATATTTATACGTATTTTTTTTTTGTATTTATTTAAGTCACGATATACACACTATATATTATATATTGGTCCACTTGTTTTTAATTTAGAAAGCTACGTAATATTTTTTTAAATAAATTTAGCGCGAGGTGGCGCGGCTATGCGGCCACGTTGCGAACTAACCTAACCTTGCCTCATGCAGTCAGGGAGCGATCGTAAAATTCCTATAACACTGTTTGAATAGTTTTGATCCTTGATTAGTTGTCTTGTAGCACTTCAGAACATGTTTCCCAACTACATGTAATAATTTAACATATTATGATAACTTATTTGTTTATACCTACTCTTTAAGAATCCATACTTTATAATATCGTCCTTAAAAATCGATATGTAATATAAAGATCCGGTACAGAAATTATACCAGGAGTTTAATATTAATTCAAACGGAAATTCAAAAGCGTTACGACTTCCTGTGCATCGTACCTTGCGCGTCTTTAACTTTTACAATCAGTACATTTCAAAGACATTTGTATTTAAAGCATAAACTCCAGTCATGCTTCGATCTTTCAGATTTTTAAAAATTTAGTATTACAATATAAAATCTATGTTAATATGTTATACATAAGTGTATTATCGAAACTTAATAAGAGGTATTACATTATGTTTCTAGATTATATTTTTATATACAGTTCAGAAACAAGTTGAAAAATAACTGTGAAGGTAGCAACGCGTCTAAAATATATTTTTTTGAATCAACTACCTTCCCGTATTAAACACATTTCCATTAAGGCATAACTTTATCGCTTGGAATGGAGAAATTGGAATAAACCCACAAAGTGAGATATTATATACATGAAGAAAGTTACAGAAATCGCTATTGCACATAAAAATTCAAGTGAACTTTCAAAAATCGAAATATGTTAAAAACAAAAAGTTTTATATCCAATCATAATTACGCAAGTTTCCCAGTTGTTACCCTTATAAATTATTATGAAAACCTACTTTCTATATGTAGGTATAGCAAAGCCATGAGTATTTGAAAAATATTATTTTATATCGATCTTAAAAATGCTTACAGATGTACCAGTGTAAATTTTCGATAAACAGTAATTTAAAAACTAATGCAGGATTATTTTTAACACAAACGTTATGGAAGTTAAATCTCTTAAAAATACCGTATAAAAAAGAGGCGGATAAACTGTACTCTCTACCACTCTCGCTCTCTCTCTCTGTCTCTCTCACTCTCTCGCTCTCTCTCTAGGTTATATATATTTCTTCTATCTTATCTAATCTGTCAATTATAGACCAAGTATCAAATAAAATTGATGCAAATAATTTTTGATAGTCCGAAATTATTTCACGGAAAGTATCAAGACTGAGGGGTCGGTGTAGTTTGACGTCGAGCGTAGATACAACCCCGTGTGTGTCCGGCGGCGTGCGGCGCGCGGCGCGACGCACCCCAACCCTAGCGGTGTTCATTCATTGAACACGAGGCCGGGCGTCGCACACGGGTGCTGTGGAGTCTCCACTTGACCTTGCTACCATATACATACTTATTAGGTGTCATAATATATGTATAAACAAATAAAACGAACGCGTAATTACATCGTAGATATCAAGAAGCACCTACATGCTTACATATGAAAATGTTTAAATTTCATTATAAATACGAATAATCGTGGAAAAGTGTAAAATTCGACAAAGCTAATTCTAGTAATGTAAAAATTGGGGGAATTCTTGTAAAAGTGGAGGGAACACTTTTAATATTTATTTCGATAACAAAGTAAATTCATTTGGATCATTCAAAAACTTATTACAGGTATTAATGTATATAATTCTGTATTTTTTTAGCTAATAGCAACCAAATAAATTATAATTATTAAAGAAATTGTAATCCTAGCCATCCTAGCCATTAACATCGCAGCACCCTCGCGTGCGAGTTGAATACAATAGTTCAAGAAAGACTGTATAAACTTGCACTAACTGATTAAGAATAGTAAATCATAGAGTCATTTTTTTATACTTAAGGTTTAGCGTTATGGCTATAATCTTACCTGATCTTAAGTGACGATACGGCCCAAGTTGGTTAGACACGCTAAACCTGTGCAGGAACTGGCTCTCAAGTGCAGCTGCTGGAACACACCTATTAGTATTTCGTAGCAAGTTTACAACTTGAGGTTGGTAGCTAGCAAAGTGGGCATTTGAAAAAGCCCTACCACCATGTTATGGTTTCCTCAGGATGTTTTCCTTCACCGAAAGCTTAAGCTCATTGTAGGTGCCTGGATTCGAACTCACCTCCCTTAACGCGAAGTCGTACACACTACTATTGAGCTATCATCGCTTCATTGCATTTGCAGGGTGGTAGGGTACTTTCCAATGCCCGCATGTCTAGCAACCACCCTCGAGTGGAAAATCTGTTGGCAAACGCCTATAGGTGTTCCGTCAGTTGCACTTGAGAGCCAGTCCTTCCACAGGTTTAGCGTGTTCACCAGTTTGGGCTACATCCTAAATTAATATCAGATAAGATTGTGGGCATAACGCTAAACCTTAATTAAAATATATATATATATATGTTTGATATAGTAATCATATCTGAAGGCTTTAAGTCATTTAACATCATGCACCAGTAGGACTCAAGCTGTATTGTTAAAAAATGCAAAAATTGTTAAGTAATTTTTAATTCCATGCAAAAATTGAGGACATAGGTAAATGTAAATGACTACACACGACGAGTTGGTTTAGGGCAAACTGTGCAGTTAACACTACGGTTAATTATCGGCGGTGCGACACGACGGTGACCAGCGACGGTCGTGACCAGCCTCTTAACTCAGAGACCTCCTCGGAGTGAGATCAACGCTCCCGTTAACAGTACGATAATTGCTACAGAAGTGCCGCGACAAGTGCTAAAAACGTCTTCATACTATTAAAGATTAGCATTACTGTCGAAGCGATGATAGCTCAGTGGTAGTGTGTACGACTTCACGTCAAGGGACGTGAGTTCGAATCCACCTACAACGAGATTGAGCTTTCGGTGAAGGAAAACATTGTGAGGAAACCATAGCATGGTGGTAGGGCTTTTTCTAATGCCCGCCTGGCTAGCTACTACCCTTAAGTTGAAAATCTGCCGCCAAATACCAATAGGTGTGCTTCGGCAGTTGCACTTGAGAGCCAGTGTGTTGGGCAATTAACACCCGATGAGCCCACCACACGCCCCTCAAACCTTTGTCCTGAGCCCGTGTAATGCGTTTGTGCGTTGCGTTGAGGAAGTTCGTAAAAGCTGGGACAACAGCACGTTAATAAAAAGGGGAGGTATTAGGAAAAGCCCTATCCCCATGCTATAGTTTCATCACGTCGTTTTCCTTCACCTAAATCTCAATCTCATGTTCGTTGCAGGTATATGAATTTACGTTTTTAACGCACGGTCTGTTAACAAAAGCGAATATGTTTTATCTCTATCATGACTGGAAGAAGTGTGAAAGCTGTTCTCTGGTCTCAGGCAGTAAGGGTAATTACGGGCAGCCTCTTTTTAGTGAATATTCGTTTCCGATGATTTTTTACACAGCCCTCTCTCGCGGCCTGTTCGTGGTGTTATAATTACATATTTGATTACGAGACGTAGACTGTAAATGGATTTTTTCACCACAACAAACAAATGGTGGCTAGCTATATATGCAACACTGGTTAATAAGTATCAGTGGGAAACGTGTCACAATTTCTTTCGTTATTCGGTCTCTCGGTTTGTCACCTTATATATGAAAGAATCTCTTCCATTCACTTGTTAACATAACTCGATGGATCATACAGCGAGACATTTAATTCTTCTAAAGGTAAAGATAATAATAAACTATACATACTTAGAATAAAAATAATTAACCCAAACTTTTCATCAGTGGTAGGTTTAACAGTAGGCTAAGTAGGCTGGAGCGTAGGGCGGGCAGATTTTAGACGCCGCTAATTTGGGGCATTTTGTCTTGTTTTTTAGAAACTGAAATTATTCATACTTATACCTAAGTGTTATTAGATAATATGTTTTTTCTCTTAGAATCTAAATATAGTCAATATTTTTTCCTATAATTTACGTAGTGCTCTATGGAATCTAACTGTAAAAGTAGGTAGGGACGGAAATATTTCAATAGCCTGCGGGCGGCAAAAGTGTAAATCCGGCACTACTGCATAAATTCTTTATTATGTCTTAAATAGAATTTTTACCTACAGGTCCGTTTGTACGGCATCACTATCAAAACAATTACTCAAATTTTGATGAATTTTCTTACGATGATAACTAATATAACGGAATGATATATATGATACTATTTTTCTTAAAAAACTAAACGATTCTTGCAGACTAGGAGATGAAAATTAAAAACATTATAAAGAACTTTCTTGTCCATCTAAGTGTTGTGTTACAGCTTAAATAAGTAAAAAGTCTGTGATAAGTTATCATTAGAATAACATTACAATGAATGTAAAGTTTAAAATAGGTCTTATTCAATCATTCCAAAACATAATTCACGCAATCGCAGGCGAAGTCGCGTACTCAGCTTGTCATCAATAAGTGTGAGTCGATTGAAGTTCAGAGATAATTCTAATCTCTCATTGCAGTAGGTACGTCGAGTCCAGGAACCTAACTGGAAATAGCGGAGCAAGTGTTTTGCCGGTCACGCAGTATTCAACTCGAGCGTGGACGCATGCCTGCGCATAAATCATCTCCCGAGGCTTGAATTCATTAACAGTACTTACGGGAATGATGCAACGTTTGAACAATGCTCTTACCTGAAACAAAAATTACAAATATTAGATGACACGTGCGGAAAAGGGCTTACCCTTTTGAGACAGTATGTGTTAAACCAAATATACGCATGGCAGGTATTATGGAAATCAGATACGTTTACATTAGTAAAAGTTAATGTTATTTGTATATGGAACGTGCACTTTCCACTAGTTGGTTCCGATACCTTTGTCATTTCAGCAAGAAAGTATTAAAGCAACCGAATATGTAATCATGTTATTAGCTCGTTGTGAACAAGCATAAATTCCAAAAATACCTAAAGTCAGTTTGACCTCGTTTTCTTAGGAGAAAATTCAATAAATACAGATAAAATTATGTTGAGTTTCGAATAATATTAAATGTGAAAATATAGGTTTTTAAAGTATAGTGTGTATAAAGAAAAACTTTTTCCTTCATTTACTCTCGTGTATTTTTATCGCAAACATTGCATCAAAGGTATTTGTTTCGTACTAAATTCGTCGTTTTAAATATAAATACATGCGATATGATTTAAATTATAGCAAGTCAACTCATTTCACATTTTTGGCACCGATTTCACCGCCATTTATAATACTCCAGGAAAATAGTAGATTCCATTTTCTCAAACACATTTTTGCTTATATTTTAAACGACATACCATAGTATGAAGATTTATACGTCATATGAATATGTTCTCAAGTAGTCCGCAGGCGACTTGTGGTTCTTTTCAATCTGTGACAAATCACTTTGAATAATATTCATATTTTGTCGCGTCACCTTGATGGCGCGGAGACAAGAAGACTTATAAATGTCTTAGAAAGAACTATACGTATAATGTACTATACCAGTTTTCAAAACTTCTTTTATATATTGGAAGGGGTGATATGTTTAATTAGTAGTTAAAGATCCAGGTGTTGTTTTAAACTTACCATTTATGGTGAATTTCATGACATAAACAAATCTACTGAATGCCATCTGGCCATAGCCAGATACAAGCATACGGTGTTTGTTAGCCTGATAAAAAAGAAATGACCAGATACACAGAAAAACTAAAGTCGCCGATATAGTCTTCTAAATTACTGGACTTAAGAGACAGAGGGTGAAGCTCATCTTTCGTAATACGAATAGTCATTAAGAGCAAAGTGTTTTTGGGTGGCAACCCTTCCCTTGTCGGACTCTACAATAGAAATTTTGATTTAAAAGGAGTAGACTGGTAAGACGTTCACCTAGTCACTAAAGTCTCTTCTACACGACAACAGATGTATCTGCAGACGTCATCTTCGGATCTGTCCGCCGACGTATAGAGGTAATTTGCGCGTCTGTTGTAAGTATTTAACGTCCGCAGATGAGTTCGCCTCGAATCCGAATGTTGTCGATTTTTGTGGCACAGATCAAAGGGTTACATCGCGAACATCCAACGTCTGTCCACACGTCTGACGACAAATCAGTTTTGCGATGCACTCTCAAGTAGTAGTTAAAGGTACTAAATAAATAAATCACTGCGGCACCTACGGTTTCAATATTCTTTTTTTTATTACGTGCGAGTTGCGTCTGTCGAAAACGAACTAAACTGATCGACCTACAGACGTGTGGACGGCTTGTGGTGATCCATCTGTCATCGTCCGCGGTCGCATCTGTAGATAAGAGACATAAGACTACCTACTAAATACCTATGGTTTGCCATCAGCCTCGCTAACGAGTATTATATGATCACCCAAGTCCGATAGGCAACCTATTGATGGAGAAAGTCCAATAAACAGAACTCATCTCTCAACGTCTCCGTCTCTCATCGGCCTGCCCTCTTGAGTACAGCTTGACAGAGTAAGGAGGCGCAAATCCAGCCCTTTGTGATCAACCAGTCAGTAATTTTTTAATGAGGTATTTTTCATGGCAAGTATTTCTTCAGTGAGGATGTCCAGCTGCCAATTTTAAGGATGCTTTCTCTCTCAACTATCGTTGACGAGCAACCGGAAACTGTCTTATACTCGCTCTCTCTTATCTCCTCTTAGCTGTCAGCCTAAAGAGGTCACGTTATGCGGAGTGGTGGTGGTACGAAAGCGTGGTCATACCTCCTTATAGGAGGTCGGAGGATCTGATAAAGTTTGTTAAAAAGTTTTTTGACTGTATGGATGGATATTATATTATATAGTGTTTGTTACTTACAAGTTTTCTGTTGATGTATTTTTTATACAAATATCTGTCATGATGAATTCTTGAAAAATTTGTTGTATATAAAATGAATGTTTTTTTTTTGTCAGTCACTTCTATAAGATTCCTAACTCGACGCAACCATATCTCAAGTTGACAGATTTTTGAAGTGTCGCAAAACATAACGGGAACCGCGGGACCCGGAACACGTTATCTTAATAGAATATCGAACGGGGGGCGGCAGAGACCTGCGCGGGGCCCGACCCCGTGTAAGTAGTTGTACCCGGGTCGTTTGCATAAACCTATGGGTTTTCGCGAAATGAGTTTATGTTTACTTTTGTGGTTGATAGAAGTTTTGCACTTTTTATACTCGCCGTTTCATTTTGAAGCGATGGTAGCGCAATCGGTAATGGACGTAAGTTCGATCCTTGCAATGGCGCTCAGGTTTTAGGTAAAGGAAAGCACCATGATGAAACCATAGCATCGTGGTAGGGCTTTTTCTAATACCCAGCTGGCTAGCCTCCATCCTCAAGTTGAAAATTTATTGCCAAATACCTATGTGTGTAAATAATGCGTGTCCCAGCAGTTGAACTTGAGAGCAAGTCTCTTCACTAAGTTTAGCGTGTCCACTAGAAGAAAGTTATAGTGGGTAGTGCTTACCATCCGACGAGTCATACTTTTTGGCTTTTGGCCTCAGCCCGGGTAATGCATTTACGCGTTCCTATGAAGAAATTCGTAAAGAATAAGATTTTAAACACCGCGTTAGTTAAAAAAAGCTTAGTGTCCACTATCTTGGGACACGTCATCACTTAACACCAGGTGAAATTGTGGACATAACGCGTAAACCTAAAAGGCATTAAAATAATGTCTCATTATTTTTATAGACGTTTGTCACTCGAATATTGTCAGAGTCATGCGCGTATATATTATGACCATAGAAAACATATATATTAATATTATAAGGCGGAAAATTTGTTTGAACGCGCTAAACTTACCAACTACCAGGCGGATAAAACAAAATCTTTCTGTATTCCATAGAGCAATAATTGAGTGTCTAACATCACGCTAACACCGACAGGAACAAAGCTGGTTGGAATTTTTTTTACAAAAACGGGCAAATTTTTTTTTTTTTTTAATTCCACTCGAACGAAGTTGCGGACGTAACTAGTTAAATATAATAAATAATTTACAAGAAACATGAAATCATGTTCTGATTTGGCTCTGTTAGAGTGTTGTTTGTAGGTATAGAGGAAACATAGGTTTAACAGTATCCGGTTATGCTGCCGGGGAAGCACGTGCTCTAGGTACAGTCGGCAGCTCCGTGCGCGTTTACAACGCACTACTGTCCTGGCACAACTAACTATAATGATTTCTTATGTTTACGCGAATATTATTCATTGAAATAAAACTAATTTAAACGGATTTTATGGCGGTTATTTATTGATTTTGATCCCGACGTTTCGAAAGCTTTTCAGCCTTCGCGGTCACGGGGCGGACTCAGGTGTAGGTTGTCCAGAAAAGTTCATGTTACTGTGTCTACCTTCTACATAAATAACCGCGATAAAATCCGTTTAAATTAGTTTTATTTCAACAACTAACTATACTTACTGCAGTGCACTAGGCCTAGAGTGCCCACCATCTCAGCCGACATGGTCATTTAAGATCAGGCCAGATTACATAAACATTATGCGACTCACACATTAACCCATTCCTCGCCACTGTCATATTTTTAGGACACAATTTTCAAAATTTCTTTTTACGTATTAGGATTTTTATTTTTATTATTTCTGATGGAATTCATATTTTTACATTATTCTTCTAATAACGTAATTTTTTTTCGCAGTAAAAATGTTTAAATAATTAAATATAAAAGTCCTAATACGTAAAAAGAAATTTTGAAAAATAGTGTCCTAAAAATATGACAGTGGGGAGGAATGGGATATATAAACCTTTCTATACTAATAATTATTAGTGCGAAAATGAGCCTGTTTGTTTGTCTGTTTGTTGCGATTTCACACCTAAACCGCTAAATCGATCACCGCTTAACCTTCTTTGTAACCGACTTCAAAAAAAGTTCTAAATTCGACCGTATATATATTTTTTTATGTGTGTCCGCAGATAACTTCTCGTTTGGTAAGGTACTTGTACTATTTACTCGGACCCTACTTGAAAATAATAAAACAATTATATAAACATTTTTGATTAACTAAATCAAAACACACCTGTTACTTTGTGGTAAGTAAATTTATTTTTTGCTTTTTAGTTTCCTGTTTGAGGCCAGTTAGAGCAATAACTGAAGCAGGCTTTATTTAGGCAATAGCCTCAAATATAACATTACGCTATCGTCATTAGGAGCAAAGCTGTATGGATATAAGTTACAAAAACGGGCAAAAAATATAATAAATCGTTTTTAGATCCACGCGGATAGAGAATATAAGAAGTGAGCTATTGTAGAAAGAATGAATACCTACTGGATTCTCTGGATATTCTGATGTGCTCATAAACTTTTATTATGCTTAATTAAATGTTACCGATTTTTTCTATATCGGTGTTACAAAAGCTGATCCAGAGTTCTATTGTTTTGTAATTTCATGTGTATATATGAAATGTTGGAATATGTTCAAAATTCTGGAAAATCCTCATAGAGGTCCTCAGTAGTTCGTAGAAAAGGAAAGTCGATTATTACGTAGAACAGACATGTTTTTTTTGTGGAATAGAGGGAAACGATGTGGGGGGTCAGCTGATGGTAAGTGATCACCTCCCACAACACCTAAGAACCGTTCAAGCAAGTTGGTACCCTTGGTCATGCGAGGGAAAAAAATTTGATTATATCGATATACCAATATATTTTCAGAGAAACATGTTTAACGTTAAACGTGTTATTGGTTTGAAGGAGGCATCGCGTGTTAGTCCGGTGCGGTGCGCTGGCGACAGATTTAACTCTGTTTATAAGTTTGTTCGCTTCGAGTTATTTCTGTTGAACCGCGGACTAAACTAAACACGAACTTGTAACTTCAACGTCTGCGTTTTACTACTCAAACAACTGAGGTATTCAAAAAAGCCATATGCCAGTTTGTTTATTATACACTGCCAAATGAATGGGATATATTTATAAATAAACTTGCTGCGCCCGCGACTTCGTTCGCGTGATTTTAAGATTATTTAATATGTTTTGCCTGTTTTTATAACTTTTTTTTATACAGAATTGCCCCAGCCTAAACTTTCTGCAATGATTTCTGTATAAAATTCATAAACGGTTTTTGAAACCCGCGTTGATATTACCGCGTTCAAACAAACTTTTCCTTTTTATAATATAAACATAGATATGGCTTTATTATAAGTACCGATTATAGGTATATATATATATATATATATATATATATATAAGAAAGAAGGAAGAAAGTGGTTGATTGGTACATCAAAACACTAAGGAAATTACTGAAGCGAAGAACGTGAAACTTCAACAGTAAATTATTTTATAACGTAGAGAGTGACTAAGAAGATATTTTTACAAAAGAAAGTTAAAAGAATAATCTAAGATAGGAAAGATTGTATGAGACACGAAATCATTATATATCTATTAACTTTACATTTCATAGAACAATTTCCTAATGAGAGCCAGTCCCTCTAATAAAGGCTGGCAATGGACCAGCGATTCTCCCGGTGCTGTGTAGGTGTCTACTGGTGGCGGTGATCACATACCATCAGGTGAAACGCCTGCTTGTTTGCTCCTATTCCATGCAAAAAAAAAAATTAAAAACATAAGAAAACTCACACAGAATCAAACCCGTAGATGCATCAGTATTAAAAAGTGAAACTTACATAATCGGTATCAGTTGTTATCAATATAGAAGTCGAAAAATACTGAATCTTTGTGTCTGTCCTTTTGTATTAATATCACTTTGAAACTATAAGACAGGTTTAGTTAAAATTTAATACGATGATAGAAAATCCTATGAATTAACAGACAGAATACTTTCTATCTCGTAAACAGAAACAATACTGTCTCAGGATAGGGAATAAAAGTAAAAAAAAAATGTTAGCAAATTCACTTCAGGACGGATTTTCACACTATCGGTATGTGACAGTTGAACTAAAAATCTATATGTTTCCTAATTCTAGTATGTTAGAGTGCTAAATAGTAACGTCTGAAACACAAGAAAGTAAAGTCTGGAGCCCTATAATAATCACATAACATGGTTTAAAACTATCTCATGGGTTAACTTTTCAATTAATTTTTCACAAATAAATAATAGCCTATAAGACGTAAACGAAGTCACGGGATTGGCTAATATAAAATTATTTAAACCGCAGTTAAGAATTCCATACAATTTTTGCATCTCCTGTGTAGTCATTAAAACACATGTTAAACGCCGGAAGCGAACCTGAAACTTCGTTATGGTAATCGCACAAGCGAGTAAGAGCAATCAGTACCCATAAATAACGTGAAACATTATAATGCACTAGATATAAGTTACAGCGTCCAATTACAAGCTAAGTGCAAGGAGATAACATGCATTTAGGGTGCATATGTTTGTTTTATCATATATCTATTTAACATAATACGCATATCTTCGAACTGACGTTAGAGTATCAGTGCTTTTGCATGATGGTAGGGCTTTTTATAACGCCCACCTGTCAAACACTCTTTTTTACTAACGTGCTGTTAAAAATCCTATGCATTATGGGCTTCCTCGTCGCAGCGCGTAAACATATTTCCCGGGCTCATGGTAAGGCGAGAAGGACATATGGATAATAATCACCCAACACTATCCACTAAAACGAATCACGACGTCGCCTCCTGTGTTTTTCTAATCGATTAACTTACAACAACTTCAGAATGTCAGATACCTATAGATGTGGTCGGCGGTTGCACTTGAGAGCCTGACCCTTCAGTAGATTTAGCGTGTGGACTATCCTTGGGCGATATCTTTACTTAACATCAGGTGAGATTGTGAACTTGAATCAAACCACTGAAATTGCGTCTCTTAAATATATTATTTTGAAGCAATTTAGGTGAGAAATGTATTTAAGAGCATTGTGCAACCAGACCCTGATCTCTACCAATAGGGTGGTATTTGGGTTTGCTTAAGTTGGTATTTGTGGTGTTTCACACCAGGTGAGCCCCAAAAACCCCTCTTAGTAAACCGGGGTATACGAGAGGTCACCCTTAAAAGCTTTATTAACCACGTCATCACACAAAATATTATTACAGTGTCGATATTAAACTGTTGTTTGTGATAGCCCTACGTATGCGGAGCTCCAAGCTGTTTACGCTCGTTAGGTGACCTTATCTATTATTTTCTTTTTTTACTTGTTTTGCCTGTATTTCAACATCTAGTATATAATATTTAGTTAAATTATTCAGAGCAAGTCTCTTAAGATCTATACCAAAGCAATGCTCGAGAAATATGTTTAATTATGGTCGTTATCCAGAGATAAAATAATCGTGTCTTATATTTATCTTTCTTGACATAGGTAAAATACATTTTCGTAATATAAACTAAACTACGAGAGGTTTATATGGGATCTAACTGGAACTTTCGGATCTACAATAACAACCTACTACTGTGCATTGCTACGATACTTCCCAGAGCCGAGGAATCACTTTCTAATCGCTTCTACAGTCATCTAAGAGTAGGGTTAGCATCAACACGCGCAACCATTTTTAACGTTCCGAGAAACTAAAAAACATTTCTTTTAACGTAACATAACGTTTCAACTTTCACAGCGTCATGCAAAGAACGCAATAGTCGTATATATTTATGAACAAAACGATTTTTTATGCTGTACTTTGCACTTTTTAGTAGTTATTATGTCGATGATTATTCCACTAACGAAAACTAAACTTTTTAATTTATTTTAGCACATATTTAAATAAAAGCTATTCATGGAAATAAGCCTAAATAAACATTTCTTTTGTTATTTGAGGTTGTTTGTATAGCTAGCATCCGATTCCATCAACAGATCGTTACACGACCTAGAACTACAGTATTTATTCAAGCAAATCAAATTAACCTAAATCCGACAATGATATGTCTCGTTTAGTGAAGGCTGTACTACGGGTGGCATCGAGTTCCCCCAAATAACCATCTCAATAATATCATATTATTGTATTGTAACCAAAGTTATATACCAATTTTATAATATTCAGGTATTGAATTCTAATCACAGCCTATATTTTTGTAGTTATGTCGTTAACTATCGAATAAAGAAAACAGTTACTTAGCAGGTTAAATAAAAATTAATAAAACACAAATGTACCTTATGTCAATATTTGAAATGTATCTTCTATGCCGTAGCAATCAAACTGCGTCACGTCGTACTGTGTCGTCAATTCTTTCACAAGATCTTCTGATGCTTGTTAACCACTAGATTACTACTGTGTCCACACAGATCTATCACAATATTCACAAATATAAAACGCCTTTATCTGAGTACATAAAATATATAAAACTTTATTTAACCGCTGAAGATGCAAAAGAATAATTACTAAATTCATATAAACCGTATAAGTTTAAATATATCTAGTTATTATCAAAATGGATGTATGTTTATGGGATATAAAGGTAAAAAATTAATATCTGAAGTTATTGGAGAGCGGAATAAGACATTTTTTTTATGGACAAACACGACAAAATGTACTGCGTAGATACCATAAGTCTCAAATCCAAGCAATAAGTGCAATTTTCGTTGAAAAATAATTTACGTATTATAAAATATAAAGCATATTTTATCACATTATTAATCAAATACAATTTTTTAAAGTAAGTTTTAAATAATTTATATGAAATTAGGAATTTTTACACAAAATTTAGAAAACTCGCTAATAACTTAATTTACAATATGTATACATAAGAAATAGTTTTGTAGGAAATGTTATAGATATTTGAAATTACTTAAACCGGTTGTGTTTACGCGCGGAAGTAGTTTGGGCGGGCGGCGTGCGACACCGCCAGGGCGGGATGTCGACGAGAGAGCTCGCCGCGGACTGACTGCGCGTCGCGACCTCACGCAGGGCGGTTTACGAATACCGGCCCTTGAACCACTGTTGGGATTTATTGCTAGCTAACGTCGCACCAAGCTTTCGCTTCTTTATTATAAGTTTTTTTATAATTTCAGCACATCTATACAAAACACATACAACAAAATTGTAATCAAATCAAATCTTCTCTATGCGCTTTCACGCGTATCACTTTGAAACGACTAGATAAACTTTGATGTAATTTGACACGGTAATAACTAATAAATAACAGATCAACCTTTTTTTTTTGTGATGTCAACATTTGTTAATGTATCTTAATGTAATTATCTTCGTATGGTAGTTGCCAATTTAATTTGAATCTAAGCTCGCCTTTTAAATTTTTAAGTTTAGTTTTAGTTATAGGTTTAGCAGTCAACAATTTCAACTTGACTGTGGTAGCTAGCCAGCTGGACATTCTAAAATGCCATACTACCAATTTCGTGGCTAGTTTGGGGCTAGGTGGTGCCGGGGTCCTGCGCACTCGAGTTCTGGTGGCTAATCCGATCCTGGTCATCAAGCAAGCTCGACTCGCGATAATTTCCCCTTCTATACGGCACAGATACAACACAACTAAATTCATTTTAGTTGATAGCAACACAATTTTTCCCGCACGAAAATCACAAAGAAAGAAGAAGAGAAAGAAATGATAATCTTTACACTTTGAAAATATTCATATGCTTTTAATATTGGATAAATTTGATAAAACCTGACTAGCTTAGATATGACCCTCGGGTTTTATTTTCCCCAGGGTTTCTAGATATCTAGCTACGCTGTTACCTACTGGCATGCCGTGGTTTCCATCACCAAAAGCTCAGAATCATTACAGAGATATGAACCCACATTCACCACCGAATCATCACTGCTTGCTGACAGGCTGAAACTTAAGCTTGTGGAAGACAGTTTCTATTTATCAGTATCTAATAAATTCTACTATTTTATTATCTGGCAACAATTAATTAATGGCTATATGTGGGTTTTCGCAAGTCGTTAGGCACCTACTACAACAAAACATTACACGAATGACAATTAGATTGATTTTTTTTAATAGTTAAAGTTGTAAGTGATAATATGGTCAATGACTGTGGACACGCTACTTATAATGGAGGGACTGGCACTAAATTATGGATTTTTTTTATTTTACTTAATAGGAGCCAAACGAGCAAGCGTCTCACCCGACGGTAAATGATCACCGCCGCCCATGAGCACCCACAGCACTAGAGGAATCGCAGGTGCGTTGCCGGCCTTTATTTGAGGGACTGGCTCTCAAGTGCAACTGCCGGAACGCATCTATTGGTATTTGGCGGCAGATTTTCAACTTGAGGGTGGTAGTTAACCAGGCAGGCATAAGAAAAAGCCCTGCCCACATGCTACGGTACCCTCAAGATATTTTCCTTCACCGAAAGCTCAAGTTCACTGTAGGTGGATTTGAACTCACGTCCGTTGACACGACATTCGTACACACTACCAACTGAGCTATCATCGCTTGAGATCGCTGATCTTCAATAGGTATCTAATTATTCCCGAGGTAGTTAAGTTAGGAAGGACGAGTTACAGGAAGAGACAGTTACACTTAGCACATTAATTCTACGCGCACAAAGTTGAAAGTTAAATCCTAAAACTATACGAAGCATAATTAAAGTTCAGGCGAACAAAGAGACAGTCTCGACCTGTACATAATAATGATAAACGCATTCAAACAGATCAACTATTCCACCGCTAATATAAATAAATTCATGAATATGGTAAATGAATAGACTTGAGCTTCGTGCAGTTTACCGGCAACGAGTAATGTATACCCGTGGGAAAGAATCCCGCACCTCGAACTCTGCGCTTGAAACCCAGTATTTATATGATTCTGATTAGCGACGTATTTAGAATACGGATATGATACTAAAAGCAATGTAAACTGATTTTTCTGTATACTGCACTGACAACGTTGTACACCATGATTGTAGTTATTAAAATTGACATCGCTTCTCTCATGGCTTGAAATGATGATGCCTTAGTTGATTGTGTGGAGGCAAATTTAATGGATGTAATTTCGAATCTCTTCAACGAGCCTGAGCTTTCGGTGAAGGAAAACTTTAAGATGACGGTAGAGCTTTTTCTAATGCCTACCTAGCTAGTTCCCACTCGCAAAGTATAAAGCTCGTATATAGTTACTAAACGAAAAAAAATCCTTTGCTTGACACAGGACAAAAAGATACTTAACTATTTACACACACATATAGAAATACTAGATTTTGCTTGCGGCTTCGCTTGTGTTAATATTGGTTTTGTTATAAAAATTGGACGACGTAATAACAAAAATTATACAAGGTTTGTCCCTCACTTTGCCCCACTTCCTATAAGTTTTTAGCAATAAAAATAGCCTATCTCCGTCTCCAGGGTCCCATATATCTCTGTACCAAAATTCATCATAATTGATTGAGCGGTTTAGGCGTGAAATCGTAACATACAAAGTCATTATCACATTTATAATATTAGTATGGATTTATATAATATTATATTGCAGACGTTTATTAGTATTATATATACGTCATACGCCAACGGGGTAAATGCGTTCAAGCTTTATTTATAACGCGGCGCCAGCCGAGAGAAAACATTTTATTTTTTTTAAATACTGTAACACTGTAAAGTGACTGCACTACTCTCTATTTCTTGTACCTACGCCAGTCGGAGCACGGATTCGTGTTTTCGCGAAATAAATAAATAACATTTTAAAGAATGACTACCAATCAACTAATGTGCATATATAATTAAACAAAGTGAATAATTCGTCTACATTGTTCTTCACTCTCTCTCTACATAACGTTCTTAAGCTACTACAAAGCTAAAATTTCCATTATGCAGCTAATTAACATGTTTATACACTGTTTAACTACCTAAGGTCCCGCGTCCACTAGACTCGCCGATTCGAGTAGAATCGAATCGTAGAAATTCTCTTACTACATAGTTACTATGAAAGTGCGTCCATTAGCGGGACGTCGAAGAGCACCGAATCGAATAACATTTGCGCATAGCCCGACAAGAGAATTCTTTTCCGATGAGATTCGAAACCATTCGGCTCGTCAATAATGGACGCGGATACGCGGAAGCGCGACGAAACGTTTTAACAAAGTTACCCACTTTTAGTAGTTTTCTACTGTATTAGTGGATTTACTTCAGTTTTTGATTGAGAATGAAAATTTAGTAGGTCAGAATAGCAAGTATAATTTAGTAGATTTTAGTAAAAAGTGAATAAGGTTTAAAATTGACAACATAGTTATATTTCACCTTAACAAGAATATAAGAAAATTTCAAAGCAGTCATGAAGGCTGCCTACAGATGTGAAAACTATAAACAAACAGTTGTTATATTTGGATATCCAAATTAATTGTTTGATCTTAAATTAAAAGTGTGTACAGCGCAATAAGTTACACTAATACGAACGCATATAGTGTGTACGTTAACACGTCACGTGACCACGTCGATGACGACTTTCACGAATTCACTCCCTATCAAAACCTTCCAATAGGAGTTTTCAATTGAAGAAAATAAATAATAATAATGATACTTAAATACATACTTAGTTAGGTACTTTTTGGTTGCTTAAAGTCATTAAAAGTATTCAAAGTTATATAAACTTTATTTATTAAACTGTTGACAGCGTGTGTCAGAAACATAGTAAGTACCTCTTTAAATTAGATGATAGTAGATTTAGTCGAAAATACTTAGTAGAATCCGAAAAAGCGGTTACTATTCTGTTTGTATAACTAAGACCACGAACGAACGATGCGCCATTCGGCTCGATTCGTTTGTCCTTAGCTGAACGCAAAGTAAACAATTTGAATCCACTCGGCGCGCTTCGATTTTGATGTAACGGACGCAAGTCTTTAGTCTCGTCCGACAGTGGCGAAAGTAGAGTCCACAGACTCCAGACTTCGGGACATATGGGATAGAACGTCAATAAGAAGGCCTACTAACAAAATGTGTGTGTTCTTTTACTGAATGACTACTCTACACCGGGTTCAAAGAGTGGCGCAATTTAAATATGGTACTTCGAGAATCATTGAAAGCTAAGTTTCCGGAATTAGGTATCTAAACTCTACTCTTTCTTTCATTTTTAACAATTTCATGACTTAAATACTTACTAGAAATCGTAACAAACTAGTAATCCCATATTTCAGACTCAGTAAAACTAGTCATGTAATGATTTCTTATGTTTACGCGATAATTACTCATGGAGATAAAATTAATTGAAACGGATTTTATCGCGGAAATTTTTCATTAAATTAGGTCGGAACACTATCAATATTAAAAGTTAAATTGAAGGTAGACACAGTAACATGAACTTTTCTAGACAACCTGCACACCTCAGTCCGCCCCGTGACCGCGAAGGCTGAAAAGCTTTCGAAACGTCGGGATCAAAATTAATAAATAACTGCGATAAAATCCGTTTAAATTAGTTTTATTTCGCATACCAGTATTCGTTTTTTAGAAAATAGTGTTAGGTTAACAAATCATTTCAAGCGAATTTTGATGTGCAAACGCTATTACAAAGTGGATCAATATGTGAACGATACTTATGTATGGAATTGACAACTCTCACTGTGCATCCGCTTAAACCTATTGTATATATATATATATTATTATTTAAATATGTATCTACTATTATACCGGGTTATTTTCTGAACCGGTGGTAATTTTGAAGTGGATAAGCGCTGCGACAGGAACTAAACTGAATAAAGTTTTATGATTTGATTTGGAGTTGGTGCATAAAGTCAATCCCGAGCAAGATTCTAAGATACTTGAAGCGATGATAGCTCAGTGGTAGTGTGTACGACTGTGCGACAAGGGACGTGAGTTCGAACCCAACCACCTACATTGAGCTTGAGCTTTCGGTAAAGGAAAACATCGCGAGGAAACCATAGCATGGTAGTAGAGCTTTTCCTTTTTTTTATGGCCATAACGTTAAACATATGAAAAAAAAAGATTCGGGCGTAACATACTAGTATCTGGAAGTCGATAAAAAATTGTAAAAATGTATAGTAACGCTATATATTATTACAGCGTCCTCTGTAATAAGACATCGCATCGAGACGAGTATAACGGCATATGCCACTTATATATGTATGTGTCTATATGAACTGGGTATTAGACAAATAAAACCAGCAACCGATACCGTAAATATCCACTCAAGTGCTCGAGGCTACCCTCCCTTCCGTGTACGTACTTCGCCACATTGAAAATGTTGCCAGTTTAACTGCTCTACATACACGAACCTCTAACTATACTGGATATGGCATAATTATTTTTCTTAGTACGTATAAAGTATAAGGCTTCACCATATTGAAGATCAGCCGGACTGCAAGTCACGCCGGCAGCTGGATATACCCTGTCTAAATTAAAACGGAAGAGAACCAAAACAACATTGATTTGTTTCCATAGAAATCTCTTCGAGTTACCTTTATTACTGAGCCGCTAGCTAGATGGCGTTAAAGTAGCTAGATTTTGAGATTTTTTGACAAACAATTTTTTTATCTTTCGTTTTTTTTTTCTTTTATCAATAAAAAGTATCCTATGTTACTTCTAATACCTTCAAGAATATGTGTACACAGTTTCATGGTGATTGGTTAAGGAGTTTTCGCGTTAAAGCGTAACAAAACAAACCTACAGTCACTTCTATAATTGTAATAGCTCAGTGGTAGTGTGTATGACTTCGCGTCAAGGGACGTGAGTTCAAATCCAAGCATATACAATGAGCTTGATCTTTCGGTGGAGGAAAGCATCGTGAGGAAACCATAGCATGGTGGTAGGGCTTTTTCTAATGCCCGCCTGGCTAGCTACCACCCTCAAGTTGTAAACCTGTCGCCAAATACCAATAGGTGTGTTCCGGCAGTTGCACTTGAAAGCCAGTTTCTCCACAGGTTTAGCGTGTCTACCAACTTGGGCCGTATCGTTACTTAAGATTAGGTGAGATTATGGCCATAACGCACAAACCTTAATTGTAAAAAAAAATACTAAAGGAATTCATGTATTTAAATTGCAGATATTGAGAGAGTTACAACAAACAACTGGCAGATGTGAAAAATAATTAACAGGAAGAAAATATACACATACATATGTATGTAATAAAAAGTATGTACATTCTAATATATAAAAAGGCAACGTAATCATTCTACATTTCTTATTCCTCTGTGGAAACATAAATGCAAGAGTGATCACGTGTGATGACATAATGAATAACATGTATTTGCAAAGAATAATTCACTTCTAGTAAACAATATTGTTCCGAGTTCTAAATACGCTAAGTGTCGTGAACAAAGGCAGAACAATAAAGCACAAATCTTGTGAATCTCAGGCGACGTTATCGCGACCGAGGATGCGCCACTGTTCCCGACCTCACTCGCCCCGACCGCCCCGGCCCCAGCGCGCCGCCGGCAACGTGAATGAACACACACGGGACAAAATATCTACCGCGCACGACAATATTTTATTTTATAAATACTCATTATATTGAGTAATTATTTACTGTTTCATTTATTTATAATAAAGATCAATAGACAGAATTGAAACTTTTTTTTACATCGCATCAAATTTTTTGGTCATCTATCGCACGTCGCATTACACTCGGTCTCGGAGTAAGGGTAAAGTGAAAGACGCAATATGGTGGTGTCCATAGCTCGCATCAGCTGACCGTGTAAGATTGATTCCAATTATCAAGCCAAGATTAAAAGCAGGATTTTCGTACCATAACATGTAAGATTTATAAGTAGATCTGAACAGTTAACATTCCGCATATGCATTTTATGGGAGTGCCGCCATAATAAAAAAAAGGCACATCCAAAGGCTCCAAGTCTGGAGGAAATCGACTTTAAAATATTTTTTACTTTTTGGCGGAAAAAACGTCAGTATTTTGTTTGTCAACAATGTATGATGAAAATTAGTATCTACATGATTTTTTATAAAAGTATTTAAAAATCACTTTTTATATTAATAGCATTCATAAAAATAATCTTAACTTTCTTTTTCAACGTAGAAGATAAAATAAGTAAAAGCATCACGTATAAAAAGCATAATTAACAAAACGCGAGTTTTCCTCCTAACATTTAGAGAAAAATATCTGAAGTGATACAATGACATTTAAAAAACCGAAAAATAATTGACTTATTTTTGCTTTGTATTTTGAGTGTTGATTGAATTACTTTTGTCACTATTTTATACACCTAGAACTAGAGAGTTCTCTTCCAATGAAATACAAATTACTTTATTCAGTTTAGGCCCTGAGAAGGCTCTTACGAACGTCAAAACTACCACTGGTTAGGAAAATAACCCAGTCATTGAGAAAAACCGGCAGGAATTTCGATCTGGTTATATATTTTTTAAGGTACATATTTAAACAAAGAAAATTTGAAATTCATTTATAATCATTTTTAGCGGATGCACGAGACCCCTATCTTTTTTAGACTTTTTAGAATTTCAGACATCACTATTGTTCACATTTTTATCCACTCTCGTATTTCTTAATGATTTGTTGATAATGTTTAATATATATTACTATAACTTCGACATATTTTTTATTGTTAAGGTATAGCATTATGGCCACAATCTCACCTGCTGTTAAGTGACGATATGGCCCAAGTTGGTGTACACGCTAAACTGGCTGGACTGGCTTTCAAGTGCAACTGCCGTAACACACCTATAGGTATTTGGCGGCAGTATTTTAACTTGAGGGTGGTAGTTGTCCAGGTGGACATTAGAAAAAGGCCCAACCACCAAGAAGAGATCTTTAAAAAAATATTGTTAATGAACGCTGCGTTCCTGTGGCCAAATACCGTCGGTATGTTTTCAGAATAATGCAGTTATAAAGGCCCGTTCACGCGGGTCCCATTTCGATTGGTTCATTTGCATAGTGATGCGCTCGCGGCACGGATTTATCCCACCTTTATTCACCAATAACTTTACCTGTAACAATATGAAGCATTTACCTGTTTTATCAAATTATCTTCATTACGAATTATATATACGTAAACTTTTTATCATTATCTGTGATAAAGCTGATCGAATTTCAATGGTCGATCGAATGGTGATACCAATGTATAATATTACTGACGATTGTAAACAAAAATAATTAAATAAATCACAACATTGGTATTGTAATAAATTCATATGAAGCGATGATAGCTCAGTGGTAGCGTGTAGGAACGCCGCGACATGGGTCGTGAGTTTGAATCCAACAACGTAACAAACATTATGATGAAACCATAGCATCGTGGTAGGGCTTTTTTTTAATACCAACTGGCTAGCAACCACCTCCAAGTTGAAAATCTGCCGCTAAATACGTATCGCTATTCCGGAAGTTGCACTTAAGAGGCAGTCACTTCACTAGGTTTAGTGTTTCCACAAACTTTACTTAACATTACTTAACATCAGGTGATATTGTGACCATAACGCTAAACATTTCCTTACTAATATTACAAATGCGAAAGTGAGTTTGTTTATTAAGTTTTCGCACCTAATTCACTGAATCGATTACGATCAATTTTGATGAAGAAATAAATGGCGGAAAACATATTTAAAGTGGGGTAAAGAGAGGGATGATCTTTGTATGAAACTTTTAATTGTGTCATTCAATTTGTATGACAAAATCAATATTTACGCAAGCAAAGCCCCTCGTAAAAGCTAGTAAACTATGTAAAAGATATCCCGACGAAACTCAAAAATCCTTATTCAGTGTCAAATTTTACGAAAATCTATTCACTAGTTTCAGAGTGATAAGCGATAATGCAAGTATACAGACAGACATAGTATATATAACTAGCAAAAGGTACCCTAACTATAATTTCCACATAAATAACAAACAGTTTTATGATATGTATATAGTAGATCGTCGTCCCACTTTCTAAAACGTTATTAAACAATAATAAAATAAATTAAATTTGATGTGCAATGTTTATTTATATAACAGAGTAGAAAGTAGAAAATAAAAGATTGCACATGGAAAACATGGGAAGCATGTAATACATAACTGTAAACATACGCTTCGTTTTCAATCTTCATTTTCTACTTTTTAGTCGAATTCGAATGGAATTTTGATATATCATATTGATCTGATTGATTTAAATTATATTCAAGTATATATCTGTTCGAGAAGTTAGTTATAAATCTATATATAAATATGCATCTCTATTTCCCTTGATCATCGCATTATGCGTGAACGGATGGAAAAATTTCGTTAATTGCTTTTTAATTGTATTAATTATTGCCAGGAGAAGGATTTTATGAAAGATAAAAAAAAATAAGGAAGTTGAGTGAAACATTAAAAAATATAAGAAAAAAAACCTTAACTATAATAATCATTTTACATAACTCTCACTTAATAGTATACATAACACTATGTTTATATATATATATTAATTATACCAAATCTTATTCAATATTCATAGTTACGACAGGACAAAGTCTGTCGGGTCAGCTAGTCGATTATAAAAAAAATGTTATAAAAAAATAAACAAATAATTTTTTCCACATTTTCATGCACTGTCATTCACTTCTAAGATACGGTCCGAATTTCAAGTGCGAAACTCATTGGGAAGTTAGTTTAAAATGAATTACAAAACGCCACCCGGACAGACATACAAGAAAGCGGGTTAATTAAAAATAAAATGTAATAATACAATATAAAATGACACATAAATACAGTTTTTTAACTCAACTGATTATAAAGAAAATTCAATAATTGTATTTTTTTTATGGTCATCGAGCGCCGTGATATGAATCATCCCGAGCTGTCACAGTGACAGCTGTCAGTTGTGATTTTTTGTAATTTCAACACAAACTCCGTTACACGAACCGAACTGATCCCATTTCGGTGTGTCTGCGACGGACGCCAGCATTTCTCCCTCCACAACACACTGTCATCGGATCCCGGATTGATTACAATACAATGGGAACAAGTTTTATTCGAGGCAACGTATTTGTAAGTTTATATTATTTGCAAATTATATTGAATACGTGATCCGCTACCGAGAAACGTTTTACGAGTGAAACAATTTCGTAAGGCGCTGTCGTCCGGACCGGTGGAATGTAGATAAGATGTGCGCGGGTTCGAGGCCCGGCGTGTATCAACGATTGTTTTGAAACACCTATTTCATAATAATTCATTTAAATGTTTAACGTTGTTGGGAAACGGTGCAGAAAAACCCCAGAAGGGAACTTAAACGCTTCAATAAGTTTAGATAAACCTAGTGTGCATTAACCCGAGTATAGTCTTGGGAAAAACTAATATTTATTAAAATGGTGTATTCTCTCAGATATTTATTCTGTTAGTTAGTTAGAACCGACGTTTGGACTCGGTAAGTTAAACTTTGTCTCGTCAGTATCAACCTTCACTTATGTCATAAATGTTATAATTTTTCGTTTCTTTATCGCTTTTAGAATTAATTATCTCAATTTTACAATTTATCTCAACACAAATCAAAAACCTTAGCTCAGTTTGTACGGTTGTGTACTAACGCCGCTTCAAGGGACGTGAGTTCGAATCCATCCACAATGAGCTTGAGCTTTCGGAGGTGGAAAAACATCGTGCTGAAACCGTAGCATTGTGGTACGGCTTTATGTAATGCCCGCTTCGCTAACTACCACCCTCAAGTTGAAAATCTGCCGCCGAATATGTAAAAGTGTTTTCCGGAAGTTGCACTTGAGAGGCAATTCTTCCACTAAGCTTAGCGTGTCCACCATCTTGGACCACATCGTCACTTAAAATCAGGTGTGATAACGCTAAACCTATTAACTGTATAAAATAACTCACCAATCTATTTTTTGAAACGAAATTAATGCGGACATATCCGAAAACTGAAATGGTCGCCCGGACACCTGTCTCACATAAACAAGTATAATTTTACAATTCAAAATCTACTCTTCTTACTATTTTAAACTTTATTTTCTTAATGATAAGGATCAGTATGTTTAAATTTACAGCAAAACAACTTTTCAGTTAAGTTTCGTAGCGCGGAATGAACAGTGGTAGTTTGAAGTCCGACCCAATTCTGTTGGAGAGTTCGGATTTCAGTTAATCGTTGCGAACGACCGTGGAAATTATTGGAAATTAATACAATTCATTGAATACTAGCAATATGCCTCGACTTTCCATGAGTAATTGTGTTAATTATAGAAGACAAAAATCTATCGTTGCTATAGTTAAATAGATGTTTTTCAAAAGAAATAATTACGTAATTACTTGTTTTCATATAACTTTGTGTGTTTATGTGGCGCACGACAATAAAGTTCACCAGTCGGTGTGTAGGTTACAGCTACAATCTCACATGATGTTAAGTGACGATACGGTCCAGGATAATTGACACGCAAAGTCTAGTGGATTTTCCGACTTCTTTAACCAGTCAGATTTCAGTCAATTTATACAAAACTTCAATAAATTATACATCGAAACCTTTCTCGTGGATCACTATTTCTATGGGTAAAAGTCGTATGAAAATGCGTCAATTTTCGAGTTGTTTCGATTTCAATGACGTTCAAATCATATATTGAAGCGATGATAGCTCAGTGGTTACGTCATATGACGTGAGGTCGAATCCCACCATCTATAATGGGCTTGAGCTTTCGGTAAAGGAAAACATCGTGAAGAAACCATAGCATGGTGGTTGGGCTTTTTCTAATGCCCGTCCGGCTAGCTACCACCCTCAAATTGAAAATCCGGCAGTGGCACTTGAGGACCAGTCCCTCCTATAAAGGTCGGCAACGCACCTGCGATTCTTCTGGTATTGTGGGTGTCTATGAGCGGCGGTAGTCACTTACCATCAGGTGACATGCTTGCTCGTTTTCCCCCTATTCCAAAAAAAAAAAAATAGGTAGAAACTGTTTTTTTTTATGTTAATGCACTGAGACAAACAGCTCATCTGATGGTATATGATTACCGTCTTGTATATACAAACGCAAAACCAGGAGCATTTATACAGCCATTTTGCTGACCGGAAATGGCTTATTCATTATGCCGGAACCCAGCTCATAATAATCTTTATTTTGAGCCATTCTAAGCCCTAGGGCGGTCGCTAAGGAATCGGGTAGTGACCTCACGACCATGCTATGACAGATCAAGCATTACACGGCTATCCGTCCGACCGATTCGACATGGGAACCTTCAAGAAGAGAGCTTACTCTTACCTTAAAAGCCGGCAACGTATCTGCGATTCTTCCGGTGTTGTGGGCGTTTATGGGTGGCGGTGATCACTTACCATCAGGTGACCTGCTAGCTCGTTTGGTCACTATTCCATAAATAAAAAAAATGACCAGAATCAAATAAGGGAGCAACAATCGCGAGAGCCTCGTCGGTTCTGCTTTTTTAAGCAATTATTACTTTAATTTTAATTATTTATATTTTATTTCCAATATCTATGACAAGCGAACTAGGCTGCCAGCTCAGCAAGTTTTTAAGAGCCAATCTCTCTAACACTAAACATATAAACCACTAGGTGACCCGACAAACGTCCTGTCTTAGCTATGAATATTGAATTCGAATTGATATAATTAATAAAAAAATATATTCAAAAAGAAAGTGTTCATTATTGTAACGCTTTATGGCAACTGACAGCTAGTTACATAAAAATGATATTGTCGTTAAGTTTTATTGAATTTTCCATAATTTGCTGATATTCCGGTCAACTTCCTTAAATTTTCTTTCTTAAGAACCTTGTCCTGACAATAATTAACCCAACAAAAAAAGAATTAGCAAAATTGTTCCATCCGTTCACGCGTGATGCGATGACGAAATGAGAAATAGAGACTCATATATATATATATATATATATATAAATATAAATATATATATTTATGTATAAAAGTATACAAATAAATTGAAACTTAAGATAATTGACAGTTTATGACTTTCGAGTTAAAAACACATATCATAAAATTTGAAATATGGTAGTCTGTATATTTTAATAATCGCCATTATTACGAGTAAACCAACTTGTTTCTACAACACCACTGTGAGTACAGTGAGAGAATTCACAGCGCAGTGGTTCCATAAGTACCGTGGTGGTCCATAAGACGTTGTAACCGTCTGGACCTATTGAAACATGCCGCGTCAACTTCAAAAGTACTTGAAGACGCCCCGTGGTAAATCAAATAAAAACTATGACAGAAACACATTCCGGCGTGAGAGTACACTTTAAACTCGACCGTTTGTAATTAAATAGTTATAACTTTCGAATAATTACCCTGATGTAAGTTAACATCGTGAGAAGCACATCGACTATGCAGAGGTCAAAGTTGTGACAAGGTCACCAGTTATCATAAAACCATGCCGATTTGCATTTATTAATGTAATTTAAATTCTGTATTATATTAAAGAATAAAGAGATTCCCAGTAATTTATTTTTAAAAAGTTTGGATAATCCAAAAGTGCACGCCTAATAATTTAATTTCTTTTTTGGTTATTTAATAACAATTCGACCACATCGAATCAGACCGTGAAAAGTAATAGGGTTCTATTCCTAATTATACTGAAGCGTAACAAAAAAAAAATTGATTAGTAAAGTATTTCGGTCGTTATCGTGATAACATACAGGATCCGCACATACAGACACATGGACGTCCAAGACAGAACTTTTATAACAGTTTTTTAACTAGTTTAAATAACAAAACTGGCATCGAAAATATTATATGTTAAAAATTGAGTTTTTTCTTGATATGTGTGTATATATATTATTTTACAAGTGCAATATATGATAAATAGAGACATATTGTTTTGCGTGAAGTGACAGTAGTGCCCACCTCAGCGCTTCGCTTATGAGGCGTTCAAAACGGTGTGTGCTTAAGATCACATGACAGGAGTGAAGAGAGAATATAGTGAGAGAAAATGAATAGAGAAATGAAATATAGCTTACGTGTACGAATAAACGGAATAAATTGCGTCAAAACTAATTTTCTACGAAGTTTATTTATCAAACTAAAAAATATATATATTTTATTTTGTACACTTTAGGAAGCCTTTTGTTTTACGCGCTACTAAATATCTATATGTCAACTCATATATATATATATATATATATATATTAACTTAATAGTTTTCGAGTCGCTACACAAAGATAGAAAGTTTAAAACTACAAACAAAATTCTTTTCACTTATGTCCCTGAAAAAAAAACCATCTCGATTATAATAAGAAAATACAACAAATAGTTAGATCAGTTACAATTTTACTATATATGTAGGTCTTAAAGCCTAGCAAAATAAAATGGCAAATATGTTTAAACGTCAAATTGATATCGACATAATGTGCAAGGTGCAAGCACGGAATTAATGTGTATTGTCGTTATTATTTTTAAATCCATGGGTGCAAAGCAATTGGTAGAAGAAAGAGCATAACCAAATAGTTCAAGGGTCTTGTATTTAATATGTTTGATGATCAGTCAGTAAAAGTGTTAGTGTTTTAAACAATTTATTTACGCTGTAAATACATTATGATCCAAGCTCACCCAATCAAGACAAGCCTAAAGGGTTAATTTGTAAACAGAAAATTGTATATCCATTACATTATGCAACAGTACTGATTACATTAATATACATAGCATTGAAGCAATTCAAACGACCGGTTAAAGTATGCATGCACTATGCGTCCTCGCGCTGGACCCGGTTGGTATTGGTTTAATTTAGGTGTTGAGTTTTCCGCTGGGCTCTTAATGTATCATGTTACTATTCTTACGTAGCTATGTTAAATTTAATTTGGTTGCATTTTGTTTGACATAGTTTAGTTTTTTTTCTGTACTTAAAACTTATCGTTATGGTCATAATCTCACCTGATCTTATGTGACGATACGGCCTAAGTTGGTAGACACGCTAAATCTATGGAGGAATCGACTCTCAAGTGCAACTTGGACCACACGTATTGGTATTTGGCGGCAAATTTTCAACTTGAGGGTAGTAGCTAGCCAGGCGGGTATTAGAAAAAGCCCTACCACTATGCTACGGTTTCCTCGCGATGTTTTCCTTCACCGAAAGCTCAAGCTCATTGTAGGTCGATTCAAACTCACGTCCCTTGACAGGAAGTTGTGCACCTACCACTGAGCTTAGCCAGGTTGCAGAGCCGGGCTGTCCGCATTGTGAATGATGCAGACACCACCAGCACCATAGAACCGCTGAAGCTACCAAGGGACATTGCCTCTTTAAGCGTGCTCTACCGTATGTACCACGGCGAGTGTTCTGAAGATCTCTTCAATATAATCCACTCCAACCCGTTCCACTACAGAGACACGCCTCCTATTTTATCGCGAACTAAAAAGTTTACTAATTCATATTTTTGCCGTACCGTGGAGCTGTGGAACCGTCTTCGGGTTCAGCGGTCAGCGGGTTCCCACCCTCCTATGACATGGAGTTCTTCTAAAGAGACGTGAAAAGGTATTTAAGCAGGGCAGCATGACAGCGGTGACTGAGTTTGAATTTTGATTTAATGTCAGTAGTCACCAATAATTTGTATTATACTGTACTTAACACCAGGTGCAGTGTAGTCACTACGCTGACCACCATAGAAACAAAAAACTTATAGTTATTTTTCTATTTCTTGGGTATAGTACTTTTCATCTGACATGTATTCAAATCTTTATGATAATCTCGTATTTGTCATATTAATTAGAATAACCTGAGGCACAATTGGATAGTTGATACAAGGTTTCTAGGTCAATTATAATTGAGTCACCACTTTGTTAAGTCCTTGCACGATGCCTGAAGATTTGCAAGATCGTATTCTATAATTCTACGTATCATTGGAATAATAGTGTGTCAAGAAGTTGCCAGTAAATAAGATGGAGATTTAGGTACAAAAAACCAATAATTCTAACAAAACAACAATCCATATTAATATTATAAAGCGAGAAGAGTTTGTTTTTGAACGCGCTAATTATAGAAATGACCTGTTTGATGTCAGAGAATATATTTTTATTTGTGAGAGTAATCACTGAGGACTGCTTAAAGCTATTTAGCATCACGATACCACCAACAGTATTGAATAAAAGTTAAACAAACGGGCAAAAATTGTTAAATAAAATTTATATGCACGCGAACGAAGTCGCCGGTGGAGTTAGTATATTATACAAAAACCTTCAATGCATTTAGTAAGTAAAAGATTTAAATACAGTATATGCAACATGAAAATGTTTATAAAGTTGAATGTTGTTAGTTCGCATTCCGCTTTCGATTCTAAAATCTTCCCCAAAATGTATTTTCCGCGTTCCAACTTCGATGCCGTGTCGATGGCTTTTTTATTCAAATGATTTCATTTGATGGCGACAGGGAGAGGGCAGCCGAGGGAACAGCTTGAGACAAACCTGATAATAGCTTAATCTAAGCGCTCTATCGATCCGTTCGGAAACTTAACACCATCCCGCTGTAATCTTTTCAAACGGCGGAGGGAAACACAATGGCTCTAATTTAAGCTCAACTTTTCAAAAGTTCGATATACCATTTAAATAAATACCTTATCACCTAATTTTCTCCTCAGAATATACGCTTTCTTCCGAAAACAGTTCAATACTTTTATGCTCTGTTTTTCCAAGACTTTCCCTTTTGTTTTTATTAATGACACAAAACTAGAAACTGTTGTTTTGTCACCTTCAGGAAAATTTCTTCGAGTTTCACAATAAAAATATTCGAGCAAAACGATTTATGAATTCCCAATTAAATTTTATTTATGAACACCAAAACTCGAACTGGCAAAACTAACGCATATCGATCGATTTACCCTGTTATATCTGACACATTATCAGTTTTATACAAACAATATTTATCACATATTTACTTATTACACTTTTTTATAGTTTATAGACAGATGCGGCCCAAGGTGGTGGACACGTTAAGCCCAGTGGAGGGGCTGGCTCTCAAGTGCAACTGCCGGAACACACCTATAGATATATGACGGCAGATTTTCAACTCGAGGATGTTAGTTAGACAGGCAGGCATTAGAAAAAGCCCTACCACCATGTTATGGTTTCATCACGATATTTACCTTCACCGAAAGCCAAGCTCATTGTAGGTGGATTCGAACTTACATACATTGGCGTGGCCTCTATACACTCTACCAACTAAGCTATCAGCGCTGCAATTCACATCAATCAGCCCTTACAATTTCTATACCAAATAACGTTCACGTACACAATATAATATTATCTGAAGTGTTATTACAAAATTAACCTCAGCAAACAGCATTCAACGAGAACGTCAAACGAGACATGGCCTCGGAATGAAATGTTTTAATGGCAGTACATTTCGTTCAGCAGTAGTTACCTTCGAGATGATTACCGGTGATAAAGCTCACTCGGCCAACAGAAAATTACGGCCCTCGGTAAACATTTAAATTGAATATTAATATCGAGGTGCCGGCCCAGACAAATGCCCGTCATAAGCTCACAACGCGATTTTAAAGTGACCACACGAGGATTGATTACGGGCAAACAGAAATGTTTTACATTTCGAGGGCAATTATTTTTAATCGACGTTCACTTGAATCTTTAATTAAAATTAATTACAACTTCGACGCTTTGATGGCGAATTCACGAGATCGGATTGACTGATGAGCTGTGTAATAAATTGAACTAAATTATCAGCTTCAGGATTGAAAAATGGATTATATATTGCGGCTTCGAGAGAGACTGCTTATTTATATTTACCGGCGCTGATTGCAGCAGGCGATAGTGAGTAATTTCTCAGCGCTTTATGTATATATTTATGTGTGTATTTGTCAGATATACAATAGTTTACCATGACTATTAATAAATAAAAAAACATTAATATAAAATATTATTGATGACCTTGTTATTGCGTATGTAAGGTGCTATTAATTACGTAGAGGTATTGAGAGGGTTGGTGGGGTAAGGAAAATCTTACATGTCCTTATGTTAGGGGGGCAGGGGAAATTCATTCTTACGTAATATTTCGTGTACCAAAATTCAATATTAATAATTTAATTTCATTTTGGATTCCTAATAGCTTTCCTATTCTTTAAGTATACAGTCGAATTTTAATTTTATTTAAATAATTTTTATTGCTTAAAAAAAAATTACTTATTAAAATTTCATATGTTTTCGTTGTTATCCATGTTTGTTTCTATGGAAACAATTATAGTGCATTATATCGTGTATTATCGTATTTTTATAATTAAAAAGGTAAAAAACATTTCCTTTCCCAACATGACAGTTTATTATTTAGAAGATCAAGATAGAATCTTACGTATTTTTGTCCGGGGGAAGGGGGGTCAAAAGTGACCAAAATGATCCTTACGTAATTCCTAAATGGACCCTAAATATAAACATATAAAACAAATCAATAAAAACGGTACGACTACAAATTTCCTTTTTACATTTACATTTACATTTACAAGCAATTTCCTTTATACTATTTTATAATGTTTTTTTTTAGGTATTAATAAAGTTTAGTGTTACCAATTAAAAAAAAAGTGTGAACTTATGCACGCTCGTAAAATGTTTTAATTTTTTTAGTCTTACAAAACAATTATCGCTCCAATAATTTAAACTCGCGTGCCAATAGTCAAAGTATGCAAAAAAAAACGATAAAATATTGTATGTATACTATATTAAATTACCTATGATAGTACATTTTTACAATTCACAATTATGTTTAAGATGTGTCGGTTTGCATATCGGTGTGCGGACGTAAAAATCAACTCTCATTTATATTATTGTTACTATATGAATAAATGAAAATCTATTTCCCTTGATCATCGTATCACGCTTGAACGGATGGAACAATTTCGCTAATTCTTTTTTTGTTGTGTTAATTACTGTCAGGAGAAGGTTCTTATGTAAGAAAAACTGAAGGAAGTTGAGTGTAACAATAGAAAATTTCAGAAATCTTAAAGACAATATTAATTTTACATAACTGTCAGTTATCGTAGAGTATTACAGTAATAAACACTGTTTATGAATAATATTTTTTTCTTTTAATTATACCAATTAGAATTCAGTATTTATTGTTAAGACAAGACAATGTCAGTCGGGTCATCTAGTCACCTTTACATTTCGATAATATGTCATGGTTAAATGTCTACCACAGAACAAACAAGAAAAAAAAATCTAATTGAAACGTCAAATTTTATGTTAAAATTCAACGCTGTTTTTACGATATCAAAGAAAATATATAACAAATCGCATTAACAAGAATTTATATAAAGAGACTCTTACAAATTTAGTCATAGCAAGAAGAAAAACAAGATATATCACTGTAATAATTATAAGTGTATTGCCATAAACAAGATAATGCGAATGTTAGATACGAGTTAGTTAAAGCAGAGACAAGAGACAAGTCTGTTCACATACACGCCGCTGTGTGGTGATGTGGGACGAACCGGTCCCTTCAGTAACGCTAATTGACGTCCGACGGACACGCGGACAAAACGACACAACTACTCATAACACGATCCGGTAGATAGGAGAAATACACCAAAATCTCGATACAAATTAGACACAATTCGCGACATCACTCCGGCAACGAGGCATTCGACTGAGATACCCGCAAAAGAAAGTCACACAAACTTATCGGGGAATGTAGTGAACATTCATCTGTCAAAGTCACGAAATAAAAGCGATTCTATTGAGTGATCGGCCGGTACTTGCAGCATTTTATAATCATTAAAAAATCTCGATCCCGTTATGGTCATGCGAGGGTCTACGTGGGGCCCGGCCTTCGATCTCATATATATCTTAATCTCTCCGGGTCAGGGTTCCATTTGTAATGCACGGTGGAAGGCGGGTGCAATTTTTTGCAGTCGGTTTGTTTGTCCATCGGGCAGGAATGCCCGGTGCTGGAGAACCTGTCTTTTGACTGAGTAATGCACTCGAGATTTTGCTTTTATAAAATTAACGTCGCCTGGAACGCACTTACCGCTTGCGATGATGTTAAGCGTTTGTCAGGAGAGTGGTGTTATCTCGGACGTTTTCTTATTTTAACGTTGCAGTCTTTTTGTTTAACGTCAGCCGCCGAGGCGTTTCCAGCGTTATCGCACTTCGAGATTAAGCGAAACACTCTCGCGTTAATTGCGATTTAATATTTTGACGGTCATTGGCGATATTTTATGCCACTGCGCTTTAATTTATTATAATATGCTCGAGTACAATACTCACGCTACAGGAAAAGCCGCAACAACGCACATTTTTTTTTTTTGTATCAAATGTTATCCAGATTTTAAAGAGATCTGTTGCTTGTTTATTTTTTTGCTTATTTATTTGTATTATTAACAGTTTGTGGCGTTTTTCTTTTACTGTAGTATGGCAAAATGGGGTGCGCGTTACCTGCCGGTAAGCCCATAGCATCTGAAAACCATGAAGATTCATCTGAAGACCATGCAGGTATGTAAGACTCTTGGCAAAGACACTGTTCCAACTGGCCGTGAGTTTTGTTGCATCGTGATTTTATACTAAATTGTATCGTAAAAACTGCTTAGCATGCAAGATCACGCTATGCACGTAGATTTTGGTGTAAGCAGCAATGTACGGCAATAAGATCGCACAACCTAATTACATTTTCTTAAGTATCACGTTACCGCATTCGCATAGTGGCATACGAATTTTTTAGATTATCTAGAATCGTTTTTTGTGGATCAGTGTATGTACATATATCCACTAAGTTAATTTTTCCTTGTTAATAAATCTAACAATAACAGACTGTTAAAACTGTCAGTAATCACCACTTACCCGTCGGGTCAGAAAATAAAATAGTTTGACCGAGTGTACGCAAACGCATCGCGACGGTAAACACCTCTGCTCGAACCGGTATTTATACAAATAACACAATATTTGCTTATTGCATTTATAGTCATCTTATAATGACAATAATTCTGTATCAATGTTAAAGGTAACATAAAAAATCTAGCTTACGAGACAAATATATGACGAAGCGATGATAGCTCAGTGGTAGTGGGTACGACTTTGCGTCAAGGGACGACAGTGCGAACCCGACCACCTACAATGAGCTTGAGCTTTCGGTGAAAGAAAACATCGTGAGGTAACCATAGCACGGTGGTAGGGCTTTTTCTGATGCCCGCCTGAGTAACTACCACCCTCAAGTTGAAAATCTGCCGCCAAATACCAATGTGTTACGGCAGTTGGACTTGAAAGCCAGTTCCTCGAAAGGTTTAGCGTATCTACCAACTTGGGCCGTATCGTTACTTAAGATCAGGTGAGATTATGGCCATAACGCTAAATCTTAAATATAAAAAAAAAACTATACTAATATTGTAAAGAGGAAAGATTTGTATTTTTGTTTGTAACGAATAAACCCAAGAACTGTTGGACAGGTTTAAAAAAAGTAACGTAGGCTATATAATATTCTATATTTATGAAAATTATTAAATTAAATTTCATTTCCACGCGAACGTACTCGCGGGCACAGCTAGTTATAGATATACTAGAGCTTTTACCCGCGGCTTCCCTCACCTTAATTTTGAGTATGTTAAATCGGATGCCGTAATAAAAGTTAAAAGTACCCTATCACCGTCTCCAAGTTTCCATCTGTCTGTAAATCAAAATACATCATAATCCATTCAGCGGTAAACTGAAAGCGTAACAAACAAACAAACTCACTTTCGTATTTATAATATTAGGAAGAACAGTAAGGAGTTATGGCTAAATAAAAATTGAGTAATATCATATACTTCGAAATGTATCGTCTACAAGTAGACTGTAAACAGAATCAGCTGCACACAAAAAATTTCTGGTATGGTCTTTCATACTTCTATTATAGTACCATCCAAATACTTCAGCGAACATCGAAAAATAAGACTGAATGAGGACTGTCGTTAACATGGCATCCTGTAAGCCCGAGTACACACTGGCAGGTTTTTTTTTATTTTATTTAATAGGAGCCAAATGAGGAAGCGTCTCCCCCGATGGTAAGTGATCACCGCCACCCACGGACACCCACAGCACCAGGGGAATCGCAAGTGCGTTGCCGGCCTTTATTTGAGGAACTGGCTCTCAAGTGCAACTGCCGGAACACATCTGTTGGTATCTGGCGGCAGATTTTCAACTTGAGAGTGCTAGCTAACCAGGCAGGTATAAAAAAGCCCTACCCTCATGCTACGGTTTCCTCACGATGTTTTCCTTCACCGAAAGCTCAAGTTCATTGTAGATGGATTCGAACTCACGTCTCTTAGCGCGGCATCCGTACACACTACCAACTAAACTATCATCGCTTGAGATCGCTGATCTTCAATAGGTATCTAATTATTCCCGAGGTAGTTAAGTTAGGAAGGACAAGTTACAGGAAGAGACAGTTACACTTAGCACATTAATTCTACGCGCACAAAGTTGAAAGTTAAATCCTAAAACTATACGAAACATAATTAAAGTTCAGGCGAACGAAGACACAGTCACGACCTGTACATAATAATGATAAACGCTTTCAAACAGATCAACTATTCCACCGCTAATATAGATAAATTCATGAATATGGTAAATGAAGGTATCTGGCGGCAGATTTTCAACTTGAGAGTGCTAGCTAACCAGGCAGGTATAAAAAAGCCCTACCCTCATGCTACGGTTTCCTCACGATGTTTTCCTTCACCGAAAGCTCAAGCTCATTGTGGGTGGTTGGATTCGAACTCGCGAGCCATGAGGCGGCGTTCCTACACACTGCCGCTGAGCTATCAACGCTTCAGATAAACACGACTAAGACAGCACTAGATGCAGGTCCTTCATTTCCTTTCATTTTTTCGATGTTATATGGTGATATTAATTTGTAAGACTGTATTTACACTGTACGCATTGTGGTTCACCGAAATAAATGTTCTTTCTTTCCTATAACAGGGATACCTCCATATTTACTAAACTTTAGTAGAGGCGAAGCTTCATTTTAATTGAAGTTAATAAATTTTGCCATCACTTACAAGAGTAACGTATTTGGGAAATCATATTAAGTTAATATTAACCAAGATTATACAAAAACGAAAAATCTATTCCGAATTCGACGCGCGACCTTAGAAAGATTTGTTAGATATCTATCCGGTAACCTCAGACGCACAGTTCCTTTCAATGTGAGCACAAATTTCAACATGACTAGTTGCGGCCGTGACTTTGTCTGCGAAGATATAAGAGTTACTTCGCTGTGTACAGCATAAAGCATTATGACTATATTCGTACCTAATGTAAAGTGACGATGTGGCCAAGGATGGAGGACACGCGAACCCAGGTGAAGGGGCCGACTCTCAAGATCTATTGCGGAAACACACCTATAAGTATTTTTTTTATTTAAGGCTTAGCGTAATGGCTATAATCTCACCTAATCTTATGTGACGATACGGCCCAAGTTGGTAGACACGCTAAACCTATTGAGGAACCGGCTCTCAAGTGCAACTGCCGGAACACACCTATTGGTATTTGGCGGCAGATTTCCAACTCGAGGGTGGTAGCTAGCCAGGCGGGCATCAAAAAAAGCCCTACCACCATGCGCTATGGTTTCCTCACGAGGTTTTCCTTCACCGAAAGCTTAAGCTGATTGTAGGTGGTTGGATTCGAACTCATGTCCCTTGACGCGAAGTCGTACACACTACCACTGCGCTATCACCGCTTCAAAAATAAATACTTAAAATACTTTAGTAGAGACATCGATTTCCATACATTATCCACTACCAGAGTCCTAATAATACTTCGTAACATTCAAATGTTCATAAACGTGGCACGTAAAACAGTGCCGTAACAGTATTCAGCCCATAAAACGTTGATATTAATTTAACAAAACAATACCCCGTTTTCCCATCGCCCGAGAACCGAACCCGCGTCCCGAGCGGCCACTTAATTCCATTACTAATTCAACTAAACGAGCCCGTTGAATTATAATCGGTTAACGTGATCCAGTTCCGGGGAATAACAGCGCAAAGGAAATGAACATCTCTTCCGGCGCGTTTGACAGCAATCCACGGGGAGTTTCCCTTGGGCTGTTCGTCTACGTTTGGAACCTTTTCGCCCGGTGTCGTTCGGATGACCGTAGGCAGTGTTTTTAATCCATAATGGCCGGTCCGCTGTATTGATAACGTCCAGTATGATATACCGCACAAGTGAATATATTACACGAACACGCCACCATTGTATGGAAGTGGCTATCTGTGGTTGTATCATTGACGATTCTTCAAACTATAACTGTGATGCAGCTTCGCTAGCGTGGAATTAAGAGTATTTAAAGAGTATTTAAATAAGTTAAAGAATCTGTGGGTATCGTGGACCATTCGGAATGAATTTCCGTGCGTAGTATATTATTATTGATAAACGTTATCATGTCATTGATTAACAAATACAAATAAATAAATTACTAGGTATTAATTAAATTAAACGCAGATATAACTAATGCATTCAAGGTAGGAAATTTCGTAATTAATTTATTTTTTCTAGCTATGAAAATACAAACATTTTATTTTAAATCATTCTATTCATCTAATATATATAATACGCTGCGAAATAGCTGACGCGTATGATGAAACTATATCTGCGCAGTCGTTGAGAACTTACTGGCTGTCTTAAACCAATAAGCGCGCTCCTATGACTGGGCACAGCCAATAGCGTACGCGTTATAGATAACCGTCAACGGTATAGTACTATAGAGCAATGGAGAACGCACTAAAAAAAGAGTCGTGACGAAAAAATCTTACAAACTGATTTGTCTAACCTCCATCCGTACCGTGAGTTAAGGAACTTCATTCAAATAGAGTAAACCCTTCCACAGAATTTATCTATCAAGCAGCTTAGATTGCGCGATTCAAACAAACTAAGAATTTTATACGCTTTATAATGTTAATTTAGATATTATAAAACATAACTAGTATGTAAAATGTACTAGATTTTACATGCGGCTTCGCTTGCGGTAATAACTATTTTGTCCAACAAATGGGACGAAGCAAGAAAAAATTTCATACAAAGTTCTCTCTCTGTCCCTTCCAATAAAGATTTCGCGAGAAAAAGTAGCCTATCTCCGTTTCCTAGGTCCCATCTATCTTTGTACCAAAATTCATCACAATCGATTCAGCGGTTGAGGCGTGAAAGCGTAACAAACAAAGTATCTTTCGCATTTATAATATTAATAGGTAAATAGGTATTAAATAAAAGATATTGGCAAGGCATAAAACATGTTTATGTCGATACTGAAAGCGACTGATGCGTCATACTCTCTCACGTAACACTCGCTGAGCAAGCGTAACAGTGAGGCGTAGACTGTATCTACCTCGTTCCCATAGTCGACTTTACCCGAACGAGCGTTACATATCCGAGCGTTGCAGCTTAGTTTCATTCAGGAATCAGAAAATAAACTATGCGGCGTATCTATACAAGTTTTCACTTAAAAAAAAACAGTCCATTTCCATACAAAGTGTGACAGCGGGTGCACTCGTGTTATCAGGGCAATTGTGATAAATAGCGAGCGGGCACGGGATCGAACCCGCTGCCTTATTACACTTAAACGATACTGAACTAACTTTATTTAGAATACCTTATTGACACGGTGGAGTCTCAAAAGTTCAAAATGTTTTCGGGTACAGAGATATAAAAGTCTTATATGTGATTTTTACTTAAGCTTGATTGTAAATGATTTATTAAAGGAATTATATATAGGAATTATCTGAGGGAAGTCGATGATAAGGACATCATTGTCATTCTTCGAATATCATAAATCAAAATCCATTCAAAATACTTGACGGGAATCATCAGCTTAATTTTTTTTTTTTTTTTAGTTTAGGCTTAACTTTTTGTCACAATCTCGTCTGATGTTAAGTGACGACGTGGCTCAAGATAGTGGGCACTCTAAGCCTAGTGGGGAGGTAGTACAACTACCAAAACACACCCATAGGCATTTGGCAGCAGATTTTCAACTTGAGGATGGAAAAAGCCACACCACCATGCTATGGTTTCATATCGATGTTTTCCTTCACCGAAAGTTCAATCCCATCCTAGGTGGATTCAAACTCACGTCCTTTGACGTAGTGTCCGTATACGTTAACAACTAAGCTATCGTCACTTCAATCTTGAATCAATTTTGATGAGAGCTCTGTGATAGTGTGTATTGGCGTCAAGGGACGAGAGTTCGAATCCGACCACCTACAACTTGAGCTTTCGGCGAAGGAAAACATCGTGAGGAAGCCATAGCATGGTGGTAGGGCTTTTTCAGATGCCCGCCTGGCTAACAATCACCCTCAAGTTGAAAATCTGCCGCTAAATACCAATAGGTGTGCTCCGGCAGCTGCACTTACGAGCCAGTCCCTCCACAGGGTTAGCGTGTCTACCAACTTGAGCCGTATCGTCACTTAAGATCAGGTGAGATTATGGCCATAACGCTAAAACCTTAACTATAAAAAAAACATGTGAAAACCATCACCATTACTTGCGTAAATATTATTGAAGTGAACCAAACAGACCCGTTCCGTCAAGATCAGCGATATGCCATGTAATACCTCTGGTGTTGCGGCTGTCTATAGGCGACGGTAACCATATATCATCAATTGGGCAGTCTGCCTATTTGTTGTCCGTTAACATAAAAAAATGTGGTAACTTATTTAGGCAAACCAAGAACTTAATTTTGTGAGTTCTGAAATAAAGAACTTAACCGTTCAACTATGTAACCTCAAGGTGATTAAGGGACGTGCCATTACATTTTATTTAATAAGTTACAGTTGTATTACGTATTGTTAACCTGTATCGCGTGGTGTGAACTTGGCGGATGGGGGCTAGGCGAAAAAATGTGTAGGATTTTTCCATCACGACCCTTTCTATAAAGAAAGAAAAGAAAGTAAATACGTTTATTACGGAACTCACACAATAATAATAATAACTAAATGACTAATACAATAAAATTAAAAAATTAGGGTGAAAAACAAAAGCAACAATAGCCTAGTATATATAATAAGCAGAGAGTGCCCACTAATCAGTTGTGTGAGGCCGCATTTGGTCCCATCTCAGTTAAAATGCTACAATGTATAATGCGTTGCAGCGCTGGTTTTCTGATGGTACATTGTGATGTCACGGTCAGCACTACTTTTTTAATAAGAAAAAGATTCTAAGGTAAAAATCAAAGAATATCATTAAAAATTAAAATAAAATAAAATACTTGAAATAGACATGCCCAATAACAGGTTACAATAAGGTAATAAATAAACGCATAAGGATAGAAAATAAAAAATATGACTTATATGATTTGATGATGATGACATGGCAGTATGATTTCTGGTCTTCGCTTGTTCACTATGGAACAAATAAAAAAGGGGAAAAAGAAAACAAAGAATGCCATTACTATAAAATTGTGTATATAAACAAAATATTTAATTGGTGAAAATATAAATAATTTTATGAAATTGGGTTTATAAATACGTAAATTGCGTTAATAGTACTGCTATTTAATACTTGAGATTGACGGATCTAGGAAAATCGGAGAAGCCATAATCAAAATAGAACAGAATGAACTAATTTAGACGGTCTTTCTTAGTGCGTACGTTTGTAATTCATTTATTTGTAATACGTTTATCAATATTAATATAGTTCGTAAGGAACTTTGTTCCCACCGAATACTCTAAATCATATTTTTTCAATAAGCATTGTGTTTATCCAACATAACTAGACGAAGAGCAAGTGTTATAGAATGTAAAACAAGGATTCTGTTTATACCTTTGTTGTTGTATGGAATGTTTTTAATCAGTACAAGTAAATTACGAGCGCCAGCGAACGTGATCCGAGTTGAAACAACCGAAACCGAATAAATATCCTATAACCGGTAATCTGGAATATAAACCGGCTGAAGAAATCGCTTTATAACGCACAGGGCACACGAACTCAATAACTATTCACGAATAAACTCGTATTTTCATTTGAAGTATTATTAGCAAAGCACACTGCAGCGAACACAATATGGAGGTTGGTCGTGACGTTGAACTGAAAAGTAACTTTTTCAATACAACAAAACTATCAATAAATTTACTTATACACAGTAAACAAGATATCAGGATAATTTCTAACACTTGTCTAACTGAACATACGTACATATGAATAAACAACAGACGTAGATATGAACCGGATTTAAATCGTGGTTTCGAGTGTTTCACCCAAGTTCATTACAGCAAAAGTGCGACTAAATTAGTGAACTATATAGAAAAGAACATTGCACGCTAGAAGGAAAAACGATCACAGAAGAATCTAGAATTCAATTTTTTCTATTTTAAGACCTGTGGTGGCTTTTTCGGTGGGGTGACGCGGTGATTGCATGCACGGACCCGCGTCACCCCGGGAAGGCGACAGACGGCAGTCAGGTTTTAGTGGGTATTCCTGGCGCTTAGCACCGGTTGAATCCCACATACCCCTCCCAGTACCTCGGGCTGGGAGGGGATTCATAAATACATATCCACACGAAAAAAAAAGCTGGCTGGCTCTCAGATGCAACTGCCGGAACACATCTATAGATACTTAGCGGCAGATTTTCAACATGAGAGTGGTAACTAGCCAGCTAGTCGGTAGAAAAAACATGCTATGGTTTTCTCATGACGTTTTTCGTAACCGAGAGCTCAAACTCATTGTAGCTGGATTCGAATTGACGCGGCGTTCGCACACACTATTATTATCCATTATCGCTTCAACCTTTACCTGGTAGATAGGAGGAATCTACCGTCACAGATTATAAGTAGTATGAAAGGGTTACCTAGCGGAGACCAGAGGGTAATGAAATTGGCTGCGGATCATATTGGTTTCTTTTTAGTGGAGTTTTGACGTTTTTTCTCTGTCAATGAGTACCCAGAAAAAGCAAGAGGATGTACGCAAGTGTTCAGCCAGGTTACCAGATAATATACCAGGTTATAGCAGAGATACAATATTATGAGCTTCTTTGGTTATAGGTTGATTGATTATAATGTCGAATAAATAATCAAATTCGTGTGTACCATGGCTTATATTATAGTCGGTATACATTCAAATTGGAAGGAAAAGTAAAATCGATTCCATTTCTGTTAACAATGTTATTGTGGAGTGAATTTACATGTATTCGCTATTATCTTTGTTTTCTCGTTTTATCTATTAATTAATCTAGGAAATTAAACCTATATACATAACGTTAGCTCTTTATAAGTGATTATATTGTTTACACTTTATTAACACGTCGACTGTCATCAACGAGAAAACTCTTCCTGTATTTACCTGCCATTTCTGTACAGATAGGATTAAATTCGAAATATATCAGTGCTAATAACGTTAGATTTTTTCTGGGAAAAGAGCAATAAATCAATACTGGCTTGCAAGTACAGAAAATTTATTAAGAAACGAACAAAAATAATACACAGGGATTATTGTTTTTAATAATATAATGTGATTAAATTAAATTGTCATTTTAAACAAGATTTCTGAAAATTACCGTGTTAATAAACTTTTAATTTTTTATCTTCGGACATAGTAATCCCGTGTCACGATCCACTTGTATGCTGTTACTAATATATGCAACCGTTTTCAATTATATTTTGACAAATTTTATCGCCTGGTCCAACTTGAGAGGTACGGTCCCTATAACAATACGTAGGGCCATGAACGCGATAGGGGTTGAATTATTTGCAACCGGAAATTACTGGCAACTTCTCCCAATTAACTAGCATCGTTATAAGAAAGAAAGAAAGAAAGAAAGAAATCGTTTAATACTAATAAAAGATATACAAGCATTAAAGGACACTATAAATAAAAACATTAAAAGAAAATAAAAAAGAAAAAGACAATACCACATAAATAATAACAGTGTATATCTAATTACTAGCATAGGGCGTCCAGCTCAGCATATGCTAAAGTGTCCGAAACACTCAGCGCTGATTTTCAGCTGGAACCCAAATGCAGTTGCGGTGCGTTAAAAACTTGTTCGACCAATCGCAGTAAAAATTCTAAATAACAATATTAACAATAAAGATAAATTATGGTAAAATAAAATAAATTAGGCATTTCTTACAAATATACGATAAACATTGTGTGCAGGGGTATAAATAAATAAATAGATAATAATTAGGGTACTAATCAAATATTTTACTTTACAATAACAGAGCAGCATAATTAAACTAAAAAAAAAAAAAAAATAGACATCTAGACACATTGCATTATTAACAGTTTCTTTTTTAAGTTAAACCTAAACGACGACAGGTTTTTAAGGTCGCGTATAGGGGGAGGAAGGTCGTTCCAACATCGAGAAGCTGCGAACCTAAAACTGCCACGAAACGAGGTGGTAGCGTGGCCGGTGAGTGCGCAACAAGTACTTACAACTTCTAGTACCATATCGATTCTTATCCCTCGCCCAAATCAGTTTCTCGTGGAGATATTCAAGAAATCCGGTATTGATTACACCAAATAATAATGTAGCAAAGTGTAGTTGGCGCCTACTTTTCATATTTAAGAGCTGTCCCCGATTGAGAAAAGGCGTAACATGGTGTCGTGGTGGAATATGAAAACAAAAGCGGGCACAGGCATTCTGAACCTTCTGAATAAGCTTTTTCGTTTTAGCAAGGATACAAGATCCATAAACAACGTCCGCATAATTTAGTTTGGAAAGAATGAGTGATTCACATAGCATTATTCTAACTTCAGTGCTAATGTAGCGACGTATGTTATATAAGAGTTTTAATCTATATATGCAATTGCGTGTGGCTTCTAATATATGTCTTTATAAAATGTAGCGTTATTTGAATTTAACAATATGCTTAAGATATTCGATAAAGACAGGGTTATTGAGTTACTTTAAATTAATTTTGTGACTAATAACAGTTTAACTTTCCGTTAACATTTACCGGTAATTAGAAAAACACCTGTAAGTTGAAAAGTAATGAACCGGCAGCTTATGAAAGTTATTACGAATATTCCCGAGATATTATAACAAGGTAGTTCCAAGTGTTACCGGAACAATTGGTATTAAATATTGATATATAGGGCCATTCGATTATTATAATACTCCAAAAGGGTGTGGAGGTGTCTTGGGTCAGCTTATTTTAAAAAATATGGTAAGGTATAGATGGCGGTTATGTCTACAATATTTCTTTATTTACTATTTATGATTTTAGTATAAAATTGGATGGATCTTGATTTCTTTATAAAAATTATCACTTGTTGTTCATAATTAACCAGTGATCTGTTAAAATGGTGGATATTAACATACTGCTTCTAATTTACAAAGATAATTTTACGAGATTACAATAACATAACATTTTAAAAATTTTTGGCGCATAAGATGTATTTCATGAAAAGGTTCGATAAGGCAACATTACTTGTACCTATATGCATTCCCTTAAATCATTACTGTAGCTTACTCGCTCTTACGTCGTATTACAAATAATATATATCTATATAAATATATATATATATATATATATATACAAATTTTTACGTAGTGTTTAATGGTTAAAGCTTTGTCTACCTCCTTTGCTGGCAAGGGGAGGATAAAGATAAAAGTGATAAAAGATCTGTTAAAATATGTAATACTTAAATACTTATATAATACTAACTAATAATCGCAAATTACTTTAAAAAAAATATATTCTCACATACTCCAGAAAAGTATTGAACGCAACAGAAACTATCTATTTTATTATTAATAGTAAACAAAATGATCAGCGATAAGTTTGTAAATTTTAAGTCATTGATTTTTTATAAGATTTTACCTACGTTTCAACTGAAGCCACTGGCCACTGTCGGGGCCATCATTTTGTACAAACCAATCACAAGTTACTATCAAATGTCTTTCAAATTAAATCAAATAGTGGTGTTATAATTATCAGGTACGTTGCAGGGTTAAAAACCTGTACATGTAGACAAACATCTGCATAATGATACTGAAAACAAAAGTATCTCCTTACGTCACGTCTGTTTCCAATACATAGGGAAAGTTTAAACCCCGCGGATGCAAGCTTAATCCGGCAATAACTGGAAGTCTTTATCTCGTAGCGCGACGGCTGCGAGAACAACGGGGAACAACGGGGAGGAACGGGGAGGAATGGGGAGGGTGAGCCGAGGGTTATTCGTGAATTGGTACCGTGGTCACGTGCAGCCGCCATCTGCGGGCCGCGGGATCCCGTACTTTAGGGTATCGGAAACCAAACTGGATTCTGATATAAATGTATCGTGAAACCATCAGAGACATTTCACTTATTATATTTTTTAGAGCTGTGCCTGCGACTTCGTTTAATATTATTTAACAAATGTATAGCTTATGTTACTCAGGGATATAAAGCATTCTAATGGTGAAATAATTTTTGAGCCTTTAGTTTTTGAGTTTAGTCGTTACAAACAAAAATCAAATCTTACATCTTTATAATATCAGTATAGATGACATGTCTTCATTAAATCATTCCACAAGAAAAGTAATAGTTTGTACGTTAAACCACCCATTGAAAACATGATATATTTATACAAGTATCGAATGAAACAAAATGAATTTAAATTTAATGATTTCTTATGTTTACGCGGATATTATTCATTGAAATAAAACTAATTTAAACGGATTTTATCGCGGTTATTTATTAATTTTGATCCCGACGTTTCGCGGTCACGGGGCGGACTGAGGCGTAGGTTGTCCAGAAAAGTTCATGTTACTGTGTCTACCTTGCGATCCGTTTAAATTAGTTTTATTTCAATAATTTAAATTTATTATATAATAAATGATTTTTATATATTCATGACCAAACTTCATCAATAACGGTGATAATATTGTCCTTACTGAACAGAACGTTGATAATTACAGCTGGTCTGAAGTTTGTAGATAAGTACAAAACAACATTACTTTTTTTATTATATACAATCAACTAGAATTACGAATTTAATATTATATTGACAAAGTCATGATTTAGAACTAATGACACAACAACGAAATATGATAATTGTTCGAAATAGTTTGAACGTTGTACTAGATTAAGTTAAATGTAAGTCGCTCAAAAAGCAAAAAGTACGCTTTAAAAAATTATATACCAAACATAAATGTAACCACAAAAATTGAATTACCAAAATCCCTAATCAAGTTAGGGGTGATGCAGGAGCTTAAAAGAAGTATAGTTCGAAAGCTAAATATAAATTATCGCAGTGAGTATTTGTTTTCGACCTGACGTAAGGTGTTAAGGCCTTAAGGGCTTTGACAGCTTCACCGGACTCTTTGGGGCGAGTGCTGCGGCCACTCAGCTCCGAGACAGCGAGCGAGATGAAGGCACGAAACAATTTTCAAATTCACAGTAATACCTTGATGTTACACTCCGATATTAGTAGAGGGTTTATATTCAATAAACTAACTATAAAACTTCCTAGCGATATGACCAGATTGAACTTGGGCCTGGGCCATGTTACTGGTGGCAGTACCTCAAAAGCTCACAAGACACCAATTAAAATACACCCATAGGAGTTTCGCGACATTTTAACTTAACGGTGAGGTAATTTCAAAAACACTCTACCATCAAACAGCGGTTTCATCACTACATTTGTTTTATCTGAAAAGTCAAATGATAACGGGCATTCGAACTCACTTCAAGTGACACGATATCAGTACACACTTCCGCTAAATCATTAAAAAAAACGGAGTCATTGATTTTAGCTTTATTTTAACCTCCATTTGAAGGGTTTGCGACACGTAAAAGGCGGAACTGGAGCGCCCCCGACTTCTCTACAATACGTTTTGAATTACAACTATACTAAATAAACTAACCGATCCGTGTTGCTATAGAAAAATGTAGCAGCCGGAAAAAAAATAAAGGGAAAAAAGAAGATGAAAGGAAAGAATAGGAAAAAGAAATAAAGAAAGTAGAAGGAACCGACCAATGTTCAAAATTACTTATTTGATAAATTTTCCTAGTAGAATGTAAATAATTTAAAAGTGATAATCAATTCTTTTGTATGTGTTTAGTGTTACGGCCACAATCTCACCTGATGCTAAGTGATGATGTGGCCCATAACAGTGGACACGCCAAGCCCAGTGGAGAGACGGTCACTCAGTGGCATCCGACGAAACACATGTATAGGTATTTGGCGGTAAATATTTAACTTGAGCGTGGTTGCTAGCCAGTTGGGTATTAGAAAAAGCTCTACCACCACGATATGGTTTCCTCACGATGTTTTCCTTCACCGAAAGCTCAAGCTTATTGTAGGTGAATTCGAACCCACGTCCACACCAGCAATTGAGCTATCAGTCACTATAGCTATTTTGCACGACCCAGTTACTTGCGAGCGGTACGCTGATTTAAAATAATTCATCTACTTTCAGTTAATAGCGGAAACTATAACCTCTAAGATTATGTCTAAATCACTAATCTTGATATATTAAAGCACTTATTGCGTTACTAAAACACCTTTGAGAAATCGAAATTCATAGAATGCAGCTGAAGAATCTATATTTATTTAAACACGTTAAAATTTGAGCCACTGGGCGCATTGGAAAAGTTATTTTTGATTGGATTCCTTTTATCTGGGTAATTGTCTCTGAGATATAAGTTTTGGTTCCGCGCAAACGATTGTGAAGCGATATTACAGGCGATGATAGCTTGGTGGTGGTGTGAACGATTTCACGTCAAGGGACGTGAATTCGAATCCAAGCACATAGAATGAGTTTGAAATTTCAGTGAGGGAAAACATCGTGAGGAAACCATAGCATGGTGGTAGGTCTTTTTCTAATGCTTGCCTGGTTAGCTACCACCATCAAGTTAAAATTTACCGCCAAACACAGATAGATGTATTCCGGCAGTTGCACTTGAAAGCCAGTCCCTCCGCAGGTTTAGCGTCTACCAACTTGGGCCGTATCGTCACTTAAGATCAGGTGAGATTATGACTATAACGCTAAACCTTAACTATAAAAAAGAGTCGCGGGAATAGCTAGTAATGTATCCTGATCTATCTCTTCAACTGCACTCTGAAGCAGTTAGAACTAGTTTCAGTATATTTCAATCATCTTGAGCATAAAAATCAATGAGTCAAACAGTAATCAGTACCTTGCGGGACCTTCGACAAAAATCCTTAATAATATCACGTGAGATTTATAATCAAACCTGTCGAATTCACCCTCAATATGATCATCAGAAACTAGTTATTACGTATGATAATGTATGTACTCTATCACATCCGTAATTAAAACGAGATACGTCAACTCGTAAAGCGTTTTATCTAAAACTTTGAATTAGTAAGTGAAATTACCTCGGTGACTGTCATTCCAACATTGTATATACATAAACATAGCGTATCCGAGAGAACAAGGCATCTATTTCATTATGCTCAATGAGTTAATTTAGTTTCTAATATATTCATAATACATTTAATCGATATCTCAATACATTATACTGTGATTCAAATTCAATCTTAATACGTATTTTCTTATTTAAAATGAAATTGTCTTGTGGTAGGGCTTTGAAATTCTGATACGCAACCTTTTTGCGTGACGCTCGTTTGGGTGCAGTCGGCTCGAGGAGGCTAAGGGTCCGAGAGAGATATTTAATATCTGTCACGTGGTCACAAACACATTTTCTACTTGAGCCTGGTGGCTAACAGGCGGATATTAGCAGAACCCTACCATCGTGCTGCACTATTTTAGAACAAGGCCTGGTATTATTTTTATTTTGTTTGTTTTTTTTTTTTTTTTTGTAACGCATTTCCTTATGTAGCGTCGCGGAGGGGTAACTTTAGCGTAAGATTTGTATGTATAGTCTATGTATGTTGTCCCTTCGGTAGTGTTTCAGCTACGTACGATATACGGCTCAAGCGCCTCTCTTACACTGAACCCAGTGCCACGCTTGCATCGCGCTTTATACTAATAGGCGTTATAAACTACCCTCCTATAACTATATTCTACCATAGAATACCCACCCTATCACTACATCCCTATATATATTTATAAATCATCGTAAAGAAAATAAAGTTGTTAAGATAATTTTGTAAAATTGTATTTTTGTCGATAAAAAAATCATGATAAAAATGTATACACGAATAATTATTTTCTTTATACCTCGAATAGAATTTGAAATTAATATTTTTATAATAAGGAACTTTGTAATATAAACTCCCTACCACACACCAAAATCTTAGGACGAGAGTAAATTTTCAAATCTATCGAATCACTCGTAGTTGGTGAAAATTAACGCGCAAGTTTCTCTTAGATTCACAGATAGATGTCAAGACAAAGAAAATCGTACGATAGATATAAAACAAAATTGTACTGAGCTGTTTTGACTAACCTACATAGATCCTGAAATATCAGTTAAATATTCACAAATTAAAACTCGATATTAAATAGTTATGTTTAGAATTTAAAATATCTCCCCATTCAGCGTTTATAAAAACATCGCGACGAAATTATAATGGCTTTATCGTGTCGAAAGAAACTTAATAAGCCCCAATCCAGACTGCAGCATTTATTTATTTACCAATATATAATGTCGAATAAAACATATTCTTTGAACTGCTTTATCAGATATATTTATACCGAATGAAGACAATGTTAATGAAAACAGTAATTAATTACGTTTCGGAATACGACAATTCGAAGTTTCGGTCCTTACTCGTGGGATAATGAGGTATTGGGACGAGGTTATCGATGGAGCCAAACGGTCGTCATGGCGACCAGCTGAAACACCATCTCTGAATTTCAAGTTGAGCGAACGTGCTCAGAAGCCTGTACAGCGATGTAATAGTCTTGATACTTTATTTGTTTTATATCAAACGTATGCCCTTTTTTTGTAGTTTTTTTAATGTCGCCGGCGGTCTTTCCGAACCGTTACGACTTGGGAGCCTTCAAGAAGAGAGCATATTCCTTCCTTAAAGGCCGGCAACGCACTCGCACGCCCTCCAGTGTTGCAGGTGTCCATGGGCGGCGGTGATCACTTTCCATCAGATGAGGTTCCTGCCCGTTTGACCCCTATTCCATACAAAAAAAAAACTATCGATAATTCATATAAGGACTCCGGTATGGAAATTTTATGAATATTGAAATAAATAAAAACGTTAACTGGAAAGAGTTACGTTTTCCTTTCTGCACAATGTACCTAGCGCATCTTTTACTTTGTCGATCGTTACGTTACAAGGACAATCATACTTAAGAAGTAAACTCTAAGCTCCAAACGTTATCTTAGATTCGACAAACCACAAATCATTGCCAAACAACATCCATTCCTACCCAGGATGATTTGCAAAGCTATTGAAATTTAAAAACCTCCAAATTTCAATAGAGAAGATGGTTGGAAAATAGTACAAGCTTGAGATCCGATTATACATTTAATTGAGACGGCACTCAAAAGACCAATTTCCAGACCTCAAGACACTGTGAGCTCTTTCTGCGTTGAGGTGAAGGTACGCTGTAATATGAACTTTTCTGGAAAACCTACACCTCAGTCCGCCCCGTGACCATGAAGGCTGAAAAGCTTACGAAACGTCGAGATCAAAATTAATAAACAACCGCGATAAAATCCGTATAAATTAGTTTTATTTCAAGGAGTAAACTCTAGTTATACGTCGCATCGGAGCTGAAACACATACATATTTTTATCCCGTGTACAGTCTGCAAACATAATGAAATAAGTTACTGTACGTTTAACACCACAATACAAAAGTGAAACATCAATATGTATCTTTAGTTGGCTCGAGCGGACTCCACTCGAACGAGCGTCATACAAAAAGTTTGGAGATCACAAATTCAAAGCTCTCCCGTAAGAAGTTACACTTCAATAAAATTGTAACGTTACAAATCTTTCTTAAACTTTTATTTGAATGTACTCTGTCATCGATATCGAGGGCGCATATACATTTTTTACTTTTATTTATCTCTCTGTATCCTTGTAAGCGCATTACTCTGAAACTACAGTATAGCTTTTAATTAAATTTGAGACAGTGATAACTGGCATTATAGATTAATAGATAGTATTTTTATCTCATAAAATGAAAGGGCATTCTCAGAAGAGGGAATAAATTTCAAGGCCGATTAGTCGATCGTCACGGAAATTCGTATGTTTACATAATTTTTCATGGAGATAGGTCAAATAATGAAGATAAATAATGAAGAATTCAGAAAATTTATGATATTATTCTTTAGATGACTATAGCTGTGTATGTGACGTGTAAGTTGGTACCCACTGTTCGGATTCTCCATTAACCAAGACCACCATTTTTTGATGACCATAATGTTGATCTTTAAAGTATCAAATTGATTGAAGTGTCGTATATAACAAAGAGAGTTCGAGTCACGTCGAGCGGTTTTCAATATGTCGTCCCGCGTAGAGCGCTCACGTGACAACTCGAAACATGGCACGTGTTGTTCTAAATAACAGATATGAATAAAAATCACGATTTCAACAGACGGCAGTGAAAAATAACAGTGCGCGTACGTTTTAGTAAATGCACACCGGTATCTTTGTTAAATATATATATAAAATAAAATTGTAACTAAGTCACACTTGTACATAGTTGGTATGTAAATACTTTGGTATGTATATTGAGACCAATAGTGTATTATTATATTTTTTGTCTGTCTGTCTGTTAATGCCCTTGAGTATGTATTACTGTGCAGCGACTGGACAGATTTTGCTGAAATTCGAAAGGGTAATAACGAATATAATGGGATATAAATTACTTTTATCCCAACAATCTTCTTCTCGACTCGGTTTTGATACATTTTTCTCTATTGTGTAGTTGACCAATTATTTAAAAATCTGAACTATATACTTTGCCTACTCTTAACTATTTTCGACTAATTTTGAAAAAAAAAATGGTTTTTTATGTACTTTCGCATGATCCTTACATATAGTTGGCCTGGACGTGTCTACATTATATTTTTTAAATTAATTTAAGTATGTGTAAAGATGACTCCTGTCTACCGTGTCTAATTTAAATATGAAAATACTAACATAACCCAAACAGAAATATGGTTAATAACTAAGAATAAAATCATATTTAATTACACACTAAGCTTAAAAGGTTTCGATTCGTAGGTAATAAAAAGATATTAATGTCTTAGAAAATATTAATTTTTGAGCACCGACTTAATAAAATGTTACGTATATTTAGCGTGACGAAAATATATAGATTAAAATTCTTTAGCATTTCCATTATTTGTAGCTTCAGTGTGAGACTCGGTCACTCAAACGTTAATGGCGAAACAGACGAGCGGTTTGAACGCGGTGTAGTTTTCTAATATTTTTTACTTTTGTTCAACAATTATAATACATGCTAGTTAAGATCAATAATTTCTGTACACTTAGTGGTATAAAAATAGGGTAATAATATAATTAATGACCTAATCATATTGCCTATTATTCTATTTATAAATATATGTATCAAATTTTACCACAACTTTAATTATTTCACTCGAAAGAATATATTTAATAGATAGAAGCAAATCTCTCGTAAATATTTTGTAATCTAACAACGGATTGTATGAAGAATAGTGACGTTCTTGCGTTTATTCGATACTAAAAAGCGAAATTAAATTTAAAATAAATACAAATAGGGTAGAGGGCCGTACATTTAAGCGTTTTAAAACCCACTCAAAATGAAACAAATCAAATCACATATCTATATTCAATTTAGGCCCTAAGAAGCCGCATATGAAAGTCAAAACTACTGCCGGTTCGGAAAGTAACGGAGTCATCGATAAGAACGGGCAAGAAACTTGATCTGCATCTTTCTCTTAAGTCTTATTCGATTCACGATTCGAAAACGCAGAATCCATAAAACATGTATGAAATGTATTGTATAGCTATTTCTCCTTCTTACTACGTTATAATTTCCTTCTATTTCATATAACCAAATGTACTTGATGTTACTAGCCATAAATACTTTTTTTTATAATTAAGGTTTAGCGATACGGCCGCAATCTCATCTGATATTAAGTGACAATGTGACTTAAGATGGTGGATAGGCTTAGGCCTAATAAAAGGAACTGTCGCTCAAGTGCAACTGCCGGAACACACCTATAGGTATTTGACAGCAGATTTTCAACGCGAGGGTAATAGCCAACCAGGCATTCATTATAAAAAGCCCTACCATCATGTTATACTTTCATCACGATGTTTTCCTTCACCGAAAGCTCAGGCTCATTAGGTGAATTCGAATCCACGTCCCTTGATATCGCTTCATAAGTGCTCTCAAGTTTCACGCTCGTTTGTCCGATACATACACGATAAAGCTAATTGTTACTTAAATTTTTACAGCGCCATTAACTTAAAAACTCTCATAAACACTCATACAGTATCTTTATGAGTACATAATTCATTCGATTACGTTACCGTTCCTGCTTCCAGTAACATTTATTATTTCGAAGACTCGATTTCGTGTGACAAATAACTGTCCGATGCATTCGAATTTTAATCAGCATTAAATTTTATGTTGTTTTTTTTATAGTTTTAAGATTATAAATATTTAACATTCTACAAACTCGCTTAAAGATATATTTACATAGAGAACTAGTCGTGCCCGTGGCTTCGTTCGCGTAAATTTGAATTACTTTTCATACCACCTTTTAAAGCCTATTTTCAACTGTGTAATCACGGCACAACTGTCACAAACACTGACTTTTTATATACAGACCTATCTCGGTTTTACGTGGCGAAAAAAAACTCTTGGTCTGATCTCTACTTAAATTTACAGGATCACCCTCTGGACTATCTGAAGATTGGCTATAAATTCATCCAAGTCAGTCCCTCCGTTTTGGAGTTTACAGGGACCGATGATAGCTCAGTGGTAGTGTGTACGACTTCGCGTCAAGGGACGTGAGTTCGAATCCAAGCATCTACAATGAGCTTGAGCTTTCGGTGAAGGAAAACATCGTGAGGAATAGCATGGTGGTAGGGATTTTTCTAATACCCGCCTGGGTAGCTACCACCCTCAAGTTGTAAACCTGCCGCCAAATTCTAAAGGTGTGTTCCGACAGCGGCACTTGAGAGCCAATTGCTCCGCAGGTTTAGTGTGTCTACCAACTTGAGCCGTATCGTCACTTAAGATCAGGTGAGATTATGGCCATAATGCTAACCCTTAAGTATAAAAAAAAGCATCTCAATAACATTGTCATAATTATAATGTTCTCTTGTAAGAAACAATTGTTTTTTTATGAAGATCGCGTAAACTATTGCCTGAGTTTGCCAGGTTTTAATAAATTATAGTATATTACCAGTTATTTATAAAAATACATATAATTAAACTTTAAATAAACTGTGTATATTCACAGGTAAGAAAGAGAATCTTCGGGACGAGTTTTTAATCAGCCAGATTTTTTGTTACAGCTAACCAGAGCAGTACGAAAATAAAAGGTAACACTTATAAGTAGGGCAAATATAAATATATTTGACAGGTTTTGCGTTATGGCCACAATCTCACGTGATGTTAAGTGACGATGTGGCCCAATATGGTGGACATGCTAAGCCTTATGGAGAGTGCCTCCTAAATCCGACTGCAGGAAAACAGCAATAGGTATTTGGCGGTAGTTTAGAAATTAGAAAATGGTAACCAACTAGGCTGGTATAAAATAAAGCCCCCGTGCGACACAAAAAGCTAAACTAATGATAATAAATACCCTAACATAATATAGATAATTGATTCTGAACTACATACATAGATAACTGAGCTAAATGTGGCCAAAAGAAATACCCTAAATATAGGTAGGTAAATAAAATACAAAATTACGCAAATCCTTAATTCGGGGTTTATCTAAAATACCTACGAGCATTACCAATATCTACCTGCCAGTGTATTTGACGGTTTACTATTAATTTTATATCTAACATCTGTAAGCAAATGTTAACCCATTTCTCCCCACTGTCATATTTTTAGGACACTATTTCCAAAAAAAAATTTACGTATTAGGACTTTTATTTTTATTATTTAAACATTTTTACAGCGAAAAAAAAATATTGTATTAAAAAAATAGTGTAAAAATATGAATTTCATCAGAAATAATAAAAATAAGAAACCTTGAAAATAGTGTCCCAAAAATATGACAGTGGGGAGGAATGGGTTAAGGTAATAAGCTTATATGACTCAATAATATGTCAAGACAGTAAGACAACGTCGTCTGTATGGAATATTAGATAACACTAAATAAAACTCATAAACAAGAATGCCAGCAATTAAATAAAGTATCTGAATTGGCTTTTAACTAATAAATTATGTGCCCGATACCAGTTTGAAGCGGTCTCCGGCGCTGCACTCACACGCGATGCCGTTAATGAATCAGAATGTACGATGTCGATCCCGAGACGACTCCTGCTTAGGTACTTAAGGACATTTAAATGTTTTTATATCTATAGATTAGAGAAACCGATACAAAAAAAACCTATTGTCAGATACAGTGTCCAGAAATGCTTTCATCGCTGCCAATTTATGGGTTTTAGATATCGCTGCGTTCTTTGCGCCGAGACATGATAACGCAGTATAATTTGCCTAATTTAGAATTTACCTAAATAAAGACAGTAATATTGAGACTCTTGAGGAGAAATTGTATGCGTCAAGAATCTTAAAAAGCATGTTAATAGTTATTATTTCAATAGATCACGGGTTCATTATGGATATAACACCAAGGTATCTTTTTATCTTTATTTTTATAGTTTAAGCTTAGCGTTATGAGCATAATCTCACCTGGTCTTAAGTGACGATACGGCCCAAATTGGAGACACGCTAAACCTGCGGAGGAACTGGCTCTCAAGTGCAAAAAAATCTCCCGTTAAAAGGTGCAGTTGTCTCTTCCGATGATTTTTCTGAAAAGGCTCGATATGAACAGGTTGAAATGTTCTACGTTTTATTTATTTTTTAAAAATAATAATATTGCATGGCAGTAGGGCTTTTTCTAATACCCGCCTGGCTAGCTACCACCCTCAAGTTGTAAACCTGCCGCCAAATACCAATAGGTGTGTTCCGGCAGTTGCACTTGACAGCCAGTCCCTCCACAAGTTTAGAGTGTTTACTAACTCGGGCCGTATCGTCACTTAAGATCCGGTGAGATTATGGTCATAACGCTAAACCCTAACTATAAAAAAATATTCCCAATAATGGATGGTTTTACAAATGTTCCACAATGTTACTTTATACTATATAGCATAGGGACAGCCTCAGCTATTGCTATGTGGCTCTGCACCACCACACAGCGCTGGTTTCCAGTCTAGACCTAGCTTTGCACGCTTCATAAGCGAAGCGTTGAGGTGGGTACTACTGTCGCTTCACGCAATACAACTGATATTTCAAACTTAAAATGTCTCTATTTATCATATATTGCACTTGTAAAATAATATATACACACACATATCAAGAAAAAACACTGTTTTTAACACTCATGATATTTTTTATGCCATTTTTGTTATTTAAACTAGTTTTAAAAACTGTTAAAAAAAGTTTTGTCTTGGACGTCCGTGCGTCTGTATGTGCGGATCCTGTATGTTATCACGATAACGACCGAAATACTTTACTGAGCGAGTCGTTTTTATTCTTAAGCTCCAGTATAATTAGGAACAGAACCCTATTACTTTTCAAAGTCTGATTCGATGTGGTTTAAATGTTATTAAATAAACGAAAAACAAAATGATATTATGAGGCGTGCACTTTTGGATTTTCCAACCCTTTTTTACTTATTATTTACACATGTAAATGCAATTTATGCTAACAATACTTACTCCTAGCTCATTCTCTTACGAGTAAAAAAAAGAGGAATGCGGATTACAAGAACATACCTACATTGCGTATTTATGTATTTTTGATGTTAAATGAACTTTACACTGTACATCAAATGAAGACTACAACGTTGGGAATTCCACGAATTTAATAAGCTTGAAAAAGGTCACTTTAAAATGTAGCTGTAGTACGCGATACGTGATGATACACCACGCGTGACGGTTCGAAGCACGTCTTAATCCTGACCCTTAGCCATTATCATCTTTCCATTGAATACCGAAATAAAACGTGATGATCATTGTCTGACATAGAGCTAACGCGTGCAACTGCTGGAAACGATATAACACCTTCATTGTCTTCTATACTAATATAAAACAGCTGGGCGGTTTGTCTGAAAGCGCTAATTTCAGAAACTACAAGGCCGATTTTTTTATGGATTAGGTGGTATACGAGCGTGTCACCTGATGCTAAGTGATCACCGTCGCCCATGGACCCCACAATACCAGGGAAATCGCAGGTGCGTTGCCGTTCTTTATAGGAGGGTCTAGCTTCCATGTACCACTGACATATCTAATGGTATTTGGCGGCAGATTTTAATTTTGAGGTTAATAGCTAGCCAGTCGAGCATTAAAAAAACCCTACTACCATGCTATAATTTCCTCACGATGTTTTCCTTCACCGAAAGCTCAAGCTCATTGTATATGGTTGGATTCGAACTCACGTCGCTTAAAGTCGTACACACCACCACTGAGCTATCATCGCTACATTTATCTGTTTCCTACCAAGCTAACTATTCTAGTAAGTAAGTTATAGTACGGTGTGCATAAGAAAAGAAAACATGCAATTACCGAAATTTCTAAAAGATGTGAGACAAAGCGCGGCACGCACTCCGCACCGCTCCGGATACGATCTCGGGTTACAGAGGAGTCTTGATCACGCCCGTATGACTACGGGCACGTTTCCCACGGTTGGGCAACGCTGTGTATATAATTATTCATTTATTTCCTTCAGCCCGGCACGTCTCATTTCGTCCGCTTTCCGTTTTACACCCGACTACATGACTTTTGGAATGTATCAGTTACTGCAGGAGTGCATACAGTATTCCTCGAAACTAGTGATTAGGAAGGAATATGGGTCAGTTTGGTCGCTTTTTTGTGGATACGTCTCACACTATCAGACCCTCGTGTAATTATCTCGACATATTGTGAGAGGCTACACGGATTTTTATATATATATATATATATATATGTATATATATATATATATATATATATATATAAAAATAAGGAATATATTGGATACTTCAGTTTTTGATTCAGTGATAGTAGTAAGAGTTTTGGATAGTAAATATGTTTTGAAGCGATGATAGCTCAGTGGTAGTGTGCACGACTTCGCGTCAAGGGACGTGGGTTCGAACCCAAGCACCTACAATGAGCTTGAGCTTTCGGTGAAGGAAAACATCGTGAGGAAACCATAGCATGGTGGTAGGGTTTTTTCTAATGCCCGCCTGGCTAGCTACCACCCTCTAGTTGTGAACCTGCCGCCAAATACCAATAGGTGTGTTCCGGCAGCAGCACTTGAGAGCCAGTTCCTCCACAGGTTTAGCGTGTCTACCAACTTGGGCCGTATCGTCACTTAAGATCAGGTGAGATTATGGCCATAACGCTAAACCTTAAGAATAAAAAAAAAAAAAAATGTTACGGCGAAAAATTTATAAGTAACTGTTGTCGAATGTTATAACAGATCTCAGCGTAGTACAAGTGTCTATGTGAGGATAGAATGTCTTTAAGTTAGTTAGTTTTTAATTCACTTGTAAATCAGTGTAACGGAATATTTGCGCGTAATTTCAAGCGACGATGACTCAGTTCGTAGTGCGTACGAATTCTGTATCAATGGAAGTGAGTTCGAGTCCTACAATGAGATTGCGCTTTCGATTGTTTTTCTAATAGCGGGCAAACGAGTGTACACATCACCTGATGGTAAGTGATCACCGCCACCCATAGACACTCACAACAGCAGCAAGTGCGTTGCCAGCCTTTATTTCGGAGAGACTGGCTCTTAAGTGCAAATGCCGGAACACACCTATTGGTATTTGGCGTTAAATTTTCAACTTGAGGGTCGATGCTAGGCTAACGGGCATCAGGAATAGTCCTACCACCATGCTTTGGTTTCCCTAACGAAGTTTTCCTTCACCGAAAGCTCAAGCTCATTGTAGGTGGTTGGATCCGAACTCACGTCCCATGACGCGGCGTTCCTACACACTACCACTGAGCTATCATCGCGTCAAGGAAAACATCATAATGAAACTATAGCCTGGTGGTATGGCTTTGTCATATATCGGCCAGGTTAGCTACTACCCTCAATTCGCAAATCCACTGCGAAATACCTATAGATATGTATTCCGGTAGTTGTATCTGTTAACATTGTATAAAGTATAAAAAAACGGAAATACTCAGTCCCCGTTTTAGCTTAGTTAAGGTATGAATGAATCCAGTAACCAGACGAAAGCTGACGAAATTAACACGTCATATATTATAGTTGCATAACTATGAAGTGAGAGTTCCCAGGGTTCCCACAGAGTGTATTGTGCCTCGGTATTACCGCACTGCACCTCGATAACTCAGTGCTGTTAATACAAATTTACTTTCACGTAGTAAGCTAATAAACAACGTCTTAGACATGCATCTATGCGCTTACAAGATTATATATTTTTATTGTATTAATCTCCTAAATACTGTGCACGTTATATATATATAGTTTTTTTTTCCCATTTCTGGATATATTAAGAACTTTTTTAGTAGTTTTCGAACTACGACTGTATTTTTTTATAACAGTGTTTACGCGGTGTTTGAAGTCACCGTAATGCGGGAAAGAAAAACGTTATAAATTCTTTTCATTGGTAACACAAAATATAATCAACAGTTACATTTAAAAAAAATAACGGTTAACAAAGAAGGTAGAGAAAGACATTGAGGTGTAATTCGTATGCTTTTTTATATCAATTCTTTTTCTACAATTATAAAATGGTAAATACATTCTTCTAGTTTTTTTACACACGATAAAATTAAAAAAAAACAAGTTTAGTATTTTTTTAAGACCCAAAAATGTAACAGTGTATGTAAAAAAAATGATATGCAAATCTGATGATATTGAAACCGGTTAAAAGTATCATTGCAAGATTCGAATACACGGCATCGACATGGCAAACTAACTCGACTACTGGTTCACTTGTGAATTTTATTACTTTTAATTTAAGAGCTGTTAATATTCCATGCCGTGTAGAGACACGCGGAGGCACGCGGAGGCACGCCGCTCGCGTTCCTACAACATTGTGTACGTAGCTTACAAGCGATACTCAAATAACTTACTCCAGCTCGTCTCCAATTTACAAATATTTCGTTATATGTATAGATTTATATAATTACTAGCTGTTCACGACTTCGTTCGGGCAGAACTTAAAATGATTTAACAATGTTTGCCCGTTTTTATAACTTTTGTCGATCTAGCTTAGTTCAACGTGATGTTAAATAAGCCTTCCTCGATGATTTATCTATCCAATACAAAAAAAAGACCAACTAATATGCACTCATAACATGCCAAATCAACGAACTTTACCCTTTTATAACATTAATATAGATTTTTAAGTCATACTTGTTTTGTTTCGTTATAAAAATTGTTTGATAATAAAATTTTGAATGAAGTTACTTCGAATTGATATGGCATTTGATATGAAATATTTTACCGTAAAACATACGCATTATAAGCTTTCATTTTGCACTGTTATCATTTTTACTCGCTGTTATCATTTATACCGAGAAGCGGGTGAGGTAGTACTCTACACTCGACACGTCAAAATCAAGCAATTTTGTAATTTGTGTATGTTATTTATGTAAACGCTTATTCAGTGTTTATTTATAACCCAACATGTCAGCTAAAGCGCTCAATTTAGCTATTCATTCTTTACGTACGTTTAAAGAAACCATATCTGTGTAAGACCATACGTCAGAAGTAAATTATCACTATATTTCTCTCACACGCCCTCAGTTACCTCGACCGAGCGTCACACAAAAGGTTGTGGATTATAATTTCAAACCCTCCCATAAGAAGTATCACTACAAAAACAAATTTGTTCTCAATAAAAACTCTTGTATTGTTTATGTAAATGTGAAGGACAGAAAGTAAAATATCGCAAGATTTTGAATTTTAGATTCTTCTTACATCCTGAATAGACAACTTCTTATAAATCATTTGCAAAGTGATAACTCTACCAAGCATTTCATACACGCACTTACAGAAAATGATTTTGAAATTAATTTGGTAAATTCCTATTAAATTAAAACCTGTAAATGTAAAGACTGAAATAATCCTTGAAAAAGATACATAACCGTTTCAACAGTTGTACAATATTTAATTGTGGTCGAAGCGATTGGTTTTAAAATGCAATGTTAAAAGACGAACTTCTTGGCAAAACATGGTTTCACCGTGCAAATGGAAAAAGTCCAACGTGTGTCAGAAAATCCCAACAGTTACCGAGACTTGTGTCAAGTATGTAAGTTTAAGGGGGCAGTATTGATCGGAAAAACATATGATTTTGAAGTGTCCGAATGAGCAATTATTTATGTAGTGAACTATCTACTGTTGTGGGGCTATGGCAGATGCTCGGTACAAGTTTAAAATTCAAAGCGCAGGCTGGACGTCGCGTGTGCGTTTGCTATTATTTATTGCATCTCCTGGGCCGCCCCGAGCGCACCGGCCGCGACCTCACCACTTGATGAACGTCACAAATATATACCATTAAACAATTTATTATGACAGTATGTAGACGCCATCTTATGGAAATTCAATTCTGCGTAATTTTATTTTCAAAATTATGTATTATTACTGATGTTATGAGCTTATCTCTTCATATATAAAAACTTGGTAACATGTTTCTACATTGGATATTAATATTTAGAATATAAAATCATTTTACTCTTTCTGATATTGGCGTAAACTGTGGATTATTGATGAAACTATATCCTGGTCAATGAACCCGAAATGGGGACTGATAGCCCAGGACACCTCCAATATACTCAACATTGTCATACGTGGAAACACTTTGCATTCGAATCACGAAGACTTTAAACTTTACGATTATCAATTCAAACAAATGGAAAAATCAGTAAAAACTCATTCGAGGTTATATTTTTTTATTGAAGTGAAAATTTCTATAGCGCGATTTGTATAGGGAGTAAATTCATGTAAGTCGTCATCGACATGGTCACGTGACGTGTTAACGTACACACTATGTGTGTTCCTATTAGTGTACCTTATTGCGCTGTAAACAATTTTAATTTAAGATCAAACAATTAATTTGGATATGCAAATATAACGACTGTTTGTTTATAGTTTCAAGCTTTCACGTTTGTCGGCAGTCACGAGGACTCATGATTGTTTTGATTTTTTTTAAATTTAACTATTCATATTTTAAGTTAACAAATATGGCAAAACAAAACATTTCATTCAGTACATTTTCCTTTTACAATCAACCGATTTTCATTTTTTGTTTAGTTTTATTAATTCCATTATCTAAGTTAATGATCAGACAGAGAAACTAAGTGAGTCAATCAAAATAATTGTCTTTGTATACCTAACTTGCTTCAGCAGCGGATTTCAAATCGGCACCTACCGAGAAAAAGTGCATTTAAATAATTATAACTGGCAACATTAGACATCCAAACAGCTGGTCTCATATTATCGTAACATAATTTTCACTAATATTATAGTGGACACAATTCACCTGATGGATCTTATTTATGCAAATGAGGTCAGTTACGACTAATTCAAATATTACTAACCACATTATAGACCATATCTCATATCGTAACGCATCGGCCGAGCCGCACTACGGAGCCGAGTGGCGTCGAATAAATTAGATTAACCTGCAGTTATATTACCATCGAAGACATTTCGACAATCTGTGCCGGCATAAAATACACCGGTATCATATAAAAATGTTCATAAAATGTTAACAATTCATAAGCGCGAAGCGAGGGAGCTGCGAGGCGGCCGGTGCATGCGTTACGACCAACACACATGTCACCCACGGCTTAGTTCTCGCAAACACTATATATATATATATATTACACTTTATACTGTTAGCTTGGTCGTTGATCGTCACTTTAATAATGTTAGCTTTATCGTTCATCGTCTCTTTATATTAAATATAAAATAAAAGGGTTTAAATATTTACAAGTTTGATTAAAAATAACTTTATGGATTGAAATTGATATTTACATGTTTGGTTAAAAATAACTTTATAAATACAAAAAGATATGACGAGATTTAAAAAAATATATTAATCTATTTCAAGTATTAGCTTTATTGTTGATTGTGTCTTTATATTAATTATCATATTACATGGGTTTAAATATTTACACGTTTGATTAAAAATAACTTTATGGATTGAAATTGATTTTTACATGTTTGGTTAAAAATTACTTATTAATTCAAATTGTAATACAAGATTTTATGAAACTTGTTTTAATAGTCTATTTCAAGTAGTTCGCCTCTAGCGCTTTTAGTTTCCGGTTGTGGCAATATAGATACGTCTTATAATACTGAAGCAGTTATAGTGGAGCTCCAGAACGAATCAGTGGACTGAAGTATCAGTGATATGAAGAACCAAGTAATACGAGCAGAATATTAAAAAAGACGGACGGTTAAAAAATAAGGATTTCTACAATACAAACTTCAAAATAATATATTCCTAATGATGGTAATACACATGGTTGAAGCATTTAAGACGAGAACTCGAATTTATATCTATTGATTGAGGACAAAAAAATAAGAAAGCTTTAATCTACTCCTCTGATTCGGATTGAAGGTCCTAGAATGAAAGCTTTTAATCTCATATTCTTCACCATCCTGAGCGTAAATCCTGTACATAATCTAATTTAGTCTGATGCAAAAATAATAGATTACACACATCTTTATATGTTTTGAAACGATGATAGCTGATATTCATTTGTATTTTACATAAAATTAACTAATGTAGATTGGGTAGCAGATAATTTTCTTGTTTTTCTTTTTATTGTTGTGGATAAGCTTTATGGCTATAATTTCAACTGATCTTAAGTGACGATACGGCCCAAGTTGGTAGGCACGCTAAACCTGTAGAGGAACTGGCTCTCAAGTGCAGCTGCCGGAACACACCTATTGGTATTTGGCGACAGGTTTACAACTTGAGGGTGGTAGCTAGCCAGGCGGGCATTAGAAAAAGCCCTACCACCATGCTATGGTTTCCTCACGATGCTTTCCTCCACCGAAAGATCAAGCTCATTGTATATGCTTGGATTTGAACTCACGTCCCTTGACGCGAAGTCATACACACTACCACTGAGCTATTACAATTATAGAAGTGACTGTAGGTTTGTTTTGTTACGCTTTAACGCGAAAACTCCTTAACCAATCACCATGAAACTGTGTACACATATTCTTGAAGGTATTAGAAGTAACATAGGATACTTTTTATTGATAAAAGAAAAAAAAAACGAAAGATAAAAAAATTGTTTGTCAAAAAATCTCAAAATCTAGCTACTTTAACGCCATCTAGCTAGCGGCTCAGTAATAAAGGTAACTCGAAGAGATTTCTATGGAAACAAATCAATGTTGTTTTGGTTCTCTTCCGTTTTAATTTAGACAGGGTATATCCAGCTGCCGGCGTGACTTGCAGTCCGGCTGATCTTCAATATGGTGAAGCCTTATACTTTATACGTACTAAGAAAAATAATTATGCCATATCCAGTATAGTTAGAGGTTCGTGTATGTAGAGCAGTTAAACTGGCAACATTTTCAATGTGGCGAAGTACGTACACGGAAGGGAGGGTAGCCTCGAGCAGTCACGCTAAACCTGTGGATGGACTTGCTCTCAAGTGCAACTGCCGGAACACACCTATTGGTATTTGGTGGTAGGTTATCAACTTGACGGTGGTAGCTAACCAGGCGGGCATCAGAAAAAGCCCTACCACCATGCTATGTTTTCCTTCACCGAAAGCTCAAGATCATTGTAGGTGGATGGATTCGAACTAACGTCCTTTGACGCAAAGTCGTACACACTACCACAGAGCTATCATCGCTTAAAAATAATTCATTTTAGATTAAATTCAAAAATACTTTATTTAATGGAGGCCTTTCGAAGATGCCTATGAACGATAAAAATACCTACACTACAAAAGGTGATTTTCTATCGACAAGATAACGAATTTGATGACGATCGTGTGCATAAGAACTGACTTCCGTCCTTGGATTATGTTTAACTCGGTGGTAGAATATTTTCTAATTCACACACGACTGTAATACCTTCCTGTTGAAAATCTCTGAATATAGCGCTTGAGATTTGAGCCACTTTGAGCTTACTGAGTCTACATCTAAGGCAACATAAATCCAAACAATATCGATTACTATCAGGGAAATACTGTTCCTTAGTTTAACTGGACTAGAGTAATACCTGTTGTGTCGAGCAGTAACGAATAAACAAAGTGTTCAGTCAATTCGTTCGATAAATAATATCTTATTATACCTATATCGATCCAAAATATTAATGTTATCTCAGGGTTAAATTTTATCGATATATACTCAGAATACGTACAAAGGAACATAAAAATAAAAAGTCGAATAGACAAAAAAAAACGATCAATGACAACACGTGCCTAAATTATAATTTGCTAAACATATTTAACATACACTTATGAGAGTACTTATACAGTAAATGTACTGTTTTATTATAAGTAAAGATCTAGGGATTTGTAGCAGTGTTAAAAGTTGTAAGAAACACTAAAAGTATAAATAACTTACATATTAAAAAATAACAAACGAGATACTCATATAGTATCCTGCGAGAATCCAATAACCAATATATCATTAAGAATTATTATACCTACCGATAAACGGACGTATAAAAAACAAAATTATCGTGCACGATTTTCCACGCAATTCGTGGAAGACTCTGACCGAACCCGAATCAGATAATAGGAGAGCTCTTATTGATGATTAAAACGTACCCAACTAACAGGTATTTCAGTAAGAACCAATATAAATGCCAGCATTAAACTATTTAATAGATATACACTGTCAAATAGTCAAAAGAAACATGCGTTGAATGCACGGAAAAGGAATACAACACATATAAAAACAAAAAAAAAAAACATACATGCCAGTATCCATTGTAATCACTTAAACACCATTGGAGTTTATTGTTTAAAGTATATGCCAGAAGAACACTTTTGTTTTATATAACTAGAGGTATCCTAAATATTAACCCATTATATTAGTTATTATTGTTTCAAATTTCTGCATAGCCTTGGATTATCGTAGATCTACCAATATCCCGAGCGCTATACATCGGCTAATCAATTGTCAGAAATTCCCTGGCATATCTTCAAAGTCTGAGTTAAATGAATATTGGACACGCTGGAAATATTCCCATATCATCAAAAAAAAAACAAAGAAATCGGATCTTAAATGACGGAGTTTTTAAAGTTACTAACAATATTAATACGTACAATGTAATTGAGTAAAAGGGACGCGGTCTGCTCTGAATGCGGTGAAAAGAAGCTTCTAGAAACAACACATATTAACTCTACTAATAATATAATCACAACGATTTAACAATTAAACGAGGCTTTTGACATAAGGTTGTATAAAGGCCGGCGAGCCACTGAACCGCCCGCACCGTGTCGTGTCGCGTCACATCCACTCCGGTAACAACTCGCCTAATGAGAGAAATCATCACCAAACATGGCCGCCGAGTGAGACGCGCTCACGTAAAAACCTCTACTGTTATATCCTTATGCGACAATACGAGGAATTCCAGCGAGACGGTTAAAACAAGCGAAACGTCAATCTGTTACAATAAATCTCACCATTTTACAACAAAAACGCATCTTCCCTGTACCTGCATTACATTCTCTTGTTAATATTAACAATTATTATTATTATTTTGGAATGTTCTTTTTTTTCAAGTTTTATGCGATGACAGCTCAGTGGTAGTGTGTACGACTGTGTCAAGGGACGTGAGTTCAAATCCAAGCACCTACAATAAGCTTGAGCTTTCGGTGAAGGAAAACATGGTGTTAGGGCTTTTTCTAATGCCCGCCCGGGTAGCTACCACCCTCAAGTTGTAAACCTGCCGCCAAATATCAATAGGTGTGTTCCGGCAGCTGCACTTGAGAGCCAGTTCCTCTACAGGTTTAGCGTGCCTACCAACTTGGGCCGTATCGTTACTTAAGATCAGGTGAGATTATGACCATAATGCTAAACTTTAAGAATAAAAAAAATAAAATAAAAAACAAGTTGTATGATTGTTTTACGGTAAATATATCTTTAACAATTGATACTTCGTTACACCCGTACTAAACTTATTATAATACGAACTCGCTCAGTAGACGTTATTCCAGACTTTCTAGAAGTGTAGAAGTATCTAGACCTCAATTCCACATCTCGTATTCAATGATAATTTACTTGTTTATAAAAATACACATAGATCTACTTTCACAGTGTTCCAGTTCACGAATACCTAATATATATCTAACCGTCCATTTTTATATACGACTGGCATTTGACCGCGGCGTCGTTCGTGTCGAACTAAAACTTATTTCTCTAAAACATTGGTCCAACCATTTTTAACTATCACTTTTTTCAATACAGCCTCGCCGACATTGGTGGTAGCGTAATTTAAAGTAAACGGTATAGCCTTTCTCAATAACTGCTCTATTGAATATAACAAGAATTTTTAAAATCCGTCTGCAAAATCCCAAGATTCGCATTTTCGAAATTTTCCGCTTTATAATACTAAACATATTGATATGCGGAAACACGAAGATATACCGAGCGATTTAAAAGGTTAATCGGATAAATCTACTGTCAGATTGATATACGAACTTCTGAGCAAACCACGGATTCACCCTGAGGGTGCCGGAACATCGTGAAACCTAATCATTGTGGCAGAGAGAGGATAACACGAGAGTGTCTGAGACTGGCGACTTCGGATCTAGGTTTTAGGAGACCCCCTTTTGACGTACGTCAACACTCACCTTCACCGCTCGTGCCTCTCTCTGCCCAGTATAAATCTTCCCCGATAATGATTTTCAGCATAAACATCAAAACGGTGTCAATATTTAATAGAAATATAAATCTTACGTCCCTTCGGTAACGTTCCAATCACGTACGATGAACACGTCTCAAGCGCCAAGCTTTGACTGAACCCATAACCGCGCTCGCATTGCTCTTTATACTCATCAGCGTTATAAACTACCCTCCTACACCTATATTCTGCGATAAACACCCACCCTGTAACTACATCCCTATATAATGATTTCTTATGTTTACGCGAATATTATTAATTGAAATAAAACTAATTTAAACGGATTTTATCGCGGTTATTTATTTATTTTGATCCCGACGTTTCGAAAGCTTTTCAGCCTTCGTGGTAACGGGGCGGACTGAGGTGTAAGTTGTCCAGAAAAGTTCATGTCACTGTGTCTACCTTCAATTTAATTTTTATTATTGATTGTATTCCGATCTACGCAGAAAGAGCTCACAGTGTCTTGACGTCTGGCAATTGGCCTTTTGAGTTCCGATTTAATTATAATTTAATTAATTATACATTATACATTTAATTAAATCGGAACCCAAAAGACCAATTGCCAGACGTCAAGACACTGTGAGCTCTTTCTGCGTAGATCGGAATACAATCAATAATAAAAATTAAATTGAAGGTAGACACAGTAACATGAACTTTTCTGGACAATCTACACCTCAGTCCGCCCCGTCATCACGAAGGCTGAAAAGCTTTCGAAACGTCGGGATCAAAATAAATAAATAACCGCGATAAAATCCGTTTAAATTAGTTTTATTTCAATACATCCCTATAGATACATTTACATTTTAAATTACCAGAAGCAAATGCTTTAATATTAAACATTAATCAAAAATTAACCTGTTAAAGATCGCTGTAAACCGCAACTTACGTGTATATGAATGGTATAAATTGATTTGTTAACTTGTTTATTTATTGTATGCAATAAAGCATTATTATTTTTATGCCGACAGACCACATGATGGGTTGGTGCATCGGCTAAACTTCCACAAGTCTTTATTACCCCGCAGTTAGTTTATGTGTTATGAATATCGCCGGGGCAGGTGTACCGCCGTAAATAAGCGCTCAACCCACACATTATGAACCCTTTCGACTCGATTCCGTTGCAATTATAATCATGGTATTAAAGAAACATTATTGCTGGTATAACTTTATCGTGTATTATGAACGCATAATAATTAGTCACTTAATAATTCGTCGTGTAACACATTCGCGGTTTAGAGCCAGCCGCTTCACAAGGGTTAGTGCGTCCACCCACCATCTTGGGACACATCGGCAGTAAACATATCAGGTCAGACTGTGGCCATAGCGTTATAACGTAATAACTATTAAAAAATGTCTTTACCCATTATTTTATTATAACTCTTATTATTGAAAGTCGTACTTATGGGAAATCTGGCATACTCGTACATTAGTTAAAGGTGCGCACTTCGAAAACTTTTAGATACTCACTACGTAATATTATTGTAACTAAGACAATCTAATCGAGCTTCTTTAGCTATGTAACAAGTCTGTGATAGCATTACTTTTTTATACTTAAGGTTTAGCGTAATGGTCACCTGATCTTAAGTGACGGTACGGCCCAAGTTGGTAGACACACTAAACCTGTGAAGAACTGGCTCTCAAGTGCAGCTGCCGGAACACACCTATTGGTATTTGGCAGCAGGTTTACAACTTGTGGGTGGTAGCTACCCAGGCGGACATTAGGAAAAGCCCTACCACCATGCTATGGTTTCCTCACGATGTTTTCCTTCACCGAAAGCTCAAGCTCATTGTAGGTGCTTGGATTCGAACTCACGTCCCTTGACGCGAAGTCGCACACATTACCACTGAGCTATCAACGCTTCATACTTATATTAGATAAATAATGTAGCTAGACCAGAAATGGAACAAGAATTAAATTGCCAGATCCGCCCTTAAAACATTTATTTCGCAATAACAAAGCGATTTCAGATATGGCTAAATGGTAGCTTTCAAGTTTCTGGATTTCCACTAAATATAGATTTGCTACTGTCGAGGTTTTTTTTTATTTTTACTATCATATTAGTCTTTTGTTATTTAAAGGATTGAGGATATTAATGTTTAGTCGTACAGCGTGTAAAAGACGAGATAAGGCTGTACAGGCCAGCATCCGCTGGACTGGTGACAAAAGTGCTAAGTAATTTTTAACAAGTCTTACATACAAAAATCTATTTTAATTGCTTAATTTAAATGCAAGCAAAACTTATATCAAATGGAATGAACTCGCTTTTAATGTTCATATACGGTTTTTTGGGGCATAAATCAAAGTATTTTTTATTTGATTGACATTTTATAGAAAAGCCAGCATGACAGCGGTGACTGATTGTGAATTTTGGATCATTGTCAGTCACCGCTGTTCTGGAGTGTACTGTACACTAGGTGCAGTACAGTCACTGTGCTGTGCAACATAAAAAAAAAAATTAGTCTTGCTCGATTCATGTCGGTTTCAACAGTAGAACGTTTAATTATTTTTTTCCTACTGAGTCCAAAATGATAATTAGTTGTAATATGTGATTCAATAAAGCTATACAAAAGAGATATAATCAAATATGCCAGAAATATTTATAAGTATTAAATAATTCAAAAGTATTGGTATTATTTACAAAAATAACCGCGTGTGGTTGTTATATATGTTCTTTATAATTGTAGAAATAGCCCTCTGAGTAAGTGAATCTAGACAACTTTTCAATTGCGTCACATTTCTCTCACTGTTAGTTATAAGTTAAGCCTACAACCGTTTTCTGGTGAAAGCGCACGTGAAGCGACATCCAGTGTTGCCGCGATAGCAAATTTTCCAAACCTCCGAAATTCTCAGCTTTTATTTTAAACATTACATACATGTATGAAGAATATTGTTGACATAATATTTTCGATTTTTTTAACTGTGATAATATATTACTACTTAATGACGAAAAACTAAAACATGACCTAGATAAAATTAGAAAAGAGAGACGAACTTCTTAGCAAACCATGGATTAACCATACGGGTGCCGGGTCCATCGTGTGACAGGGAGGGAAATTCCGAGCAGTTTCCGAGACTTGTGACACGGACTTAAGTTATAACGGCCTCTTTCCGACGCGCATCAACACTCAACTTCACCACTCGTGTTTCTCTCCCTGCTCAGCCAAATGTGATAGGATTCTGCTAGCGTAGATTCAGAGGAAGAGAATATTGTAATGCAAGTATGATAATAATTATATGTAACTATTAAATCATAAGTTAAAGTACGCACACTTTGCAAATCTATACTAATGTACGAACGTATTTTTGTTCGTTTGAAATAACTCAGTGGTAGTGTGTACGACTCGCGTCAAGAGACGTGAGTTCGAATCCAACTACCTACAATGAGCTTGAGCTTTCGGTAAAGCAAAACATCGTGAGGTAACCATAGAATGGTGGTAGGGCTTTTTCTAATGCCCGCCTGGGTAGCTACCACTCTCAAGTTGTAAACCTGCCGCCAAATACCAATAGGTGTGTTCCGGCAGCTGCACTTGAGAGCCAGTGCCTCTACAGGTTTAGCGTGTCTACCAACTTGGGCCGTATCGTCGCTTAAGATCAGGTGAGGTTATGGCCATAACGTTAAACGTTAACTATAATAAAAAAAAAACTACAAGTCGGGTTCGAAAATATATTTTCATATATGTGTATGATCATATAAGGCCAGGTACATGTGAGATAGTACTGGGTACTTTTCATCGACAAAAAAGTACTATTTCCAAGTAATACAAAAAACAATTAGTACTACAATAACAAAGTTCACGGTCTCAGTTAAAATTTAAACGAAAATTCCCCAAAAATGTATTTGCATCTGGTATCCCAGATTACACTGCAATAAACTTGCTTTCTAAAGGTCTCCAATGTAAATAGAATGTGTTCGGCCCTTCTACTGTATGGCCCTTCAAAATTTGATTTCATATAAACACTTCAGGAAGGTCGTAAGCACATACTATAAGCGTCTTTATCAAAACAAAAATGTGTAATTCATTTGGAATGTTAGTAGAATTTAAAAAATAAGGAACAGTGTTCACAAATCTGGTTTCGGTCATGACGGTCAACCATATAATCCTTAACCCATCACATCCGGGTGGTAAGGTTCCCGAGCACCCTCGGGATTAGACTGCCGCAAAATAAAGGTTAACTATGAACCTTTGTGTTCCGGTATAGTGAACGAGAATCAGCCATTTTGAACAAGGTTAGAAACATAGCTGTAAAGTCCCTAGTATTGCGGCTGTCTATAGACGACGGTAACCATTTACCATCAGATGGACCGTCAGCCTATTTACTGTACACTGAGATGTGTAACTAACTGTCCATTTACACCCATAATAAATATAAGCATGGCCGTACAAAAAAAAAAAAAAACGCAAACTAACATGCAATCCCGGGGCGAGAGTTTGTCCATACACGGCTTTCTCCACGATAAAAAAAAAGTACTAAAATTGACGATATTTCAAATACGGGAGCAGATCCGAATTTTTAAATTCCGATGTTAGTTTACTGCTATAGGTAAAGAGAAGCCGCGTGCCCACGACACACGGCGCCGCGCTTGTTGTCGATGCAAGCTGCTAATTACTAGAACTTTAACAGCTCGCTAAAACAATTGCTTTATTTGTCACCGACAGTACAATTACGAAGTTTAGAACGACTATACAACAATGACAACCGATGTAGTAACTGATAAAACTAATAAATGAAACTTAACAAATTTAAAAGTATTTTAATTAACATGGATTGGATTTCTAATATGACTAACCTTAGCATATTTAGGCTTAAGATTATGATCGATAATCAGTTTAGAAACCGATAAAAATCATATTCATTTCACAGATTATTACTGAATTAAATTTAATCTAATCAAATTTCATTCTAAAAATTTAAAGTTGCTATTCAACAACCACTGATTTTAATGGTGAAAAAGACTTAAGAAATAACTTTAGATACGCCCTTGAACTTCGAGTAGACGGTCCTTTTATTAATTACATGGAATTCAATACGAAATAAGCAGTTATTGAATAGGAATAATACAGAGAATCCAGAACTTAGTTTTGTTGACTTTACTGACAATATAAATACTGAGTAATAACGAATATCTTGAAAGCTTTCCTGTAATACAATGCATAGAATGTAACCTCCGAGCAGCTAGTTCAGCTCGAAGCCACAGAATACCCGTCGTAAGACTTTCATTACAGTATTGCTGTAAAACAAAGCTAAAATCGAAACAAAAGCGACAGAATGTCTCAGGGAAGTAAGACAACGCAGCTTTCTTACACTTCTGTCGTTTTGAGAAAACTTTTAGCTAATGAACGCCACTGAAAATGTAAAACATTGTAAATGTAAAAGAAATAACCAAAAAAAACGGTGTAACCTTAAACACTATACGACAGAAGTCAAACATCAAGTCACGTTGCGTCACAAAAAAACATTGCGGATCAGAATATCAAAGTCCTCTCATTAGAAGTTTCAGCTATAAATTTATAATTGTTGTCACACTGTGGACCAGTGAAAACGTCTTTCATCCTGGATACTCCCTCCTACATATAACTTGGGGTCCTTTAAACGAGACGTGTAGAGATATTTAGGTCGGCATGCCAGTTCTGTCGAAGGTCATTTTCCCTTACAGCAGTCGCTAGTGATTTTAGAGTACTCTGTACTTCGCATCAGGTGATATTATGCCGAGCCAGGAAAAAAAAATGTAAACGAGATTACTTCTCTCTATTTTTAACTTTTACATATCACATACAGCTGTTATTGAGGTCATGGCTCTGTAGGTTCACTTATATATAAATATATTTTAAACAAGTATGCAGCGTAGATCAGAGAGACGTGGGTGTTTATTTTCTTATATAATACTAGTCGTGACTGCGACTGTTTGCAGATACTTTTTTCCCCCCATAAATTTAGTTTTTTTTACTATGTAACTTTTAATTTAGACTTAAACTCATTGAATCTCAATCGAAGCTTTAATTTTATATTCTTTCCCGCAGGAACCATTTCATTTCATAGCATAAAGTATTATCCGTAATACAGTTAAACCTCCTTAAGTCAATCCTCGATAAGTTGAAAACCTCCAAATATCGAAAAAATAGTTTGTTCCCTTCGCATCAAACACCAAAACCTCGAGTCTCTATAAATCGAAAACACTATAACTTAATTTTTTTAGCGTCACCCTTGATGTTCGACTTATAGAAGTTCTATTGCATTAGTTATCACTGTGTCAAATATCATCAGACTATGTTCAGATACTTCAGAGGGATTCACGTATAAGAAGACAAACAGACAAAGAACCAAATTGAAGAAATTGTTTTGACCTCTATACCAATAACAAAGCACACTCGGATTCTTAAACATTGCATGCATAAATGTGCCTTACTTGCAGTTACATTGGTATAAATATTATTATAAATAAGCCTTCTGTTGCATTACAAAGTAAAATTATTTAACGCAAAACAATTACTACAGAGACATTTATGGTAAGTGTAAGTTCTTACTTTAATACAACATTGTAGGAGATTTGTAATAAACATAAAATGACCAAGTCGCGTCAATGACTGCACAGTGCGACTAACTAAACGATTTTTAAACAAACCAAGCGTGAAATAACAAATTCAATCTCGGCGCTCGGAAATGTGGGAACGAACTATCCGCATGTAATACCACGAGTATAATAATACCTTCTAATCAATACTTTGTGGCTTTCTGACTAAGCAGTTACCATCTGTAACCGAAAATCGGCAATTTAAAAACCAATTCCATTAATATCGATTGTTTATGATTTGTAATCAGGTTTATATCGGTCATAGAGGATCCATCTGTTGAAGACTTTCTACTCTACATTTGTAATCACTTCTGTAACAATAAACAATTTACATCCAAGCGTACAAAACGAAAACTGAATTCTTAAATTTACATAACCAAATAAAATTGATAAAAAGTACGCAGTTATAAAAAAAAAATCTGCAAAAAACATTTCCTTGACCCCGACGTGATTTGAACACGCAACCTTCTGATCTGGAGTCAGACGCGCTACCGTTGCGCCACGGAGTCGATGGTGGATTAATCAAAATTTGTAATTACTATCTCATTACACTACTGACGTCAATTGATAAGTCAATTTCGATACTGCGTTTTCCTGTCGGACTCGAAGTAGTGTACAAGAAATCTCCATACGACTGGCATACTAAGAAGGGATGTACTTTGACCTACCTATTTATTCAGTACGTTAACAAAAATATTTTATATTATTTTCTATATGTATAAAAATATAACATAATATACATTATTAATATGGATTATTCCTATCGGTGGTAGCGTGATGTTAAATAGCCTACAGCCTTCTTCAATAATTGAGATACCAAATACAAAAAAAAAAAAATTAAATCAGTCTGGTAGAGTTCTTAAGAATAGCGCGTAGAAACAAACAAACAAATAAACTTGACCGCTTTGTGATGTTAATATAGGCAAATTACTTAAAAAAAAAAAAAAAAAAACAGTGTACAAGCAGTTCAATTTTCGAACGCAAGGACGTTTTTTGCCGATACGTGTAATTACTAAAAGATGGCGTGCTCCGTATCTCTTTGGCGATATTTTCAACGTGGGCGTAGAGAGTGGGCACTTAAAAAGTGTTTTAAAGTTCCCCGAGTTCATCCGGGGCGTTCATTATCCTATCTGCCCCGTTTCCCCGCCGCTCCGGCGAGGGGGGCGCTGATGATCCGACTCTCGGCTCGTTTATCTCAAAGTTTGCCCGCATTTCGAGGACGAAAAAATCGCGACCGGCTGTTATCTCGTCAATACAATATTCTTACCTTTACTTTTATGCACTGGGACAGCGATTCCCAACCTGTGGTACGCGTACACCTGTAGGAACGTGGGGTCTCATTGGCGGTACGTGAATACTATATTGGTAATGGTGGAAATGTATCGTCTACTATATCGAGTCTTTTCTGGAATAAGCGATCTGGAAAGCGATGATAGCTCAGTGGTAATGTGTACGGACTCCGCGTCGGAGGACGTGAGTGCGAATACACGTACAAAGAGCTTGAGCTTTCGCTGAAGGAAAATATCGTGAGGAAACCTTAATATGATGGCAGGACTTTTTCAAATGTCCGCCTGGTTATCTACCACCCTCAAGTTGTAAATCTGCCGTCAAATACCAATAGGTGTGTTCCTGCAGTTGCACTTTAGAGCCACACCCTCCACAGGTTTAGCGTGTCTACCAACTTGGGCCGTATCGTCATTTAAGATAAGGTGAGATTATGGCCGTAATGCTATATTAAAATACATTAAAAAAATGTACTTTTTACAGGAGAGAGCTTTTTCATTCCCAATTAAAAATATTCATAATATCTTTGTAAAAAAATAGGAATTATTGTTTGTAATTAACTACTAGTTTATATAACTAATGGATATTAACATACTGCTTCTAATTTACAAATATCATTTTTAGAAGATTATAATTAAAAAAAAAACATTTTTAAGATTTGTGGCAAATGTTTCGACCAAAAGATATTCTGATTCAGATTAATTATGTTTAAACTAATATTAAGTTTAAGCTTTAAACTTCTGAAGTTAATATAAATTGGCTGGTTCATTAATGTATCAAGAATCAAGTAATTATTGTCGAAGTTCATTGTAAAACGTTGTACCATCAACTGATATAAGAATATCTGTGACAACAACAAATATATAATTAAAAACAAAAAGGTTATTGCATATAAAGAAATTCCTACAGTAACTCTTTGTAGATCACAAGTCTCTAGAGACCTTAAAGAAGCCTTAAAAGATTGGAACCTTAAAAGAAACAAGATAGATACATTTCTAGTATAGTAGTAGTAGTAGTAGTAAACACAAAAGGTTGAGAAACACTGCACTAGGAAGTAAAACAGAAACCTTAAAATTCAACAAAAGACAAACGCCTGAAGACATCAATCAGTATAAAGGCCATAAGATCTAAGTTTATAGAGAGATATTCCTCTGTCGCCCCGCCACCCGGGACTACACCGCGGCACCTTGAGGCTCGGGACAAGCCGTGCACCCACTACACAAGCGTTTAATTATATAACATTATAACCCTGGTAACAAGTGTTCCGTGTTCAAATCTCACACAGGACAATTATTTGTGTAAACTATACTAATATTAAAAACAAAAATTGTATGTTTTTTTTTTCGAACTGACATACGCTGTTAGCCCCATGGGCTTTGACAGTTTCACCGAAGTTTGTTTGTTTGAACACGCTAAGCTTAGGAACTACGAGTCGGATTTCTAAAATTGTTTATCTTACTCGTATAGTATTTATTAAGGAAATCTTTAGGGTATTTAACATCACGCTACCGCCAATACGAGAAATTATGTATTGCAAAAAGTTACCAAAACGGATAAAAATTACTGAGTAAAATTTTTGACAAAGTGTTTCAAACGGAGAAGTTAAACTAACAGTCTAATTAAATATATATATATATATATATATATATATATTTAATTGATACAACATCCATTCAACACAACAACAAGAGGAAGTTTGAAAGTGGCACCAGTGGTAGAGAAGTTAAAAGGGATTCGCTTGTCCTGGTTTGGACATGTCGTGAGGAAAGAGGAAACGAATGTGGTGAGAAAAGTAATGGTTATGAAGGTTGAAGAACAGAAAGGAAGAGGAAGACCAATGAAAAGATGGATAGAGTGTGTCAGGAATGAGATGAAAAAAAGGGATTGAATGAAGAGATGGCAACTGACAGAGATGTATGAGAGAGCAAAACGTACTGCGCCGACTCCAAATAACTTGGGAACAGGACAAGATGATGATGATAGAATAACCATTGAGAAAGGCTTTAGACTATTTATTTAAAGTCACACTACAATAAGTGGGTACGCTACGTTACGAATATTGAAAAAAGTAAAAAGAAGCAAACACCATTAAGTAAGTTTCTAATAATTCTTCTGACTTTAGTTCTTACTTAATGTTATTGCAACATTACTTACATAAGGCCAGATACCATAATAAAAAATTAAACAATGAAGTGAGATGATAGAGATGGGAGAGGGTCGCCACCACCACACACATGCGTCTTTTATTGTTAAGGTTTTAGCGTTATGATCACAATCTCTCCTGTAAGTGACGATCTGGTCAAGTTGGTAGAAACGCTTGTGGAGGGGCTAGCTCCCAAAAGCAACTGCCGGAACACACCTATACGTATTTGGCGGTAGATTTTCAACTTGAGGGTGGTAGCTAACTAGGCGGGCATTAGAAAAAGCTCTACCACCATTAAAATCTAGTAACGACTGAATAAAAACCTATTTTTAATCCCAACATCAATTATATAGAATTTAATTTCAACTAAGGTTACAAAGTATGACCAACCCGTAACTTGGAAGTGCTAGATGTAATTAAATAGATACATTGTATCTGCGGTTACAATGTATCTAAATGCCTACTGGTTCTTCTCAATATCCTTGCAAACCGGTACAGCGTTACAACGACGAAATATTCACCATGAATGCATACGTGTGCAATTACTGATGTTGATTTGCCGTGTTAATTTTAAAATATATAGCCCAGAAGTATTCCCACGTCGGCAAATATTTAAAAGATGAAAGCCTTTTATCTATTTAGTTGATCTATTTAGTTGGTCTATAAGTTATGATAATAGTTGTAAAAAAGATTCTACAAGAGTTTCAGTGCAGACATTTTGTTTTATAAAAGTAGAAGAATTTAATACAACTATATCCCAATCCCCTAATATAATATTAATTTCATTATATGACCTGAACATTCTCACAATACACGAACTAAACCTTAAATTGCCATATATAAGATACTAGCTGACCCGACAGACTTTGTCCTGTGTTAACTATGAATATATTTAGGTAATATAAATTCGTTGGTGGGAGGCGCCCGACGTGACGGCCCAGTGGCATGCGCGTGAGCTGCGCGCGGTACTGGACAGAACTTGGACATTGCAACATTACTTAAATTTTCTAAAATAAAAGAATTTTTTGAAATAAAACTAATTTAAACGGATTTTATCGCGGTTAATTATTGACTTTGGTCCCGACGTTTCGAAAGCTTTTCAGCCTTCGTGGTTACGGGGGAGACTGAGGTGTAGGTTGTCCAGAAAAGTTCATGTTACTGTGTCTACCTTTAATTTAATTTTTATTATTGGTAGTGTTCCGATCTACGCAAAAAGAGCTCACAGTGTCTTGAAGTTTGGCAATTGGTCTTTTGGGTTCCGATTTAATTAAATGTATAATCGGATCCCAGGCTTGTGCTAGCTTCCAACCAGCTTCTCTATTGAAATTTTGATGTTTTTTAATTTCAATAACCGCGATAATATCCGTTTAAATTAGTTTTATTTCAATGAATAATATTCGCGTAAACATAAGAAATCATTGTATACAAGAATTTTACTAAAATAAAACCACGCCTAAGTTACTCCTTATTACTTCAGCTACCTGCCAATAAAAGTCCTATCAAAATCAGTCAGATGAGATTATGGCAATAACGTTAAACCTTAATTAAAAAAAAAAAAAAAAACGAAATAGGTGCTGCTGTGGTACAGTTTTTGACTTTTCAATAAACAGAACAAAATTGCCAGAGTACTTCGTAACTACCTAACTATCTACTGATACATATTTAAAAGTAAGCACGTGAAAGTTTAATACCGCAGTTTTCTTGGCCCGACGTAACATTTATTTAACTGTAAAAGGGGCGGCTGTCGGCGAATCCTTAGTAAAATCTCCGAGTTGAAGTCAGCAGTAGCCGAGGAGTCAGGTGCCTTCGATTAATACTATTATCATTATTTTTTATTGAATATCTTGACATCAGGAAGGGGACGTGAAACTGTGTAAATTATATCAGAGAACATACTACATTTCTTTTATGGATATATCGACTATTTGTATACGTAATGGCGGAAATAAAACATATCTGTACTTTATCCAGTGTTTGTTAAACGATTTTTTTTTTCTAAAATACAGAATAGAAAATTATTATACATACGAATTTCTACTAAATTAGAAAACAAACATCAATTGTCGTTTCTTGTATTCACAGGTCATATAATTATAATAATTGTGTATTACTATTAGAATAGATTATTATAAGAATTTATGTTGAATAAAATAAACCTTGTATTCACAGAGCAACGTATGAGAGTTTATTTTCACGAATATTTATACATATCACTAAAAGTATAAAACAAAGTCGCTACCCGCTGTCTGTCTGTCCCTATGTATGCTTAGATCTTTAAAACTGCGCAACGGATTTTGATGTGTTTTTTTTTAAATAGATAGAGTGATTCAAGAGGAAGGTTTATATTTAGAATACATGTATATTACAGTACAGAAAAGCCGAAAAATTCATAAATTTGTAACGTGAGGCGAAGTTCACCGGGACAGAAAGTCTTATATTTATTAAAAAACTTTAGCACATGCTATAACATAAATAATATAAACCAATTCGCTAATGTATTCAATTATTGAAGCTATGATAGCTCAGCGGTATCGTCTACGACTTCGCGTCAAGGGACGTGAGTTCGAATTCAAATTCTATAAAAATCTGTACAATTAGCCACAGATGTACGTATAAGTGAACAGACACCGCGATTATAATGTTCAAAAGATATATCTATTTAATTTAATCATTCAAAATCAACTTATATATTATGTAAGTTCCATATGGAATCGGCTGGACACGGTTTTGTGAAAGTTTCAGGTAATCCCCAGATTAGTTTAGTGCTTGAAACTGTGGGGTTTGGTAGTGATTATCTGTTTGTTCTCGAAGAATAGAAAAATAAATTTCAGTTCCATGCAAACAAAGTTGCAGGTAAAAATATTAGCTTTGTTATAAGATGCTAACTATCGCATCTCGTTATGTTAAACCAATTACAGTAGTAATAAGGTCAATATACTTGTTAATATCTTATATTAATTATTTAAAGTGTGTAATTAACCTAACTAGATGGCGCCATCGGAAATGTTTCTTTAGACATGAGAAATTTCTTTATTTAATTATAAGACAGAGTTTTATGGCTTCCTTACCGAATATAATCATTATGTTTATCTTGGAGAAGATATTATTGATACAATCTCGCTACAGACCTGTTAAATTCTTTTAATTCGGCTAAAACAATTTGCATATCAATACACTAACTGAGTCCGGACATCTTTTGCATCCAACTAAAATTTATTTAATAACTTTTTGGTCGTATTTTTAACTTTTTTCAATCGAGCTTTGGCCCTATCGGTGATAGCGTGATGTTGAATACTATAAAGCTGTTCTCAATTATTGGTCTATTAAATACAAAAATATTTTATAACAAAGTTTGGAGAATCCAAAAGTGCACGCCTCATAATCTCATTGTTTTGTTTATTTAATAACAATTAAACCACATCGAATCAGACCGTGAAAAGTAATAGGGTTCTATTCCTAATTATACTGAAGCGTATGAAAAAAAAAACTCGATCAGTAAAGTATTTCGGTCGTTATCGTGATAACATACAGGATCCGCACATACAGACACACGTATGTCCAAGACAGAACGTTTGGGCAGTTTCTTAAATAGTTTAAATAACAAAAATGTCATCAAAAATCTTGTGAATGTTAAAAATAGTGTGTTTTCTTGATATGTATGTGTGTATATATTGTTTTACACGTGCAATATATGATAAATAGAGACATTTTAAGTTTGAAAAATCAGTTGTGTTGCGTGCAGTGACAGTAGTACCCACCTCAACGCTTCGCTTATAAGGCATGCAATGAAATTCAAAGATGAAGTCCTATTCACGCCGCGTCAATGAACGTGAGGTCTAATCCACCATAATAACATGGTGGTAGGACTTCCTATAATGCCAAGCTACCACACTCAAGATGAAAATCTGCCGCCTAAATACCTACAGGTATTTAATTTCCGGTATTTAACATTAGGCTTAACTATCACCATAGCGTTATAACTATAAATTATAAATAAAAAAAGAACATGTCCTTTGGAAATAATTATTTCATCTATAAATTGCTTTTGTGAGATATATATATATATATATATATATATATATATATATATATATATATATATGTACGTAATTAGGGGGCCAACATCTGTGAAAGCGTACGGCGTTATGCAGTCCTCTCGTTATAAAATGGACTACAGTCGATTCTATTTTCCAAACACTGCCCATACAATAACAAACGTTAAGGTATATCCAATCAGAATAACGCTATGTAACACGATGCTTAACCTTCTAATGAAATCGTGCTTCCACTCTGTGGGTACGCACAATTAGCTATCACACGGCCCCGAGCCGGCGTTACGCTGTTTGTTGAGTTTATTAGAAGCCGTCATGTGAGATATCCGCTGTCTAACTCTTCGACTTTGCTTTTGAAACAAAGACTCTGGAACGAAAGTGTATGAAGGGAATTCAGTAATCGCGATGGAGTTGTTAAAAAAATTATATACGCCTGTTAAACGCAGCTTCCCGGATTGCGTAATTTTCGTGTAAGCTTTTTAGATGGTGATTTGGTAATTGGACGAGAACTGAGAATAAATTATCAAAGTCACGTCGCGCGTGGATACATTTTGTTACATGAAAGAGAAAGGTATGAGAGAGAGAGAATGAGAAAGAAGCTGTATATTGTACATTTAATACATTTTATGTGTTGTGGGTGCCCAAGTATTTGGGTGTAGTCCTTTTTATAAAGTTTCTAGTCTACCACTTATACGAAGTTGTGTGCGCAATTTTTAACGTATCTGATGCGTGTACGACTTCGCGTCAAGAGATGTGAATTCGAATCCAGCAACAATGAACTCGTAAGGAAACCATAGTACGGTGTTAGGGCTTTTCCTAATGCTCGCCTGACTAGCTACCACCCTCAAGTATAAAATTTATCGCCAAATAGCAATAGTTGTGTTCCCGCAGTTGCACTTGAGAGCCAGTTCCTCCACAGGTTTAGCGTGTCTACCAACTTGGGCCGTATCGTTACTTAAGATCAGGTGAGATATGGTCATAACATTAAAATGTTTACTATATATAAAAAAATTTAGAAGTCAACGATAACTTCTAAAACGCTTGGAGAAATATATAAAAACCAGCATATAAAGAAAGAATACTATTGTTGCATCCATTGTTTTTGCAATAAACTGTCAGCATGTTGCATGTCTGCATGTCTCTCAAGTTGAAACTCAGTCACCAAATACCTATAAGTGTGTACCGGAAGTTACACTTGAGAACCACGCCTCTACCAACGTCGCTCCTCCAAACAAAATCCATCAACGAAATAAAACTGGATCCGTTTGAAAACGGCCTTGCTAAATAATATATGTGTGAACAAGTTATAGTGTGAACTATATATAAAGTAATTTATTCCATAGCCTATGGCGAGTTGTTCGGTTACTTATTACCTAAAAATCATTGTCAGTTTGAACATAGCGCTGATGCTATGTCATACAATAAGTCAATTTTATCCAAATTCGGTATTGATAACTATATTACGTAACCACATGGCTCGAACATGGAAGTCCACAAATGATTTCCTTAACCGAATAAATAGCCTTCCAGCAAACATATTCCCTGATTCTATGATCCAAAGTTTAAGGTGACGAAACTGAGAATACCCAAATATGAAAATAATGTATATATATTTGATATAAATTCATACATAAGTGTGTAATAAATAAATGGCCAAAGATCCTTTAACGTAGTGCCGATGTGCTTAATAATAATACTTTATTCAGCGTTTTACTTGCTCTCTTAGGTTTCTTACAAACGGACTGCAAAATGTCGTGAAAACGGAATTTAATTATTTTATATTTACGTGAAATAATCCTAGGCTTCTATTTAATACTGCAGAATAACATTTAAATCTTAAATGCATAGTTTTTGTATTTTTACGTCCATAAGTTTCTGTCATTTGTTAGTTTTATTTTCAAGCTATTAGGAATATCCGCAGTCTATACTTTTTATTTAGGTATAATAATTATCTGATGAGTACAGTGACAAAAACGTGAATTTAAGAATTGTCTAACATCAGCGTGTCTGTATAGCCAATACAACCTGTTTATTGATAAAAAAGAGATGTTTTTTTTTTTTAACAAACTATATCTAATAAAGTTTCTTTTTTCTTATTATTATATAATCAAGTTATATTCACAGTTTCGTTGGTATTACAAAGTAAACCGTGATTATAGTAGTATATGTAGTACATTTACAATATATATATATATATATATATTTATACTTTAGGTAGTTCATTTCACTGCAGAAATACTTCATTGAATTAATGTTATAGTCGAATAAATTCCGGAAGTATCTAGTCAACAACAATGTACATACCTAACAAACTTAGCTATAGGTATAGCTCAGAATAGGAAAATTAAAGTGAAATAAATGAAACCGCAATAGAACTATTGAAAAGGGTTTCACGACTAATAATTTTGAAGCGATGATAGCTCAATGGTAGTGTGTACGACTTCGCGTCAAGGGACGTGAGTTCGAATCCAAGCGCCTACAATGAGCTTGAGCTTTCGATGAAGGAAAACATCGTGAGGAAACCATAGCATGGTGGTAGGGCTTTTTCTAATGCCCGCCTGGCTAGCTACCACCCTCAGGTTGTAAACCTGCCGAGAAATACCAATAGGTGTGTTCCGGCAGCTGCACTTGAGAGCCAGTGCCTCCGCAGGTTTAGCGTGTCTATCAACTTGGGCCGTATCGTCACGTAAGATCAGGTGAGATTATGGTCATAAAGCTAAACCTTAATTATAAAAAAAAAAAAAACGCAAATCACTGTCGCAAAGTCGTAACGCGTGCGGTAGTCTATGCCGCAAGGGCTCGAGTCCCGACGCGATGGGACGCCCCGCAATATCCGACTTTATTAAAGAATAAAAATGTCAAACCCATTTATTTGAATAATGATATCTCTTTGAACATTTTTCGACATCCCAAACCGAAACACCATCGACCTTAATCCCACCACGTAAGGTAACAATTCGAGCGAGCGCGTCCAACAACAGAAAGTCACTGAAGCTTTTTATGAAGCATACGGTAAATGCCACTTTACTTCTCCCAAGTATGAAATGTGAGAACTCGGAGGAAATATTGTGAAAAGGAAATTTTATGGCAGAGATTTGAGTTAGATATCCGCGTAGTTCACATTAGGGGGCGACGCGACGAGACGCTACGGGAGCACGTCGCCGGTTTATTTACATTAAAATATACTACTCTTAAATATAATATACCACTGGAGACACTTAAAAAAACAAAAGCCTTGAAAAATAACTCTTAAGACAAAATAACACATAATATATGTATACACTGGGAGGAGAGCTCGTTGTGTTAAGTGTTATTTTTCAAAGCTTTTGTTTTTTTTAAGCGTCTCCAGAGACTGTACATTTAAGAGTAGTATATATATATTTATGTTATCTCGGCAAAATATACTGTACCTGATGTTAAGTACAGTACAGTCCAAAAACAGCGGCGACCATCGAGAGAATGACAATCCATCGCCAGTCACTACTGTCATGCCGGTCTGCGTAAATGCTTATTTATGTTTCGCTTAAAGTATCCGATGTTATATGAGGAAGGGAATATATGGGCTGGGAGACTGTTCCACAACTTCACGGTACGACATATCAAACTTTTGGTTCGAGCCTTTTGCATGGTGGTAGGGCTCTCTGTAATGCTCGCCTAGTTAGCTACCACCATCAAATCGAAAATCTGCCGCCAAATACCAATAGGTGCGTTCCGGCAGCTGCACTTGAGAGCCAGTTTCTCCACAGGTTTACCGTATCTACCAACTTAGTCCGTATCGTCACTTAAGATCAGGTGATGTTATGGCTATAACGATAAACCTTGACTATAAAAAATAAATAAAAAAGCCTTAATGGGGGTTACCGTGAAGCTGTGACTCCGAAACCCAGCGGGTGTAGTTCTGTTGTGGTAAGGAGATGAAGGGAACAAATTTAATTTATTCACACCGCCCGTTAAATAACATTAAAATATATTTACTACTTCTAAATAACGACATAAGAGACCATCATGCCGTTTATTGTGTCGGCATATGAGTCGATTTTACTGACACGACATGCCTATAGAGAGTTAACAATTACTTTTTTAAATAATAACGCTTCGATGAGGTCATCTATGAATATAGTTTGTAAAATTGCATTCAAGATCATCTCCAAGTACATTGAGACGTCTTCTGGTAACGGGCACTCGAGAACCAGTTCCATTTATAAATTTAGCACGTTACTATTTTCAAATATATTATCGTCACTTAACAATACGCGAGATTGTCGTCAAACATTACAACAGACTAACTATAGATACGTTATAAAGTAGCTTTCCGGAGTGCGGAGAAAGATGGCGTCTCTTAAGGTAAACATTTACTTGGAGTCAATTCGATTTTGATATTTAATAAGGTATTAAAACCACAGCTAAAAAGTTAACTTACTGTTAAATGATATTAACCAGTTCGTATGAACACATTATCATAATCATTTACCAAATATTCTACCAAATACCTATTTTATTTTATTTTATAATAAACTAGTTGTGCCCACGACTTCATAGGCCTGGAAGGAAAAACTACTTTTTTATATACTTAAGGATTAGCGTTATGGCCATATTCTCACCTGATCTTAACTGACGATACGGCCAAAGTGGGAAACACGCTAAATCTATACAGGAACTGGCTTTCAAGTGCAACTGGCGAAACACACCTAAAAGTATTTGGCGGGAGATTTTCAACTGGAGGGTGGTTGCTATCCAGGCGGGCATTAGAAAAAGCCCTACCACCATGCTATGGTTTCCTTACGATGTTTTCCTTCACCAAAAACTGGAACTCATCATAGGTGGATTCGAATTCGCGACCCTTGTCGCGGAGTCTGTACACACTACCACTGAGTTATCATCGCTTCAGGTTATGCCCAAGAACAGAATGAATTACTTTATACAATGAAATTAATATAACAGCTGCCATGTTAATTAAATAGATTATTAACAGATGGCGCCTAATACATATCTAGTGCTTTCAGTTATAGGTACGGATTTTACAAGAAGAAAACTAGACAAGGATTTTGAACTATTTATCTACTTTTAATTAGTACCGGAAACTTAAGCTTTAAATCGAAATTCGAACCATCGCTTTCAAAACCTTTCCCATAAAAGGAAATTAATTTAGAAAATGAATTAAGAGAAATATCTCATTCGCACAACAAAATATTAAAAAATAAAACATATGACCATCAAGATATATATTCAATAGGTATTCTTATCTATCTAATTGACATACAAATAAAATATACGATCTAGGACAGATAAAGCGATTTAAAATTACCAAAATAGTTTGTTTTGTAATTTCATAACATTCTTCATTTGATTATTCAAATATTTAGCACTGCAAGTTTTTCATTTAACACTTACCGGCCCAGCGGAAGTTGTTTTGCCCTTTCTGAATAACCCGTCAACAGCACTCGATACTCGATATATCGCGTTCAGCGATAATTTCTCTAAAATAAACACTCTGGCGTCTAGTTTCATAGGCCACACGGTTTTAAAGTTTAACACTTCAACAACACAAAGAGGTTAAACATGTTATAGTTTTAAATTCCAGTTAAATTGTTAGCTACCGAACAGTTTAAATTGCATCCAAATACGTCAAGAAATTGACGCATTATAAAACTTTAAAAACTCTCTCCTGTTCCGGAGCTAACATTACGCTTCTAAATGAATCTTTATTTCCTTTTGTCATCGCATCACGCGTCAACGGATGAAACAATTTCGTTCTTTCCTATTTTGTTGTGTTAATTATTAAAAGGAGAAGGTTCATATGGAGGAAAAACTAAGGAAAATGAGCGGAACATTAGAAAATCTGCATATATATATAAAAAAATTAATCGCCGAAATATACGTTCGCGCATAACTTTCGAACGACTGCACCAAATAGGATATATTTTATTTGTAATTGCCAAGACATGGTTTGTATTTAAAAAGAATAAACAAAAAATAAACAAACAGAATTATTTTTGGAACACTAGAATATATGTAAAAATGAATTGCTGAAATGTATGTATGCGCATAACTTCCGTACTTTTTCTATTGTTATCGTTATTGTCAGGACAAGGTATGTATATATAAAAAAAACCAACAGGAATTTTTTCATATTTCATAATGTGAAAAATGAGTGAGTAAATCAATTACAAATTAATTAGTTAAAAAAATTACATAATTGTATCTTTGTATATTTTACATATGTACTGCAGAGTTCGAATTGTGATGGAAAAGTGATATTTTCTACCATGAGATCTATTACGCTTATTCGTATATGAAATGGGAAGTGATTCTAACCATTTATTGGCAACACCAAAAAATAAAACAGTTGTACCCAAACAAAGTCATTTGGAGCAACGCATACTGTAAAGGGCAATTTCATGACAAGGTAAATAAACAAAGGTAATAAATCGGAGGAAAATAGAATTGTCGATTTCAATGCGGCTATTCAGAATTTTCTTGGAAGTCAGTTATTAATCTTCAAATCGGTCGACACAGTTATCCACCAGAATGACGTAGTGAACTAATCCACAGACTTTTTATATGCACTGGCATTGTCTGGGTTCCCGTCTCGCAATTTGCTAATAAAAGTAAATTTTGTTGGATGTACTCTGGTTGCATGGTAAAAATGTGGTCTTTGAGAAGCGCACATTTTACTGGGGTTAATATGGCTGGATGAAATTGATTCCATTGGTTGAGCTCACTGTACCTTGGGCAACAAATATACCAAAAGACTACACTATAAAATAAATATAAAGTAACTACTACAAACTACTAAATAGCCTGAACAGGAATGGCTACGTAGTTATATTAACCTACTAAAAGATCATAGCCTGCCTAGGACAGCAGTAAGTTTTATATTAGAGCGTGTGTCTTAAGCTGCGCTAGCAGGCTCCTACCAAATTTGACTGGGCAGGGAAAGAAACACAAGTAGTGAAGGTCAGTAATGAGTCTCCTAAACCTACATCCGTTTTACAAGTTTCGAGAACTGTTCGGAGTTTCCCTCTTTCTCATACGATGTACTCGGCACCCGCACAAGTAAACCATAGGTAGCTAAAAATTCCTCTCGTTTCAGGTGAAATCCTGAGTGAAACAGTCGTTCAAAAATTACATGCAATAATTATGAAAAAAATGATAAATGGACCTTGCGGAGATTTCAACAATAACCTACTCTGTATAATCGATGGTAAGCGTTTCAAGCGATATCCGGGAAACCGGTATCAATCCGTTTCCAATTCAGCGGTTTAGGCTAGAAAGCGTAACAAACAAACCAATGCTCAAATTTATAATATTATTAAGGATCTCCATAAAGTATTCAAAGTACTGATTTGGCTCCGTTACAGTCCTATTATATGTACAGATCAAGGAACTAAGGTATTGCACGCGGTGACTGATTATTTATTACCTCCGCGTACAGGTGCGTGCGGTCAAAATCAATTCGGCCGGAGGAAGTAAAATTGGTTCTATACATGAGGTATAGGTCACTGCCTCGCGCCGCCCCGCCCTAGAGCAAGTGCACTATACAATTTGTGGTCTACTTAAATTACTATGAAAGTAAATTGAATAAGCGCTCGAAAGACACGTTTCAAGGTACAAACGCATAGCGGGGCGATAATTGCACTCGGTCAAAATAAAAAAAAATGTACCACTTTACTATCAGATAAACTGGAATTTATTTCTAGACTGACTTTTAGCTGCGGTTTCGCTCGCGTTAATCTTAAACTTAAAAAAACCTGATTGGCGTAATAAAAAAATCATACAAACTTTATCGCCTTCTTTAACCCACTTCTGATAAGTTTTTCGGGTGACAAATATATATTATTACGTTTCGCAAGTTCTCAAAATACAATTTTATTTATTTATTTATTTATTACAGGGAAAACTAACAGCTAACATTAAGAACTTAAATTTAAAGAAAAATTACAAAAAGCTATTTACAAGTTTTCACAAATATTAATAAAGATAGATATAGAACAAACTCGTCACCCCACATCAGGTGTAATTGTGGTCAAAACGCTAAACCTTAACTATAAAAAAATGATCCGCGTCAGAATTTAGGCAGATCGCTGACGCATGATGTCGTCTGCCTCCAGTGAACATGTCTAACGGCTTACAGAAACTTATTATACTAAGTCTAAACTAGCCATAAAAATGTTCCTCACAGAACCAATGTTAGTAAACGCAGTACGTGGCTATTAACTATTAAATAACCAAAAACTAGCAAGCTCACGGACTCACAACAACATCATCGTGACCCCGACGTGATTTGAACACGCAACCTTCTGATCTGGAGTCAGACGCGCTACCGTTGCGCCACGGAGTCGATTGCGAATTTCAGCACTTTATTGATACTGAAATATCTAGACGGTCTGATATGCATTCAGTATATCTATATTACAATAGAATACTAAAATAACTTGTCGAAATTAAGCTTCCGTGTGCAGTGTCGTACACTCTGTAACCTAAAAGAGACAGTTATAGATACGCTATAGCGGTTTTTTTTTTTCGACTTGTCATACGCTGTTAGCCGTAAGGGCTTTGACAGCTTCACCGAACTTTTGGGGCGAATGCTAAGGGCACTCAGCCCTGTGACAGCGGACGCAAGGGTGCCAGAAAGGCGGAACCTCGGCTTGAACTACTGCGGGAACACGAACAAAGATTCTCGATCCTAACTAACCAACAGGTCCTAACTTACTAGGTTTAGTGGTCCTAACAATAACATAGGGCAAGCCACGCAAGGGCCGCGGGGTTAGTCCCTTACAGAACCGTGTACTTAATTTGTGGGTGTGCACGGATGATATGCGGTGTGATGATGTACTCTCAGTGATGTAGAGTGTCACTGTATCGCGCGAGCAGAGTCACTTGAGGGCTCCTATCCGGAGGATCTTTCCTAGACCAACCATCGCAGTTGTTATATCTCTCACTATGAGATATTCATTAGTTATTTTTTAATTTTCAGTTCCCACTTTGAAAACCTAATTATAGGTTTTAAAACTTGTATAAATAGCCAGTAACATGCGACTGAAGTGTCGAGATAAAGTTAGCTTAGCGTGTAATGTGTTTTTAAATGTTATTGTTATCTAATGATCTATCCATTTTTGGTCCATAAACAAAAGACTCATTCACGTGGGTGTATCCGACGGTCAGCGCTATATATGGCAGAGTTCGACCGCTCGCGGTTTCCTCAATTTTTGTCTACACAGTCAAGTGTTGTATATTTTATTATTTACTAACTTGGCTATCAATAACAAATGGCGCAATAAAAAATTTCATACAAGATGCATCCTTCTCTTTACTTCACTTCCAATAAGTTTGTCGACAGAAAAAGTATCTTATCACGATCTCCAAGGTCCCGTCTATCTCTATACCAAAATTTATCGAATTCGATACAGAAGTTTCGACGTGAAAGCGTAACAAACTCATCTATACATCTATACGTGTAAATAAATTTGGAGTGTCTGTTTGTAACCTGAAATAACCTTTTTTAATACATGTATATGAATATGTACGGTACATAAACCAAGATAACATTTTTTTACAATTTTTGTCTATCTGTCTGTCTGTTTGTTCCGGCTAATGTCGGAAATGGCTGGAACGATTTTGACGGCACTTTCATTGGCAGGTAGCTGATGTAATAAGGAGTAACTTAGGCTACGTTTATTTTAGAAAAATAAAGTAATGTTGCAATGTCCAAGTACTGTCCAGTACCGCGCGCAGCTCACGCGCGTGCCACTGGGCCGTCACGTCGGGCGCCTCCCACCAACGAATTAATATTAGTTAAATATATTCATAGTTAACACAGGACAATGTCTGTCGGGTCAGCTAGTTATAATATAAAATTAGTAATATTAGTACGATAACATAATTGGAAGTAAATAAGCGAATATTCGGCAATCAAGCGGTATGCTACGGGTCCCGACCCAGCTTTTCTATACTTTATAGGTTACACGTTATGGCTACAATCTCTCCTGATGTTAAGTAACGATCTGGCACAAAATGGTGGACATGGTAAGCGTAGTGGAAAGACGGACTCTCTAGTGCAATTGCCGAAACATAACTATAGGTATATGGCGTCAGATTATCAACTTGGTACCTAGACAGTTAAACCTAAGTTCAGATCTATTGTATGTGGACTCGAACGAACGTCCCTTGACGCAACGGTACATACAACCAACTAAGCCATTGTCGCAATCAACGTTTACATGGTGACTAATGCAGACAGAGACTATATTCTGGTCTGTGCGTTTCCCGCTCAAGCAATTCCGAGGTTTCATATTATCTAATTAAAAAATACACACAACTTCACGTAAGGCAAAATGTAATAGTAAAGTCGCATGTTATAAGTACCGTCCCTTCTACGTTGAACTGTGTTAGCGATTCAGAGCACGAGATAGGAATTAGTATCCTAAAAGTGGGATACAATGGTATTTTATCACAGAACCACATTGTACATGCAACAATTTAATTATTATTTTATTTAACATGAGGCAAAATACATGCACCTTCACATTTTACCACGCTTTATCAGACCATGTGAGGTCTATGTGCTAATAACTAGAAGTACCCACTACAAAACTCTACAAAGATCACGCTCCCCCCCCCCCCCCCCCCCCTTGTAAAAGATTTCACGTCCTACCATTAGCAAAAAGCATCAGCAATAGCTGATAAGCTATCGTTCGCAAGAGGTCACCGGTTTGAAGCCCGTACCGGACCGGGCCCCACGACCTTCCCACACGGCGACTCCCACGCGACGCTCAACACCGTACAATGGGAGTACACACACGAACAATTGATCTAACAACAGGTTCAACTTGTCGGGTTTTTTTTTTATTCATTCGCACATTGTAACTGCCTCGCAGACATCGTACGCGGAAACCGTAAACAAACATTTCGATCACATTCGTAATCTTAATTAATAAGTTTTTTTTTATAGTTCAGGCTTAGCGTTATGGCCATAATCTAATCTGATCTTAAGTGACAATACGTTCCAAGTTAGTAGACACGCTAAACTTCCTTCCTTCGCAAGAAGGAACTGGCTCTCAAGTGTAACTGTCGGAATACACCTATTGGTATTTGGCGGTAGATTTTCAACTTGAGGGTGGTAACTAGCCAGGCGGCCACTAGAAAAACCTTACCACCAGACTAATGTAAATGTTAGTTTGTATGTTTCTTACGTTTAATTACTAAACCGATCACCATGGAATTGTGCTTCCACGTTGTAAAGTATACATAATAAGAGATAGCGTACTTTAAAAAAAAATTGTTCCGAAACACACATGAAATTTATACAGCAATATCTTTTCTCGCTTTGTAAGATTATGGGCTCGTAGTTACCAGAGGCTACACTTTCTAGAATTTTCGTAAAGAGGCTGCATGTTACTAATCTTGTCAATAAAGAGTGGTTGGGATCTTACTACCTATTGTTTATTGAGTTCTATGATTTTTGGTTTATTTATTTATTTATTAGGGAAGTTGTATACATATAATAAAGGCTACAAACAATTACAAATAGATCATTATGAGAGGCAACAGACTACAGACTTTCGGGCCGCTTTTTTTTAGCAAATACTTAAAATAAATATAGTTAAAAAAGTTTGGAAAATCCAAAAGTGCACGCCTCTTAATCTAATTTTTTTGTTTGTTCATTTAATAACAATTAGATCACAGCGAATCAAACCGTGAAAAGTAATAGGGTTCTATTCCTAATTATACTGGAGTGTATTTCGGTCGTTATCGTGTAAACATACAGGATTCGCACATACAGACACACGGACGTCTAAGACACGAATTTTTTACACAATTTTTTAACTAGTTTAAATAACAGACATGGCATCAAAAATATCACGAGTGTAACACTAGTGTTTTATCTTGATATGAGTGTTTATATATTATTTTACAAGTGCAATATATAATGAATAGAGACATTTTACGTTTCAAAAATCAGTTGTTTTTCGTGAAGTGACAGTAGTACCCACCTCAACGCTTCGCTTCTGACGCGTGCAATTACGAAAATAGATGTAATATTTAATGTTCAAGTTAATCGATTTTCGCTAATTAACCCATGGAATAAAATTACTTGGTAAATATTTTTTTATATTTATAATACATATACCATTTATCGATTATTGTCCTTAGTAAAAAAAAATCTATAAACCTCGATTTACAAATGTTCTTGGCCAGAATACAGACGCTAAGAAAAACACAAATATGAGATTTGCTAATGAAAGTGCACACTAATTTGTGATGTATATGGTACTAGATGGCCCGATAGACGTTACCCTGTCTTAACTATGAATATTGTTGGCGCATTATAGTGACAGTTATATCAAATTAATATTGTCGTTAAGTTTACTAATCTCCATCCGTTCACGCGTGATGTGATAGCCAAGGGAAATAGAGATTCATTTATATATATGCATACATAAGCGTAACGGTGTCCACTAGGAGGTGACGATTTATTGACCACCACCGTGGGTATATCCAGCAGTGGTCACCGTCAATGGAGCAATGGGACGAACTTAAAATAACTTATCCGGAAACACGATAAATTGAAAGTAATTTTCTTACCGGAAGTGTTTATTGAGACAATACTTTTTAGAGATCCCTACAAACCTACAGCACTATGACTGATGGTGGACATAGTATAATAGAAAAACAACGCTGATCACTGAAAAATATTTTTTTTTTACTTCCATATTGCTAATGTCAAACATGTGTATAGCCTGTTATCAAACACATTCACAGAGTAAAAAAGCGTCACAGGAAAAAAAGTAGAGAAGGTCGTCAAATAATTTTGAAATGTTTTCAAATTATATCATCTATCTGAAGCGATGATAGCCCAGTTGGTAGAGTGTGTACAAACTTCACGTCAAAAGACGTGAGTTCGAATCCATTTACAATGACCTTGAGTTTTCGGGGCATGATGAAACCATAACTTGGTGATAGGGCTTTTTCTAATGCCAAACTGGGTAGCTACTACACTCAAGTTGTCAATCTGCCGCCGAATACCTATAGGTATATTCCGGTTGATGCATTTGAGAGCAAATCTCAAAACAAGGCTAAGCGTGCCCACACTCTTGAACCATTTCGTCACTTAACATCAGGTGAGATTGTGGCCATATCGCTAACTGTAAAAAAACTTTTTGAGGTTTATCTCAGGAGAAACTTCAAAAATGCTGAAACTTTACAATTTCATTTATTATGGTCGAATTTAAATGTACATATCACATTATATTTAAATCAATCAAATGTACGTTGACAAAGTTGAACTAACCTGTCATGTTGCAGTACCTCCGCGCGGACCCACGGTCCAGCTCCCCACTCAGCATCGTCCTGGTCCTCCGGCTTCATCTTCAGGAGGCCCGAGAGCCACGTGTACGACTTGCTCCGTTTCATCATCACCACTCATCACATCACATGATCACACATCAACACATCTACGCACTATTCCCACTTTATCTGATTAACACTGACCACTGGAGCCGTGTTTACTCTCACACGGATTAACGTTTGATTTGTTTACACTATGTCAGTACAGCTAACAATATTCTCCAAAACCATATGCCGACGATGTTGATTTAATGTTTCGACGTGAAGTCGCTCTCGACCAAGTAAATGCTGACAAAATATCAATTAAAATTTGACTCATTAAAATTTCTCACCTCACTACCTCCTCGCCACGAATGCGACAGGCTAATAGAACTTTATCTTTACATTTATGAATTTAGAATTCATATTTGCAGGAAGCCGTTCTCGTTCCGGCAAATATAAAACTCATCCGATGAAATTGACGTTAAGAGATTAATGTTCATATAATAGGCAACGAATCCTCTCGTTAAAATTCTAAACGTTCTGTATACGGATTAAGACTATTAATTAGTTAAATTTACTGTTTGATATTTGTGATTACTGATCAAAATTTCTGGGAAAGAAAAGTATTTTATCTGTATTTTTGTTTGTCATTTCAAATAAGCTTGTTTAATGACTTTGCGTGGTACACAATATATTGATAAATAAAATAGAAAATAATTTACATGTGCTTATTTCACAGTAGTAAAAAAAATATCTGATACTTTTCAAAATATCGTCCGTTATTCACGAGGTTTAATAGTTAATAAAACTTCCAAATACGGAACCCAGACAGGCATGTCATAATTGACCTCCGCTGACCCGCATCTCGAAGATCGACAATAAAGCGTTGATCAACCGACGGTGCATTCGTAACCCGACCGAATCGGAAACGATTATCTCGCTAAGCCACCTCAAACTGCTCGAGCGCATCCTCGATTCGACAGCTTTATAGTTTTAGAGAATATCTGTGGAATATTTTCGATGTTAGTACATCCGGACACGTCGGGTACCTGCAACGGAAAACGAGTTTTACTGCTACGTGTCAAAACGTACGCCATTGTGGCTCAAGTGTTGACACTTTGACGGATATTGTGTTGACACTCGACGGCAAGTACAGATATAATTCCAACTTCAGCCACAATGCAAAATAGCTGCATGTCTTTACCTACAATTTACGATGGATTCGCTTATCTCTTGATTAACATAAAAATGCTGCAACACTGAAAGCTAAGACCGCATAATAATATTAATATTAACCCGCTAACACAGTATTTCCGCTTTTATAAAAGAATTTCGAGCATTTGTGTCGATAGACAGTAAACTGATATATTTTATTAGTACCTCTTCAGTAAATAATGCAAACGAACTTATTAACCTCAAACATCCAAATCGATTTCCATCTTGCAAACCAAACGAGAAGTTGTGAATGGATAATACAGTTTTAGGAACGCCGTTGGAGACTGTAGAATAATAATTAAAGGGATCAGGTAAACCGCTAATAGACAGTAGAAACATATTCACAGCCACAAAGTCAGTTATTGAACTGAAAACTTCTTTAGGCGCGTCGAGCACTTTTTAGGTGGATTATGATCATGGAACTAGCGTCATCGTCACCGAACGCTTCCATTAAACTATACGTATACTATGTATATATGTATATAGATTCACCTTGCGTTATTAGTATACATTATATATATATACAAAGTGTATATCTCTTTTTTGTTTATAATTTTAAGTTTTCACTTTTGCCGGCACTCCTCATGACTGCTTTTCTTATAGTTAAGTTTATCTTACCTGATCTTAAGTGACGATACGACCCAACTTGGTAGACGCTAAATCTGTGGAGGAAAAAGCTCCCACGTGCAACTGCCGGAACACACCTATAGTTATTTGGCAGCAGATTTTAATTTAAGAGTGGTAGCCAGCCAGGCCATTAGGAAAAGCCCTACCATAATCAAGATCTCAAAAGTTAAAGTTCATTGTAAGGATTTCAACTCTAGTCCTTTGATAGCATACCTACACGCTACCACGGACCTATCGTCGCGTAATGTTTATATCTATTGGATAAGCTTAAAACGCTTTTAATTCTTTCCATATGTTTCAAACATTCCTTATCAACCAGCCGCTTCTAAAAAATATATGCAGTTTACGCGACACACGCGACATCTACACAATAAAAAAAAATTCTAATGTGTCTAACTCTACATGTGAGAGAGCCAGTTCCTCCACAGGTTTAGTGTGTCTACCAACTTGGGCCGTATCATCACTTAAGACTAGGTGAGATTATAGCCATAACGCTAAACCTTAAGTATTAAAAAAAATGTGAAAAGCCGCGCGAGTGCTCCGTACAAATTCTCGGATTGGTGATAAAAAGGTGAAAACTAACTAAAAAAAAGAAAGCCCAACCAGAAAGAATAGTGAAACCATAAAACTAAGCTTTATCACGCATAATATAAGATAAAGTTCCTCACCATATCAAAAGCTACATAATGGATTTATTCATAACTTTCTAACAATGGACAGAGTGATTCATGAAGAAAGTTTAGGTCTTTGGTTTATTAAAGTTTCTATGAATGTAACATGAAGATGGTTATTGAGGGGAAATCTGAAAAGTTGAAAATCTACCGTCAAATACTATATGATTGTTCTGGGAGGTGCACTTGAGAGCCAGCTCATCTACAAAACTTAGCGAATCATGTCGGGTTACATTGTCACTAACATTTGTTTAAATTGTGACCGAAACACTAAACCTTAACTATAGAAAAAGGAGTTGGGCACAACATACTTTGAAAGGAAATAGTAATAATATATTAAAAAGATGTATTACAATGATTGAAACGGTCTATTTATCTTTAGCAAATTCTTTACTTGAAAAATATATTTTTTATTGAGTAACACAAAGTCTGCATTCGGGAATAGGTGAGGCCGAATTTGTAGGGTGAATTATGGGAATTCAGTCAGTTCTTTGATACAGAAAGCATCATGGTAACATAGAGTGACATCATGCAACAGCACGTCCGACCTCCATGTCATCTCTAAATAAATTTACAAGCATATCGCAAACATTAGAATAAAGTATGACAATTTATTCCTAAACCAGCGGACTTTTAATTTTATACAAAAAAAAAACTGTTTAATTTTTTCTCACAAGACAGCCTCAAATATTTTTTATGACCCACGAGATTATAGTATTCGACTAATGTGACCATTTTAAAATAAATATAAAAGTCGTTCGTTAAACATAACTGCAATAAATTTTGTTGTTGTAAAATAATTAACATACTTTTAGAGTTTTTTTATGAGTTTCATTTTCACAACTTTTTAAATGTATTTTTTGTGCCTGCGTAAACAACTGTGTCAGTGTCCACAACGCCATATATACGTTTCAAAAGTTGAATTGGCAAATATTTAGCATGCTATATAAACATTCAAGAACAAACACACTAGAATGATAAATAGAAAAACATATTTTTTTTAGGTTTAGCGTTATGGCCACAATCCCACCTGATGTTAAATGACGATGCGGTTCAAAATGGTGGACTCGCTAAGCTTAGTCGAAAAACTGGCTCAAGTGCAAGGGTAACTATTCAGGCATCAGGAAAAAACCTACCACCCTGCTATAATTTCATCGTGATGTTTTTCTTCACCGAAATCTCAAGCTTATTGCAGCTGGATTCGAACTCACGTCCCATGATGCGGCGTTCGTACACACTACTAACTGAGTTATCATAGCTTCCAATTTATTTTCATAATTGTTTGTCAATCCGATTAAAATCGAGTCGTAAATATTACCTTTGCTTTCGTGTGACGTTGCACGTGTCGAGTTGCACTTGAGAGCCAGTCTCTGCACTAACCTTAGCGAGTCTACCATCTTGAGCCATCAAGTAAAGTTGTGACCATAACGCTAAACCTATTAAATATAAAACACAGCACAATGTTTAACTTGTTATTTACTTTAGTGACATGCACCTCCAGTACCAATGCCGCCCGTTGAGAATAGAGAATCCGAGAATATCCTATGCAATCGTAACTCATGGACATCGGAATCTGAGGGTAGGGTTATAAACCAGTATTCGCGATTTGTCACACATCATTACGAGCTTGCACTTAGAGGTGTTACTTGAACCTGTTCAAATATCATACTTAATAACTTGTGAAACAGTTTAACTTGTATACTAATAATATAATGATATGCTATTTGACTCGTTAGAGTAAGTAGAGATCTCTTCGTAGCGAATGTTTGCGACCAAAAAGATTATTCATAGGTATGTCAGAATACAAGTACAATTACTTTCATATTTTGCGGCTTATTTTTATAGGTTTAATTGACGATGTGACTCGTCTCTCTCGCCTCGAGCCTGTTGACGTCACACAAAAAGGTTGTATTTCATAAGAAGTACTTCAATAATAAAAAGATATTTCTTTGGTCTCGGTTGCCTGACGTTTTCAGAAAATATCCATGTACAGATTCGAGTTAGTAGGTTTTATTATATATTGTTATAACGTCGATGGAGTTCAGAGCATTAAAAAGATAGTAATTTGTAAAAAAAATAGTATAGCGCTTGTTCAGTCGCACGCAACATCCAGATGTCGATCCACACTCAATTCAACGCGACAATCGAAATCAATTTATACTTTTTTTTTTTGTTAACCTTCCTCGGTTCTTATCGCCACAGGTTAAAATTACCTACATCGATGTCGTAACTGAGTGAATTTGGATTCTGCAACCTTTTTTTATACAACTATAAAATTACTTATTTTTACATTATTAGTTTTTTAATTCATCACAATCGATGCAGCGGTTTATGGCGTGAAAGCATAAACAAACTCACTTTCACATTTATAATATTATTAGTAAGGATTTTATATATATATATATGTATGTATATATATATATATTTAGGATAGCACATTTAAACTCAAAGTTACTCAAGCTCGCCGACACGCTAAACCAAGTGGACGGACTGGCTCTCAAGTGCAACAGACGGACAATTTCTTTAACGTGGGGAAATGCATTTACACACTCCCTCTCAGCCCGGGGGGACTGAGAGGGGTAAGTGGGACTCACCCGGCGCCCACCACCGAGAATACCCACTAAAACCCCACGAATGTCTTTCGCCTTCCCGGGGCGACGCGGGTTCGTGCATGCAATTACCGCGTCAGTCCCAGGGACCGGCCAGGCCTGATGGGAAACTAGGCCCCATCTGAACAGCCTGGTGAGCTGCCCTTAAAGTCGTCCGGACTGGTGCATATATTATATTATATTATATTATATTATATTATATTATATTATATTATATTATATTATATTATATTATATTATATTATATTATATTATATTATATTATATTATATTATATTATATTATATTATATTATATTATATTATATTATATTATATTATATTATATTATATTATATTATATTATATTATATTATATTATATTATATTATATTATATTATATTATATTATATTATATTATATTATATTATATTATATTATATTATATTATATTATATTATATTATATTATATTATATTATATTATATTATATTATATTATATTATATTATATTATATTATATTATATTATATTATATTATATTATATTATATTATATTATATTATATTATATTATATTATATTATATTATATTATATTATATTATATTATATTATATTATATTATATTATATTATATTATATTATATTATATTATATTATATTATATTATATTATATTATATTATATTATATTATATTATATTATATTATATTATATTATATTATATTATATTATATTATATTATATTATATTATATTATATTATATTATATTATATTATATTATATTATATTATATTATATTATATTATATTATGTTATGTTATGTTATGTTATGTTATGTTATGTTATGTTATGTTCAACATCAAAGTTCAACTTCACAATAATTTTCAAAACATATTGAATGTATTACATATTTAGATAAGTTACAGTTGTATTATATGTATAGACTTTAAAAACATGTTCAAATTCAGTTAAAACATACCACTTTATGGTACAAAAGTTCAAACTTCGTTAAATATATTATAATTATAGCATTGAATATATCAAATAGTTTATAGCGTACGCATTTAATAATTTAACTAACGTATTAATGGTTTCCCATTGAGCAAGAATATTAATTAAAATTAACTTAGAGGCAATAACTAATAACCGGAACTATATGCATGTACCTCGCGTTAGTAACGTCGCTAACGCTAGTGACGCGCTCAAAACTTACAGCAATAATCATTGTATATGCAAGTAACGAGAACCAAACGAGGGTAAGCAGAGATAGTGGTGTCCATGGTGTCGTATTTCAATTCCTTTATCAATATTACATTGTCAATATAAAAACACCATTTACATGAATGGTGAATCACGACGGTGCATTACGCGCAGAATTTCTATCCTCGCATGACTACCTTGTGGAACTAACTTGTGTCAGCTGGTTCCGGAGTGATACGGCTTGGGAACCTTCAATAAGAAAGCTTCCATCCATCCATCCATTCAACCGAAAGACGTCCACTGCTGGAAATAGATATCCCCCAAAGATCTCCTCGACGACCGGTTTTGCGCCATCCGCATCCAGCTGAATCTCGCAACCTTCACCAGGACCTCGGTCCACCTTGTGGGGGGCCTACCCACGCTACGTCTTCCGTTAGCCATTCGAGAAAGCTTACTTATACCCTAAAGGCCGGCAATGCACCTGCGATTTCTCTGATGCTGTGGGCGCCCATGGAAGGTGGCGGTGATCACTTACCATCAACTTATCCGTTTGCTCGGTGTTGTTTTGTGAAATACGTACATTAAAACTATATATGCCAAGCAATATATATACACATATACAAACAATTAACAAAACAGTTCAGTACCTTCCTCTTTTGTCTACCGATTGTCTATATTCTATGCAAGCAATCTCGCCAATGACAGGAGGTAAAGGTTTTGTAAGCACAATAAAATTATTTGTGGATCACACAAAATAATTGTCCTATACGGGACTCGAACCTGCAGCACTTCGTCGCAGCAGTTGTAGCGAGGTAACTGATTTAACCGCTACGACTAAAAGTGCAGTCCAAACTAAGAATTTTTTTCATAGTTATCCTAAGATTTAGTGATACTCAAAAAAATGGAATTTTAAATTCATTCCATTTCAATACATGACGCTGTTGGAGAAACGGTCGTAATCTATTTTTTTTTACCGCTAAGTGATAAGGGTGGTCCACTACAAACGTTCTCTTTTTAATTTTCTATGATAAAATTTGTTATTTTTATTTTTTTATGATGTGGTATTAAAAATACATACAACCCTAAATTTTCACCGTCGTGCCCACATCCTCTCATTTTTAATACAACCAAAGTATTCACTAGAAATAATTTATAAGACAAAACAACGTTTGTCGGGTCAGCTAGTATATATATATAAATAAATTTCGTTTTACGCTGTTTGTGGGTTTGTGTTTGTTCCTCTGAATGGGCTTAATCAATTTTTATGACTTTTTTGTATGTATACTTGGTAGGTATGAGAATAGGCCGTAAAGTATATTTCACACCGCTAGCTCATTATGTTGGTAAGTTAGATGTTAAAGTAAATTGGAAAGTGGATTAGGACTGATCATACCTAATTACAATGTTACAAAAAGATATTGAAACCAAGCCGATTTTGACTACATAACAGTAATTTTCAGGTGATACGAGGTCAGCTAGTAAACTTAGAAAAACTCAACTTTGAATTAGCTACAAACGTTCAATATTGATTATAATCTAATTCTAATTTCAGATCAACGCTGTGTCTTCTTGAAATACTCTGTTAATAAATCCTGGACACGTCGGTAGATATCAATCATCACAAAGGCCGCGCCGCCCGACATCAAGTTATGTACTTAATTGGAAACCGATTTAATTGTTCTTGTCAACGGAATGTCAAGTTCAAGGAAGTGTCACGGATTGATATTGAACGTCGTCGCTGCCCGCATTCGCTCTGCATCCAACAACCGATCTAAACGACTCATCACAAGTCTTATTTTCCAATGACAATGGCCGATCAAGTATTTTTGGGTAAACGAATTAAATTAGATTTTTTTTTCGGCTTACACTATAGAAATGGACTCGGCGACGTTTCTGGCTTTGATACGACACAGAACTGAAGTCCGGAACACTATTTTATTATGATCAGAGTAAGTAAAATGCAGTTTAGACATAGACGTAGCGTCTATATATGTCAGATCGAATCCAATTGGAATGTACCAGAGCTTTCGGTGAAGGAAAGCACCGTGAGGAAACCATAGCATAATAGGTGTGTTTCGTCAGTTGCAACTCCCAGTCCCTACACTACGCTTAGCGTGTCCATCATAATGGGGCAAATCATCACTTAACATTGACATTGTAGCCATAACGCTATAGATATAAAAAATAACGCGGTTTTTGTAAACTAAAAACATTCGTACACATGATGAATGTAACACTACATTTCTATAGCGACTTATGTTTGTTATTAGATTCAAATAAAACAATTACCGACTACGATATACTGAAATAAATGATACAATTAGGGATGAATCAAAATTAATCGTCGCACTCTAGCGAGAAAATTACCGAAATATAATAAAATCCAATCAAAACTGTTATACTTTACTATTATAAATTTTTATAATTAATTTTAATAGTATTTCGTTTAAACATAACTAATTACTCGAATAGGATCATGTGAAAATTATGGCTGCAAGGTGCACGCGTCGAGCCGCGTGGCGTCCGTATCTCGCATCACCTATTTTCGTCGGTTGTTACAGCCCGCATTCGGGATGCAGGAGATATTAATTCACGCATGCCATAGGACCGGCATGCGATAACCGATTCCATTAATCGATAGGGCCCGCTTGTGGTTTGATAGATATTCATAACCGCGCATTTCCTTTCAAAAAGTAGCACTGAGTAGACGATACAGGCAAGTAATATTTGTGAAGCGATAATAGCTCAGTGGTAGTGTGTACAACTTCGCGTCAAGGGACGTGAGTTCGAATCCAAGCATCTACAATGCGCTTGAACTTTCGGTGAAGGAAAACGTCGTGAGGAAACCATAGCATGGTGGTAGGGCTTTTTCTAATGCCAGCCTGGGTAGCTACCACCCTCAAGTTTTAAACCTACCGCCAAATACCAATAGGTGTGTCCAGCAGCTGCACTTGAGAGCCAGTTCTTCCACAGGTTTAGCGTGTCTACCAACTTGGGCCATATCGTCACTTGAGATCAGGTGAGATTATGGCCATAACGCTAAACCTAAAGTATAAAAAAATATAGTATACCTAGTACCCGCACCACGCTAGATTTACACCAACTGATGAAATTCATTGGGTGTTAGGCCGTATTCGGAAACTCCGCGCATACGGTATAGCAACTGAGTTATCGACCAGTGAAAATGAGCCCTAAACCTGTTTACAACGCTCGACAAATCGTCTATTAATGTTTGTTCAAACATTGGACGTATTCCGGCAAACAGTTGTCCGTCAGTTTGCCGTCGCATTAGTGAGGCGTGTTCGCGCGGAGTATAATACAAACAAATAATTCTAAAAAGCAACTGTGAGGTCGTTCGCCCCGCACCTCTTACCGCAGCCGCTAAGCGTTAGCACAATACATCGTCACGTGAAATCTAACAGGAACCTATATAGTCTTCAAAAATGATCACAATTCCTGGAGTTTTACCGCTAACGTGTGTACGCATAACCTACAATCACTACATCAACTAGTACCGATCCCAGCGACGTCGTAAGCAGCGAATTAAAAGTTATCTGTATATCCCTCGGGAGTAATACTATATTAAAGATGAAGAGTCCCAGTTACATAACAAGTGCGTTTATACAAACAGACATAATCTCTTAACCTTTATTGCATTAGTAAAGACGCAGCTATTGAATACGTACATACGTAGACCATAATTCACAGAGGTTACTAAGTTTGTAAAGAAATAAGACATATCACCATTTGTTAATGACACAGTCGGAGCGAGGTTACGAGACCACAATCTCACCTGATGTTAAGTGACGATGTGGATGGTGGACACGCTAACCTTAGTGGAGGTACTAGCTCTCAAGTGCAGCTGCAGAAACGCACCTATAGGTATTTAGCGGCAGATTTTCAACTTAAGGGTGGTAGCTAACCAGGCGGGTATTAGAAAAAACCCTACCACAATACTAAGCTTTCATCACGATGTTTTTCTTCACCTAAAGCTCAAGCTCGTTGTAGATGGATTCGAACTCACGTCCTTTGAAGCTGCGACGGTATACACAACCAACCGAGCTTTTATCTCTTCAACTACCGAAGCGTCACATTAAATAGCTTATAAAATTTATTGTTTTGATTTTCATATTGTGTACACAATATATATTTGTGCTACTTAATTTTTTCGTTGCAATATATGACTCGGTTGAAATCGGTTAATCGTGTGAAAAAGATTTATTTTATGCTCGCTTTTACCCGCGGCTTTGCTCACGTTAATATTGATTTTGTAAATAATTCTGATTCCTGGACCGGGTATTTTAAATAAATTATATCAAAGTAGACTGGTAAAAGAAAATTCGTGCTCGTAGTAATTCCGCCGCCGTAAGTAATCGGGCCGCTCACTATTTTGGCGATAATGGCTTACACATAAAATATAGTTATATGTTGTCGTAAGCTTTTTTCTATAATTATTTAAGGTACACATTTCCATTGTACATTATATACGTGTAACTCTAACGGTTTTTGCAGCGCACGTCAGAGTAGCTCGCAGATGGCAGAATTTTTTTCTAGTCACTTTACATTTATTGTTGTATTTTGGACGACTCACTCAATATTTTTATAAATTATAGCTATGTATTAATGTGATGCATAAGGTATACTATTGTGAAATTTCACAGTAGTTTTTCCGTGAAAGAGTAACAAAGATCCATACTTCCATACTTAGAAACTTCCGCGATTATATAAGTCAGTATTATAATATTAGTAAAGATTCACACGAAATAAGTATACTTTCTCACATACATAATACACATCATACATATTTTCGTTTTAAATCATATCTATGTACTGTTTCCGCAACACATTTCCGATGAAAGCTAATTGGTTATAAATACATTCCAATCATACCGCATTTTTTATAAAAATAACTTTTATCGACGTGAATACACAATTACAAACCGGATAAAAATAATATACGCGTGAATTTCAAATGAGCACTTCGTCATTAATTTATTAAAAATATTAATTAGCTAAGTAGAAGGAACGCAAATGCGGTTTTCGATCTACGACAAGTACCGGAGAAATGTAGGGATGAAATGAATTTTATGTGGGTATTGCTACTGACTGGAACCAAGCAAGTCCTGTATACACCTTTCGTAGCCAGCCCAGGTAGGCGTAGAGGAAGGTAGGTACTGACATTAGATAAGAGTTGGACGTCACAGTATGTCCAGTAATGTAAAACATGTAACCTTACAGATTACATATAAAACAATTAATAAAAAAAAGGATTAAAATAATATTAAGACGAAGCTCACACAGAAAAGCGATGGAGTGAATGCACCCTGGCACAAGGAAGTCAGGAGTAGTGGTATAGGGGATGCATAACGGCATAAGAGTGCGTCCTACTGTTTGCCGTGACGGCATACGAGTCGATGTTACTGCCAAGCCAAGTATTTTAAAGACGAAAGTTTGTGTATAAAATTTCTAATTTCTGAAGCTACCAGTCGCATTTCAAAAATTGTTCCTGTATATTATAGAGCCAAAATCGAGGACCGGTTTAAGTTAGTCATTCAGAAACACTCTACCACCAACTGGGGGAAAACTGTATTGAAAAAAGCTACAAAAACGGGCAAAAATGATCAAATAATATCTTAGTTTTACGCAAACGAAGTCACAGGCATAGCTAGTATGATATAAATGTAGTTTTTATAGCTTTGTACTACGGTGTCAATGGGACCATGCCTTGACCTGGGTGCAAGTGTGAATGTAGGCGGGCGCGGCACACTGACCCTGCGCGCTGCGCCCCCGGCTGACCGGACGACCTTGCACCTTGCTCCAAGGGATAATACCATCAGGAATATCGATGTACACCGATGGATTATGTATAACAATAAACTTTAATAGTTCCAGAACTTTCTAGTAAAGTATACCTGATACAAATAAAGACGAAACCACATTTACCAAAATAATGCGCAATTTTTTATACTTGTGGCGACGTGGCCCAAAATCACGGTACTCGGTAAGCCTAGTGGAGGAACTCGTCTAAAGTATTTGATGGCAGATTTTCAACCAGAGACTGGTGAGCTAGCCAGGTGGGCATAAGAAATACCTACCAACATGCTGTGGTTTCATACGATGATTCGCTTCACCAAAAGCTCAGGCTTACTGTAAAGGTTCGAACTCACGTCCACTGACCCGGCAACCATACACGCTACCAACTGAGCTATCGTCGCTTCAAATGCAGAAGTTACACGTGACAGATTACTAGATATTTCCTAAAAAGGACCAAGAGAATGGGGGAAATGGTTACTATAAACTGTTTATTAATTATATGTACAATGGCCCTTTCTTCTGATCTCTGCGTTATATTTCTCGCGTCTTTTTATACAACAAAATATCCTTAAAGATGACACGACCTTGAAATTTCACTCTCGATTCTCGTCCAGTTATAAATTCAACGATTAAAAAGTTTCACAACAAAAACAAATAAATATTCTGTTGTTAGTAAAACCAGAAATAATTTCGACACCTTTTTCTCTTGCAATTTATTCCGTTACATGATGCTGTAAATCACTTTTGATTTAAATAAAAAATGTGTTCGACTAGTATGGATATGATGCTATTTGGTAGATATCACACAAATGTTTTACATTTGCCATTTCGTTTATAGCTATGTTTATAATATACAATGAAAAACTTTTGTCATAAAACGGAATCAATATTTAAGTTACTGTATTTAAAATATTCAAACGTACATTTTCGATATATATTTTTGAAGCGATGATAACTCCCGTGGTAGTGTACACGACTATGTGTCAAGGGACGTGAGTTCGAATCTAACCTAATGAGCTTGAGCTTTCGGTGAAGGATAACATCGTGAGGAAACCATAGCACGGTGGGAGGGCTTTTTCTGATGCCCGCCTGGCTAGCTACCACCCTCAAATTGAAAATCTGCCGCCAAATACCAATGTGTTCAGGCAGTTGGACTTGAGAGCCAGTTCCTCCACAGGTTTAGCGTGTCTACCAACTTGGGCCGTATCGTCACTTAAGACCAGGTGAGATTATGGCCATAACGCTAAGACTTAACAATAAAAAAACATTTTTCGGTAGTACGTTTCCTATTGTAACCGATCTCGTTGCAAGCTTACTTTAACCCTCGTGTGTCGTACTCACTGCAGAATAATAACATATAATAGATTTCAGTTCATACTCTATAGAGTTCCTTCACAAGTGATTTAACCGACTTACTACATATCAATCTACAATAACTGTTTGGTTTCAATCTATTTGTTAAAGGAGAAACACAAATAGCATCACGTACTACGTCACAGGAATGTATCACCCGTTCTGTACATGAAAAAAAAAAATTGCCGCACTAAAGAAGTGAATTACAAATAATGATTCGTGACATGATACACAGGGTGCTACAAACACTTCCTAAACAATTTTAATATGAGAGCCGCAATCTTGTTGAAGCTATAACCTGTTAATTATAAAATAAATCCGAGTTGGCATCAGGGTCTCAGGTACCTTTGCCTTTTCCATAAAAAGGTATACAATAAAATCACAATATTTTGGTTCGATAAAAGAATACCCTGTTTGTCTAAGCTTCAAATATAACTCTGACAATATGGCGACTCCCTAATTAAAATTGTTTAGGAAGTTTTTGTATTAACATAAACTATATGTTCCAAGTTATTATTAAATTCATTTGTAAAACATAAAGCAAACTGTAATCATGACAAACTAAGGTAACCTTATGACTTAATATAAAAACAGATTCTAACAGATCGCCAAAAGTCGATCGCCATATTTGGAAGCAGTAAGGTAATAGACACCATCTTCAAACACGCTGTAAGATATTAAGCATCAACTCCGAACGACGTTTCGTTTTACGTTATGTCGAATTAAATTCTAATATTCGCTTTCAATCGATACTTTGAAGCGACGGTAGCTCAGTGGTAGTGCGTGTGCACGCCGCTTCAAGGGACGTGATTTCGAATCTGAGCTTGAGCTTTCGGTGAAGGAAAACACTGTGAGGAAACCATAGCATGGTGGTAGGACTTTTTCTAATGCCCGCCTGGCTAGCTGCCGCCCTCAAGTTGAAAATCTGCCACCAAACATCTATGTGTTCTGCAGTTGCATTTAAGAGCCAGTTCCTCCACAGGTTTAGCGTAAAATTACGCCCATAACGCTAACCCTTTAAACTATTAAAAATAAATCGGATAATAGATGATCGGTAAATGTTTACTATATGTAACTTTGACATCGAAAATTTAAACGCTTGGTTTGTGAAGGTTTTTTATCTGTTTCATGTATGAGTAATTAGACTCGGTGAATACATACGTATGACGTAAGCTACTGACGTGGATACGGCCTTTGTCGACTATGTACTCTCCTAGTACCAAAGTTAATACGAAGCGAGCTGTGTAAGTTACGTAAGCTCGCAAGAAAATGTTGAAATAAACACCGGATTACAAGTTCGAAGCCGCGCCCGGCGGCGTCGTTATATTAGACTGTATATTTAAGAATTTATGACATATCAAATACGTATGGTTCATTGGCATATTCCATTCCGATTAATTGTACAGAATTATGGGTAATTAGTCGTTCGGAATTAGATATCAACTGAGGCGATACTAGGCGCGGTCGCGTGTGATATGCCTTATATAGATATAATTAAACTGTAATTGAATGAAATGTGTTAATAAATTATATTTTGTAATATAATATTTTATTTCATTGATTATTACATTTTAATTTTCGTGTGTCTGTCTGTTCTTTTTTTATCGTGGCTCGGTAGAATTAACATACTTCACCTGATGATAAGCTCAGAACAGTCTCCAGGGACAGTAGCGAATGTCGAAATGGAAAATGTCCTCCGTCACTCACAGATAAGATTTGACGTGATGATAACAAATATAATGGATCTACATGTTGGATACTTTAATCCTATAAAACAAAGTGTTCAGTCAAAACTAAAATATGCTTTTTGTATTTAAAAGTCTTGAAACAGTATTAAGTTGCAGTAAGTTAGTTAAGTATAAGGCATAAATTAACATTCAACTACCCGAAAGTAAGTGTTTTCGTGATTCTGTAAGGGTCTACATCTGTGGCCCTTGCGTGGCTTGCCCGATGTCCTTGTTAGGACCACTAAACGTAGTAAGTTAAGACCTATTGGTTAGTTAAGCTCGCGAACCTTTGTTCGTTTTCCGGCAGTATCCGATCCGAGTTTCAGCCATTCTGGCACCATTGCGCACGCTGCCTCGAAGCTGAGTGCCTTCAGCATTCACCACAAAAAGTTCAGTGGCTCTGTCAAAGCCCTTACGGCTAACAGCGTATGTGAGATCGAAAAAAAGGGTTTTCGCTTCTTGAACGTCTAGCGTCGACATATCAGAATTTCGTAAATATAAACCAGAACATATAATTACAATAACTACTCCATTAACCGGCTATTTAATAAATAATTCTTATAAGCAACCAGACACAATCGACAACAATTGGCAATAATCAACAATAATGTTCAGTTGTAGTGCTATAGGCCCACAAACATCAATAAACTTACAGAATATATACTTGAGATCAAATAAAGAAATTTGGATACATTATAAAATTCGTTTTAATAATGCTGATACTAATATGAATATAGTATTATTAACTTTACAGTAGGAATAACCATTTAAATCATTTAAACCGTTCGAGTGGTGAGCAGTCGGGCCGCTCTGACGAAATCACATAAATATTTTTATATTTTTAATAGCATACTTCATATTTAAGATCCGTCACGATCGCCCAGCAGTGTTGCCGATGTGATTAAAAAAATATGCATACGTAGGATACATACAAATAAATCAAATATAAAATATATTTGTGAAAACTTGTAAATAGACTTTTGTATTTTTTGTTTTAATTAAGTTCTTAATGTTAGCTGTTAGTTTTCCCTGTAATAAATAAATAAATAAATAATAGTTTAAAAAAAATAGAACACACGCTTTATATAGAAAACTAAACTGAAAAACAGAAAATAAATTTTAGCAAATATTAATTAAGAATAAGTTAAAAAAAAATTAATAAATATAAGTTATTAATAGTTTCAATAAGAAAAAAAATGTTTTATTAAAAAAAAAGCAGGGGTGCTTTTCAAGATATTATCGAAATGATAATCCTTCTCATATCTGTCAATTAAATATTCATAACTATTGACACAATGCACCCCACGCTTTTTTTACAATAAAACTTTTTTTTTCTTATTCAAACTATTCATAACTTATATTTGTTATTTTTTTTTTACATTATTCTTAATTAATATTTATTAAAATATAATATTTATTAATATATTAAAGCGTGTAAAAATCGTAGTGTCTCTTTGTATGTGTGAAATACTCTGTCTTCATATTTCTTTGAAATTTATATACATATAGTTTCTTTAATTTTACTCAAAATATTAAAGTAGTTACATATCAAAATTTTAAACATAAAATGATTAAAAAATCGACAAGAAAAATTGTGTTAGTACAATTTACAAGAAACAAATTTATTGATTAAATAATCCACTAAAAAATTGATTGCATAATAATCTGGCAACACCGGTATAATGTGCAGCGTATATGAACATTATAGGTATGCGAGTAAGTTGTGAGCTGTGACTGATCCGATGAGACGGCATATTCAGGCATCACACACCGACCAGCACCGAGTACCACCAGGCGACCTCGACCTACCCTGCCCCCCCTCGCCGCACTACTCAAGTTTGTGAACGAGGGGGGGGGGGGTTACTAGCGCGCACAATTTGTGAACGTTACAATTTGACACAGTCCGTTTCGGAGTAAACGTTGATCGCTCAACGTCGGGTACACGGGCCTTTCATATCGATACGCAGTTTATCTAAGCCCCGATACCCTTTTTTGCTTCGACATAAAATACATTTACGTATTGCCGCTCGCAATACTTCCGATTAAAAACGACTCCGCAACTACCACAAATTCCCCTTCATTGCCAGAAATTAGGGGACTACTTAGTACTGTTTCAAGACAAGCCCAGATAACTACTATCAAAAACACCGACAGATCTCGAAGTGTGCCCTCATGGGGTATTTTAAGTAGTTGCTTGAAATATTTACACTGCACCTGTTGAGAGGTATTTACGTGGGAAAACTTGAAGACAGAACCTGCACGCGAATCACACGCATTTTCGACACTGCCTTGCCTTTGGGTGTCGATTATCATCTCAGTTACCCAAGCCAACCTCAGCTGTACGCGATGCACCCTACTGAGTAACCTACGAGGCTCTGGTGATTGTTGGTCCCACATTTGGGTATGATGGTAGTGTTGCCGCCCGACTGATTAGCGACCACCCTTGGGTTTAGACTGCCGTAAAATGGAAGTTCAGTATGCGTCTTTGTGAACGAGAACTAGCCCTTCCGGTAAAGTCAGCAACATGGCTGTAATACCCTTGTTGTCGCGGTTGTCTGTTACCCTGTTATCTGAGAATTAGCATAAGAAATTACAAACACATATAAGTTAATCAATTCGGATACTAAACTGTCGAGAGTCATAAACGATTTGTTCACTAAAGATTTTTATATAAAGCAGTATCTGCATTCGGTCATAATCAGAGCTCTGAGTAATGTGTGATGCTATAATTTGATTTCCTAAATTAATTATATAGACACCGGTTAGAGTTAGCAGTGTCACCGGTGGGCGTACAGCTCCCAGCGCGACCCGACCGTATTGGTAAATCGGCTATATTTTTAAACAAAACGATGCAATAAAAAAGAAACTATAAAATAATAAATGAGGTCTACGAGTTGCCGCCGCCGCTGCCGCCTCGCATCCGCGTCGCGTAGTGTTGTCTCTGTGGAATCCAATCCCGCGCCGACACTTCAATCCCGTACACCGGTGTTGCCAAATAACAAATAATATTTTAAAATAATTAGTAAAAACCACAACTAAACACCATCCTGGTATAAAAGTTATGAAATCGTGCGGTGCAAGAACGTTGTACGCGATAAGCGAGGTCGTCGTAAGATTCGCATTGAATAGAAACTAAGATCTTAGGAAAACGTAATAAAATATATACTTATAACTGTGCCCGCGACTTCGTTCGCGTGGTACTAAATATAATTTTAATATTTTTGCTCGTTTTCGGTGGTAGCGAGATGTTAAATAGCCTAATTCCCCAATGATCGCTCTGTCAAATAGACACAAAAAATATTTTGAAACCAAAAACAAATAAACAAAAAACATTTGAGCTTTATATTTTCAATATAGATAATAAAGATTATTATCTATAATAATATTGTCTGAAAATTAATATGAATTATTGTACCTAAATATTGACTTTGTAGATATATTTTGATCATAACGAATTATCAATCCAGCAAGTGCGTCGGAAACTAAAAAATGTTTGGGAATGTCTACTGTAATAACTGCCTACAACCTAGAGTTTTTCACGACATTTGAATCTACAATGTTTTTATATTTATTTAAATTCATAAATTTATATTATTATTATAGCCTATATAATGCTATATTGATATTACGTTAAATGATTCCCTAACTGTGTACAAGACAATTCACTTGATTGTAAATAATAGTTAAAAACATGCTTTTTCCAATTTTAATAACGGCTATAGAACAAAGTCAATACATCCCGCCTGCGTGAACCCACAATCCGGATCCCGCGAAAACTGTATGAAATCCCGGTTTCGCGGGATTAGGTGCCCCAGTCGCGACGTTGTTCAAAATACACTGTAAGTAGTTTCTGTTCGGTTGTTAACATTCCATCTGCGGGAATCGGTTCTCGAGTTCGATAACAATTTATTCGCTTATTCTAATTCATAAACGAAATAAACAGATACGTGCAGAACCCGTTTCCTACAACGGTTCATTGCCTGCATATTGCATACCTGTCTGTACGTATTCCGGTGGCCGCGGATTCGTTTCCCACAGAACTCATTTTATTATGTTTTGGCAAACAATTTCCTAACAAACAATAAACAAACGAAAAACAGTCGTGACCAGTGACATTTCTCATACTTTACGCGCTATAACCACAATCTCAACTGATGTTAAGTGACGCTGGGACCGAAAATGGTGGACACGCTAACTCTGAATCAAGAGAATGAGTTTCAAATGCAACTGAAACACAGCGATAGGTATTTGGCTGCATTTTTCAACATGACGGTAGAAGCTAGGCAGGCGGGCTTTAGGTAAACCCTACCACCATGTTTTCCTCCACCAAAAGCTCAAGCTCACTGCAGGGATCACACTTAAGCCCATTGACGAGGGGACCGTACACGTTACCTAGTGAGCTGTCATCACTTTAAATATGCGAGAAGTTATGTTTTCATACCATTCTAATATATGGCAGATAGTCTTTACTATATGTTTATCTGGATGTGAATGTTGTTCACATCACCATATATGAACTATCTCACACCGTGACACATCGTCCTTTTTTCCTATTAAAAATTCGTCTACGGATTTCCTTTATAACTACTTAGATCTAATCTCAAAATTCCATAAAATCTTGGCTTCATCACTTGCTGGTGCAGTCAAGATTCCATGGAACATGCCCTGGTCCATTAGATTCAGTCGTAAGCATTTTATGATCGCTGTCTGTTGAGTTCGGTTCCGTTCACATTCCTTCAACAAGTGTTGCAAGTCTTCTATAGATCCACACGTTATGCAGTTGGGTGAGACACTTTTCCTCTTCAGAAATGCAAACTTGTTGAGAGGCATGTGTCCGGACCTTACTCTATACGCAGTAACAACTACAGATGCCTTTGAGTACTACTAATAAACCGTGGTATACGAGGCGGCTCGCTTTGTAACGTTTTATACCAAATACCTTTAACTTAAAAATTTATATAAAAAATATATATATATATATATATATAATATTATAATTTCCTAGCTGGCCTGATATATCTACTTCTAACCCTGTGATTGAGTTATTATCTACTTAAAATAATGGGGTAATACCTACCGGGGCAGGTAGTTAAATTAAATCGAAACGAATCAATAATTTTATAGATTAAATAGCTGATCCGACAAACGTTGTTCTGAATCTTTGGTTGTATTAAAAATGAGAGGATTAGGGTTGGAGGATGAATAATTCGGATTATATATACCTTTTAATGCCACATCGTAAAAAAGCGAAAAATAAATGTTTACCACCCTTATCAATTAAGGTTATGAAAAATGGATTACAACCGATTCTCAGACCTACCGAATATACATATAAGAAATCATAAAAATTGACCCAGCCGTTTTAGTGGAGTATGGCAATTAACACTGTGAAACGAGAATTTTATAAGATTAATTAATTAGTTAATATTATCAAATAACATAATATGATAAAATTGTAATGTTATTTTTTTTAATTCTATTAGATATATTTTTAAAAATTAACCGCTATCCTTTTAAAGCTATAAGATACTCTATTACCTCTTAAACTATAACAAAATTTCGGAAAATCTAAAAGTGCACGCCTTATAATCTCATTTTTTTTTTGTTTATTTAATAACAATTAAACCACATCGAATCAAACCGTGAATAGTAATATGGTTCTATTCCTAATTATTCTGAAGGGTAACAAAAAAAATACTCGATTAGTAAAGTATTTCGGTCGTTATCGTGATAACATACAGGATCCGCACATAGATACACGGACGTCCAAGACAGAACTTTTTTAAACAGTGTTTTAAATATTTTAAATAACAAAAATGGCATCAAAAATATCATAAGTGTTAAAAACAGAGTTTTTTCTTGATATGTGTACGTATATATTATTTTACAAGTGCAATATATGACATCATTTTAAGTTTGAAAAATCAGTTGTTTTGCGTGAAGTGACAGTAGTGCCCACCTCAACGCTTCGCTTATGATGCGTGTAAAAAATACCAATAAAATATTACAAATATTATTTTTATTAACTCAAACATAGTAATATATGTGTGACAAATACACTCATTAATATTACGATGTAGTCGTATGACTAAATATTTGAGAAATGTCGCGAATCGGTAATAAAACTCTGTCACTGTCATGGTAATAGCATCACATATATTGCCCTCTCTATATCGTTCCCGATCATCTAGTATCGAATCTCATTATGATTCTGCCTGCATATTCTCCTGCTGGTAAGAACAAATACAGTATTCTTGTATTTACGACATCACATTCTTAGCGGAGGCCGTGAACTTTGATCCACGGAACATTCAAATTATTATTAATTCCTAATCGTTGAGTAATATAATTCTTTAAACTTGTTTTTGATGCTATATCATAAGTATTTCATTTATTCTTAATGTTTTGATACCACAGATACCTATTGAGTCACTCGGCACGTTTGAAGAATAAATTTATTGGATTATTCCTCCTACTGGAACATGCCTCCTTCACTTTGCTGCTTGAGTATTGATGATAGATTAACTTGGTCGTGATCATTAACAATGATATATGTATGTCTTATCTAAGTAAATTACTCTTGCGTATATTTAGCGGCAGATTATTCATACATATCTAGCTGCGCTCGCGACTTCGCGTGCAATTTGTAAATTATCTCATAATTTTTGCCCGTTTTTGTAACTTTTTTCAATACAGCTTACTCCTATTGGCGATGGCGTAATGTTGAATACCTCAAAGCCATCCGCAATGACTACTTTATCTAATATAAAATTGGTTTTTGAAATCTAAGTAGTACTTGTTATGATGTCATTTTCAAACAATCGTTTTTGCTTTATAATATTAGTATAGATTGTGCCAGTACCATATAGAATATCTTGGAAATGTTCAAGGTTCGATTTAAGGTTTAACAAAATCCAGGGGGTTTTTGTTGAACATATTACTTTACTTATACCCAATAACCAAAACATATCAAACAATATGCCACCAATATCATATATTAAAAGGGAAAAGTTAATCTATTAAATAAAATAAAATTTACAGGTGATAGAATAACGTTTGCCAAAAAAAAAAAAACAAACTAAATGAATTATTAAGCGAAGTGAAATTTATTGCTGCATTCGTTGCGCCGAATTCTTGTAGATTCGAGTCCCGTGTAGGATAATTATTTCTGTGATCCACATATAAATGTTCTGAGTTTGCTTGTTATTTCGTGTCCCTTAATTGTGGCTATAAGTCCTTCAGGCTTGATATTGGCGAAACCGCAAACATAGGCAGATGCCATAACAGAAAAAAAAGAACGTATATACAAAGAGTCTCAAACCACATTCAAGTTATTACGAAATTGACTTAGTAATAGTTAACTGACGTAAGGATATGTTTAATCTGCATGTTATACGACTTATGAATACAATTTATACTAATATTATAGATGAAAAAGTGAGTTTGTTTGTTTGTTACGCTTTCACGCCTTAACCGCTGAATCGATTGTGATGAATTTGGGTACATATATAGATCTTAATTGGAAGTGGGGTAAATAGGGGGATAAAGTTTGTATGATACTTTTTATTGCATCATGCGATTTGTTTGACAAAATTTTGAAGCGATGATAGCTCAGTGGTTGTGTGTACGACTTTACGTCAAGGGACGTGAGTTGGTATCCGATCTCCGACAATGAGCTTGAGCTTTCGGTGAAGGAAAACATCGTGAGGAAACCATAGCATGGTGGTAGGGCTTTTTCTGATGCCCGTCTGGCTAGCTACCACCCTCAAGTTGAAAATCTACCGCCAAATACCGATAGGTGTGTTCCGGCAGTTACACTTGAGATCCAGTTCACCCAAAGGTTTAACGTGTCTACCAACTTGGGCCGTATAGTCACTTAAGATCAGGTGAGATTATGACCATAAAGCTAAGCCTAAAGTATAAAAAAAATCGATATTATATCGAGCGAAGCCGCACGTACAATTTAGTAGATTATAATTTTCAAATTCAACTAATATACATAGCAACTATACTGTAAATATATCGAACAGAAGTGTTTCTTGAAACTTGATATGCCATAAAATTGTTCTTATTTCAATTCATAAATAACATAGTTGAAAGCGTTAGTGAGTAATAAATAACAATAAGAGAAATGCATTTTAAATTATCACAGTCTTCTCTTAAACAAAAAATAAAAATAAAACAAAAATAGGCTTAAAGGGTGTGAATCTTTAACCGTAACATTTAAAAAACAAACGCTGCACTAAACAGTATAATATCCGGAAACAGACGCAGCAGGCCACTTTATTAGCCTTTGCTTAGCTTAGCTTTGCCTTAGGGCTTATAACATTTCTATACTTATCAGCCGTATATTATCTATTAAGTTCCGTTACTTCACTTATTCGTTACTTAATGTAGTAGCCAGGAATGCCTAAGTCATTAACTCAAGTAACACATACTTCATTAGATTATTCGTAGGAAACATATCAACGTAGTAACATACTCAGTAGCGCTCGAGTCCAATCGGATATTAACTTATTTTATATTTCACTAGGTTTTACGTGCGGCTTCGCTCGCGTTAATATCGATTTTGTCAAACAAATCGAATAATGAATTAAAAGTTTCTGAAAGTTTATCCTTCTATTTACCGTCCTTCCAATAAAGATTTTGCGAGAAAAAGTAGCCTGTCTCCGTCTCCTGTGTCCCGCCTGTCTCTGGGATAAAATTCATCACAATATATTCAGCGATTTAGGCATGCAACCGTAACAAACAAACAAACTCACTTTCCCGTTTATAATATTAGTACGACAGACGCACTAAGCATAGTGACGGAACTTACTCTTACATACAACTGTCAGAACATAGTTTAAGTATTTGGCGATAAATATTCAGCTCGAGGGTGGTTGCTAGGAGAAGAGTGGGCGTTGTCTCTTGATCTTTGGGAGATGGTTGTAGTGGTTAGTGTTGGTTGATTATCACCCGATGTGACATCACATACCTCTCACGTCTTGGCCTGAGCTCGGCTAATGCGTTTAGGTTTGGCTAAGGAAGTCCGTAACGAATGGAATTTTAAACACCACGTTAATATAAGACTAAAAAACAGTGACAGCTAGCCAGCGATACAGGAAGTTCGACACGGAACGCCCAACTCGCGGCCGACGAACCCGTCGACGGAGTAATGGGAAGATCTCAGATCTCTATAAATGATACCCGTGATGAAGGGTTTAGGCAAACTTTTAACAAAGCAGTCATGCAGCAAGTCCTTGGTTCCGACCGTAGTTTTGTAGGCGTATGTCGTATCAGATAGGTTTGGTGATGCCGGAAGGGCTGTCACAGCGAGCAGAAAATATCATACCAATACGGTATTGTTCAGGCAACACCGGAATCTGTGTCCCGGATGTTCTTATGTTTGACGCTTGAGGGCGCCGTACGTTACTTTTAAACACGCGCTAGGTAACGGATGGTCGGCAACGGAACTAGTCATCGTATTTTCTCCATTTTGGTTATTACGGACATTACTGTGAAGGTACAAGTGGCCAGTAGAAGTTTTCAGTGTGTTAGAATATCATTATATGGACAACGGCGGCCGCCTAGACTAACAAAGTGTAGTGTCGCACCCCATCACGTACGCCACGAGACCTTCACCAACGGCTACCCATTTGAGCCAATACAGTCAGTCGGGCGTAGTTATTGGTGGACCCTGGACATTCGTAATCAAAGTAGGTGGAAAGTCCCAGGAGTTTTCGAAGGGCCCGCGATTTACTATCCGGCCCTAACAGCTGTGGTTTCATTAATTCGTTTTTCTTAATCTGGCACTCACCGCAGGAATACAAATTCACCTGTTTTTTGTTTTTTTTTTTTTTCGAAAGGACCTACACTGTTAGCCTTAGGGGCTTTTACAGCTTCACCTGAACTAGTGGGGTGAGCGCGGAAGGCGCTCAAACCCGCGGGGCAACTCGCACAAGGGTGTCACTAGTGACCGAACCTCGGCTTGGGCTGTTGCCGAATCGCGAACGAGAAAACGAGCGCGGTACTAGCTATTAATAATAGAATATTATAATAATGAAAAAAGAAAAAGTCTAAACTAACTGATCCCCTTAAGGATCTGATAAAAGCTTATTTTAGATTGTACTGTACTATGCAACGCGGCGAGACGAAATTGTACTGTGCGTCCTTCCTACCTAACTAACGAAAGACGCGAGTATCCAACCTAGTGAATCGAACCCCAAGAACCGAGAAGAAGGCAATGACACACTGTACAAATTCACCTGCGTCGACGCCTCCTTATATAGTAAGAGCCTAGACAGTGTCTTTCCAAGGTTTTACAAATAACAATTGTTATTAACTAACATTATTTTTCGCGTTATATGTACTAGTACTAAATGGTTACCATCCCGCGACGGTCACCTTTCTAACTAAAAAATGCAGTAGTTCTAAAAACCATTTGACATAATAATAGCATGGCTGAAGACAGCGAACAGGTGCCCGTCGAGCCCCCACCTGACAGTAAGAGGTCACCGCGTCGCGGACGTAGTATGTTGACCTCTCGGAACGTTTCGCACGTTGAAAATGCAAGTGTAGCGGTCTCAAAACTGTATCAGCCAGTTGAGTCTCGTTAAGCGAAAAGGAAATCGACTGCAGTCAACATTCGTCAAGTATTTTCAAGTCTCCGCTAACGGTGTGTTGACTTTATCCGCTAGTTACATTTTTAATAAGCACAGCAGTCGTTTTGGACGACCGGACAAATCTGTTTATTATTATACTCGATTTTGCATGCGTCTCGTGTTAATATTACTTCTGGCGAACAAATAAGATGACGCAATAGAAGGTTACATACAAAGTTTATCCCACTCTTTACCCCTCTTCTAATAAGGGTTTGTGAAATAAAGTAGCTTATCACCGTCTCCAGGTTCCCATATATCTCTATACCAAAATTCATCACAATCGGTTCATCAATTCATAAGGTGTGAAAGCGTTACAAACAAGCAAACAAACTTACTTTCGCATTTATGATATTAGTCTGGATTTAAATTTTTTTTTCTTTATTTTGTTTAGGGGCTTTTAACCGTAGTTATATCAGCCACATCGTAACCTAAAATAATATTATAATTTAGCTCTTTCATACATCCTCGTTCATACCATCATCTTTCACTCATTTCATATAGCATTTTAGCTGCCTCAAATATATTTTACCCGCGGCTCCGCTCATATGAATATTGACGTTGTGAACCAATTCTGGTCGACCGACACAGAAATCATTGTTCTATAAAATGTTATTCATTTATTTATCTGAATATGTTGGTCAATACATGTACAGGTAGCTGTGAATTAACAAAAATAGTTTTTAAGCTAAATGTTGGATTCATGAATCCGTGTAGTTTGAAAAATAAAACCCGAAGCAGTCACGAGGACTGCCAATAGAAGTGAAAACTATATTTCACAAAATAATGTAAAAAAAAATGGAGTAATACTCGTTATCGATATGTTCAGGTTTGGGACCTACGACCTTGCTTACGCGTGATTATTAAGTCGCACGTCAAACCGATGGACCAAGAGTTCATATTTGACAAGTTCGTTATTAACCATCTGCATACACTCTCTGTATAAATAGAAAGCGTTCGGTGACGATGGCGCAAGTCCCATGATTTTTGTTCACCCAAAAAGTGATTAACGCGCCTAATGAAATTTCCACTTCAAAAAGCAAACATTTATAAACAGTTGTATGTAAATGTGGTGACGCAATTAAAAGTGCAATACCAAGTTTACCCCATCTCACCCTACCCCCCTATAGGTTTTTGTAACAAACAATTAAAAGTAAATTACTCTATCAATATATTTCTTGCAGCCTGGTTAAGAAGTGATGATAGCTCAGTGGTAGTGTGCACGACTTCGCGTCAAGAGACGTGGGTTCGAACCCAAGCACCTACAATGAGCTTGAGCTTTCGGTGAAGGAAAACATCATGAGGAAACCATAGCATGGTGGTAGGGCTTTTTCTAATGCCCCCCTGGGTAGCTACCACCCTCTAGTTGTGAACCTGCAGCCAAATACCAATAGGTGTGTTCCGGCAGCAGCACTTGAGAGCCAGTTCCTCCACAGGTTTAGTGTGTCTACCAACTTGGGCCGTATCGTCACTTAAGATCAGGTGAGATTATGGCCATAACGCTAAAAACCTTAAATATAAAAAAAAGAAGCATCCAAGCATTTTGTGTTCGTTTCCATTGCGTTGAATCAGTTTTTTGTATTCAATTATGCGCACTATGAAAGAAACGTGTAGATTCTAGTATTAAAACATATAAGGTGCTGTCGGGAATGTTGTTTGCTCTCAAATGCGATTAGTACATTATACGAAGTTATAAACCGACTCCCAACATGATTGCCTATTTAGAAAATTGAACTGTAAGGAACAAATTGCATACTACTTACTATTCCTAAGTTAGGCTTAGCGTGTCTACCATCTTGGGTCACATCGTCACTTAACATCAGGTGAGATTGTGAGATAAAGCAAACGCTATAAACTAAAGAAAGTTCCCACGCATATATATATAACCTTCCTCTGTGCTACAATACTGGATAATAAACTTGACCAAGATTATGTTAAGTCTAATAAAGAATAATTACTTGACACAAAGTAAACCAGTGAATATTACATGCGTTTTACAGCGTACTGAAATACATTGTAAATCTTTGTTTAACGCAAGTTATACGCCACTGGATATTGCGCGGACTTTGTTTTTAACACAATAAAGTTAAAACGTTTGGAAAGTCCAAAAGCGCCCGCCTCGTAATCTCATTTAATTTTTTATTTCTTTAATAACAATTAAACCACATCGAATCAGACCGTGAAAAGTAATAGGGTTCTATTCCTAATTATACTGAAGCGTAAAAAAAAGACTCGATTAGTAAAGTATTTCGGTCGTTATCGTGATAACATACAGGATCCGCACATACAGACACACGGACGTCCAAGATAGAACTTTTTTAAACAGTTTTTTAACTAGTTAAAATAACAAAAACGGCATGAAAAATTTTCTAGATATTCGTGTGTATATATTATTTTACAATTACAATCTGTGATGAATAGAGACATTATAAGTTTGAAAACATCAGTTGTTTTGCGTGAAGTGACAGTAGTAGACGCTTCGCTTATGACGCGTGCAATATACCTGACTTATATAAGTGTCTTAAACAGTAGCTCAAACTATCTTCATTAGGAAGTGTTTGAATATGGGTTTTAGGAATTAATTTAATAAATTAATACCTTCAGTTCTCAGCTTCTATATAATATCGTCCCCAGCCTCATGTTTTATTTCCAAGTTATTTGAGCACGGTTGAATACGTTTTCTTCGTCTATGAATCCCTATCAGCCACCACCGGTACATTCCCATTCTTTTCTCTGGCTTTGCTATTCCTTTCATCCTACAACATGCATATCCATCACACTTCTCAGCACATGCGTTCTCTCTATTCCCATTACATGTCCAAACCAAGACAAACGCTACCCCTATAACTACTGTACCACTGGCGCCACTTTTAAACTCCCCCTAACTTGTTCATTCCTGACTTTGTTTATTCTTGTAACGTACACATTTACTTTAACATTCGCATTTCTGTTGCATGCAATCGGTATTTATACGTATTCTTATCAGCCCAGCACTATGGTCCATACAATATGACAGGTCTTAAGGTTCTTATTAAGGGCAGCGCTTTTTTTATAAATACTGTATTTTATAAATTGAAATAAACTTTTCTCGAGAAATAAACATACACCTAGATCCACTGTTTATCCTATTTTTAATTTGACAAAAAGAATTATAAGAAAGCTGTTAGTGTTTTCTCGACTTAACACTTTATACAACGAAATCATTTATGAATACCAATAATCACGTAATTTTTAGGCCTATACATATATATATTTAATACTAGCTGTGCCTGCAACTTTGTTCGCATGGAACTGAAAATTATTTAACTAATTAATAGACTATGTTACTATGGAATAATAAAGCATAATGATTTCTTATGTTTACGCCTATATTACTCATCGAAATAAAACTAATTTAAAAGGAATTGAAACATGAACTTTTCTGGACAACCTACATGTCAGTCCGCCCCGTGACAATATAGCAATATAGCATTCTAATGGCGAAAGACTTTTTGAAACCGCTCCAGTAGTTTTTGAGTTTATTCGTTACAAACAATAATACAAAAATCCTTACATTTCCTCTTTATAATATTGGTACAGAAGTAAAGATTATTAAACGGAAAAATTTGTTTCGTTGTTTGAACGCAGTAATCTTAGTAACTTTCAGTTGAAATTCTAAAACTCCTTTTGTATTCGATAAAGCAAACATTGAAAAACGCTTTGGTATATTTAACATCACGATACCACCAATTCGAGTAAAGGTGTATTAAAAAAAGTTACAAAAACGGGTAAAAAAATATAAATTAATTTTTAGTTTCATGTGAACTAAAACACGGGCAGATCTAGTAAGAATATATAATTGACATAAATATTCCATTATTACTTATCAAAAGACGCTAGACTTAGCTAACTGTAAGCTTAAGCTAATCTGTCATAATGATATCATCTCAAAACATATTCTTGTTCATTGTTAGATATGAATTGGATTTATTGTACTAACTCGGACAGACTATTAGTGATAACAAGCACTAGATAAGAATACAATAGTAATCATTGTGCTGAGCTGTGGCTTCGCGTAAGCAACAGCTGTCTAACCTTATACATATCTTAGAATAACTAGTAATTGTTAGGAAAAGCATTATTTACCAGAATTTGCAGGATTGTATTACGATTCTTGGGAAACAAATTAGCTTCCGAATACATAAGCCGTGCTCAAAAGTATGGATATATACTCAGGAGATTATATGAGATAGTACTTGTGATTTTATATACAACTTTTTGTATGAAATAGGTGGCAAACAAGCGTGTCATCTGATAGTAAGTGATCAGCGCCGCCCAGGGACACCCACAAGACGAGGGGAATCGCAGGTGCGTTGCCGGCCTTTACAGGAGGACTGGCTCTCAAATGCAACTTCCGGGATACACGTATTGGTATTTGGCGACAGATTTTCGACTTAAGGGTGGTAGCTAGCCAGGCGGGCATTAGAAAAAGTCCTACCATCTTGTTATGGTTTTCTCACGATGTTTTCCATCTCCGAATGCTTAAGTTCATTGTAGGTGGTTGTATTCGAACTCACGTCCCATGACGCGGCGTTCCTACACCCTACTAAGGTACACTTTTACTATACGCAATTATAGTAGAATCTTTTTTAGTTTTCTATGGCTTTTATTAAATGATACTTGGTGAATAATTTAAATTGTGTCTTCATATAGATACACTTTGAAGATGTCAGTTTTAGTTATATGCACCTCTTTTCGCGGTAGATTTTGTATGTACCCACTGATCTTGAACTTAAACCCATGGAAGGAGCGCTAAAAATGCTAACTTTAATTGCTAATATCGAAGCATTTTCTTAAGGACAAAACTTTTAACAAGTAAATCATAACTTAGCTACATAACTTGTCACTTAAGTTCTGAATTAGTTTAATGTCTTTTTGTTTTGTTTCATTTACAAAACATACTAAACGTTATATATAAATAAAAAAGTAAATATAATAGTTACATACAAGTTTGCGGCTTTGGTTTTACTCGCGTTTTACTTGGATTACGAACCTAGTGATAGAATGCATGCGTGCAATACTCATACCGCAAAGCCTTAACTTTGATGGAGCTTTATGATTTCGTTAAGCTTTATATTGAACTGTTTCACGTCAAATATTGTCTTAGACTGTACTTATTTGATACGAAGAGTAATATCTGCCGCCAAGTGTCACAATATAGTTAATGTGGTACAAGATACGGTTACCATTTGCTTGCGATCAAGTCCGGCCTCGGCCGTGCAGCGAACCTGCACTCGGTCAACGCACCAAGATATATCTCGTCATCCGCTGCACCAGCCCTGCACTACTTGCACACGTTACTTTAATGAAGGCACTATTCGACACTTGCACTGCGAGACGGCGCACGACACTCGATCACAAAACACACGGGAGCTGATTAGAAATTGCGAGAGATTGATTCTAAGTCACAGGATTCACTGGTCACTCGACGGTTCGGGTTTAGAAATCGACGGCGGCGTGATATCGAGCACAGGCAGGCCGTACGTGCGTGTGAGGCGGGCGGGCAGCGAGCGCGCACTGCCCTCGGGTGCGCCTGCGCCCGCCCCCGCCCTGCGCCTGCGCCCGCCCGCGCCCGCGCAACCTGCTCCGAGCTTTTTTGCGCGGTAAAGTTACAGCCGCAGATCAACTACGGATAGTGAAATTACGTAGTGGATCCCACGGCCGCAGCCTCGAAGCGACTTTTAACCGAACTAGTCTGTTAACGGCTTCCGATCCGCTCACATTTCGCAGTTACAGTATGTACGCTCTCATCACTATCCCCGGACGGATCCATATCTCGGCTGCCCGTTAAAATGATGCATGGTTATACAATTTTTAAATCATGCCACGGAGTAACCGCGGTTTTTAAACGAGTGAGTCAGAACGCTAACGAGAGTACTTAATTAAATAATATTATACCGTACGAGGTCGGATAGATAACGAGTTAGATGTTGTAAGATATCAATCTAATTGATAGAGATAGAGAGATAGTGTAGAGGTGCGCGGCTGCGTCAGACGGTCGGACCCACTGCACTATTAATAATTACAGACCAATTAATTGAGATAACATAGTTTATTGATCAATTATTTGATATCCAATTGACATAGCGGTGTGAATCTAACGATACAATTTATAAAATCAATTATCCTTCAGCTTAAAAATAACTTTATTAACTATCGTAAGAACACGGACATTGCAGTGAGGTGACGCAAAAATGCAAAATACGCATTGGTTTATTCTTCTATAAAAATACACAAAATCGAGTTTAACAATGAAAAAGCATTCATATGACGCGAAAACGTTAAAATTATTTTAACATACAAATAACGTGTAGTTAGTATAGTTCCGGCCAACATTCTTGTATCCGGAGCCAGTTTGATTTGTTACTTGTTAGTTGTTGGCAAAAACTACAAGGTTCAACTACAGTATGTCATAGATCTATATATTTATAATTTATGTTCACACTCTTTTATGTAATTTCTATATCCTACTATCTGTGGCTGCAACTTCTTGCGCGTGGAAGTAAATAAAAATATTAACAATTTTTACCCGTTTATGTGACTCTTTTTGATACAGTTTAGCACTTATTAGCGATAGCATGATGTCAAATAGCCTAACGACTTCCTTATTGATTGCTCTATCAAATACAAAGTTAATTTTTGACGTTCGACTTTTAATCCCTAAGATCAACGCGTTGAAAGAAACAAACAAGCGGTTACGCTTTATAATATTAATAGAGATATAGATGAAGCGGTCTGATGTAGCGCTGTACTCAAAGAATGTAGGATTGTTGTAAGCTATACTATATTATTAGTAAAGTACCGGAGTGACAGGTTCGGTGGAATAAAACCACCGAACAAATGATCCGGAAAGAGATGTCGTGCTCCCGGCGCCCGCATCTCGTAACTGGACACTTGTACCCCCGCACACGCACCGCCTCTTGGCATTATATTACCGATGACCACTTCACTGAACATTCACCATTTTCAATCAAATACACCACAGATATATTGTCGTCTCAATCTGGTAGTGTTTTACGTATATGGGATAATTATGATACAATAAAAATTAGAATACTTCCTCAAAGATAACACTACGTGTGCCTTCCTGACATTTACCAATGCATTTTTACTTTCAACTGAATGAAGGAACAAAGTTATTAGGACTGTTAAATATGAATGCGTTCTTAGTATACAAATTCATGTGGATTGTAGAAGCTAGAAATCTTACAGCACAAACAATACACAAATGCAGAATGTCCAGTTATAAATGCTTGGATTATATTTAACCTACAACGCAAGATATGTTTTATAAATTATTTAGAATTTATTGTAATCCATTGTAAATATACATTTCTACACATTTTTTTTAATACTTGATAGGGTAAGCGATATGGCCACAATCTCACCTGATATGACACTTATGACGATGTGGCCCAAAATGGTGGACACGCAAGCCTAATGGCTCTCTCAAGTCCAAGTGCAACTGCTAAAATACACCTATAAGTATGTGGCAGCAAATTTTCGTCTTGGGGGTGGTAGCTAGTAAGTCGGGAATAGAAAAAGCCCTTGGTATGGTTTCATCACTATGTTTTCCTTCACGGAAAGCTCAAACTCATTGCAGGGATCGAATTCCTCAGGATACTTCGTTCTATTATTTACTTATCAAAACATATATATGGTGACATTATGACAGAGCAAACATATAATCTTGTCCTAGAGTTCTGTCATCAAACTTCAATAAATTAATTACATGACATGTAATGTCAGTGTAAAATATAGCTCATTTTAAAAATATTGTAGTTCATTGAAATAAAACTAATTTAAACGGATTTTATCGCGGTTATTTATTAAATTTTGATCCCGACGTTTCGAAAGCTTTTCAACCTTCGTGGTCACGGGGCGGACTGAGGTGTAGGTTGTCCAGAAAAGTTTATGTTACTGTGTCTACCTTCAATTTAATTTTTAATTTTTAATATTTATAATGTTCCGATCTACGCAGAAAGAGCTCACAGTGTCTTGAGGTCTGGCAATTGGTCTTTTGGGTTCCGATTTAATTAAATGTATAATTGGATCCCAGGCTTGTGCTAGCTTCCAACCATCTTCTCTATTGAAATTTGGATGTTTTTTAATTTCAATAGCCTCACGAATCACCCTAGGTAGGAATCGGTGTTCTTTGGCAAGGATTTGTGGCTTGTCGAATCGAAGATAATGTTTGGAGCCTTCTTCTGAATGTTCAGCAACTGCAGACTTCGTAGAGCGTCGGTGTTTAATTGTAGTTAATTGAAACGCTCATCCTTCTATCCATTCCCATCCATTTCAATGTCCGAAACCAGTGGTCAAATTTGTTACTAGCAACGCGCACATAATGTATATCTGTGTTGTATAATAGTTTAGGAACACAATGCCATAAGACAAAGTAGCTGCGCCCGCGAATACGTTCCGCGTGGGCTTGATTTATGTTTCTTTTAATTTTAAGACCCATTTTCGACATTGTGGCCACAGTATCATTATCGAATAACTGCCTAGTTACATGCATTTTGAAGCTTAATCACAAACTACATAATTACAATGTTTCTTCGTAGAACTCAGCTGAGCGTGTGCCTAAACTATTGTCAAATGGATGCCAGACTTTTTACGTATAATAAAACAATCAACGAGTTATCAGCTGTTAAATGAACTGAATGGAAATGTGTTTTTTTTAATATAATGTAAATTGTCTGTTTATATTTTCAGTAATTTAATTTTTCACCAATAGATGGCGCTGCCACGATTTCTTACAAGCTATCGAATGTAATTTTTTGTTTATAGTGATTGTTTTTCATTACTATTTAACTCCCTTGATCTAACCAGGTGTTTTCTTTGACAATCGCCATAAATACCTTGATGAACATTAAGATCGTTTTTGGATTAAATATTCATTTTTGTACAAAATGTTTATGTACGTGGTAGAAGATAGATACGAGAGGTATAACAGCGAAACCTCTCTACAATCTTATAAAAAAAGTGCGGTGTATCTAGGACTGCAAGAGATACGTGCGTTTAGAACATGCTTCTATAGCAGACTTCTATCAAATTTATTTCGACAGGCAAATAAAAATTGTTGAATGCTAGGCGCGTCAGAAAGTAGCTTCTAAAACCTACATCCGTGTGACAAAGCCTGGGAACTGCTTGGAGTTTCTCTCTCTACCACACAATGGACCATGAAACCATGATATACTAAGAAGTTCATCTCTTTTCTTTTCAAATAATATATAACTAAATAAACATTAACCACGGAACATTTCAATGCGAGAAAGATGAGATTAATAAAAAGAATACATACAACCAATATAGTGATTTATGGTAAACCAAACAGTCTATAATAATTTCTTTAAATAGTAAAAATATATATATATACAAAAACATAAAACACGACTGTGTCGGGTAATTATTAATAGGGATAAGGAAATTACGATAATTAATACGTTCCCGATTTCGAATACAAAATATACGTGTTATCGTCGCGTCGGATCGAATACACGCTTATAGATTTATGTGAATAAATATCGTGGAGCGGTATCGGCTTCGGATCTCGGCCGGCACACTGCACCGCCGTCATATCTGGCGACGTATTCCACGGTAATGATACTGATCTATCCGCGAGCCGGACCGAACTGTTCGCCTGCAGACGCGCTCCACTATTGTAATGATTGGCTTTCAACCAATTTATTATATTCCAACAAACTCTTATTATATTATTATTATTTTATAATGTCATTATTATATTTATTAATTTATTTCATAAAGTAAACCCAAACGTTTTCTATTAGTTTACTATTTCTATGTCAATTGTCAAACAGTTTTGTAAAAACTTTTTTAACGCATGCACTTTGCGTGACACGATAAAGAGTTTATATGGTGAAGGCCGTACATCCGTTCTGGCTGGAAGCATGATTGAAATTTGATATTTGAAAAGAAGTTTTCAGAGAATATAGACAAAATCATATATCTTGTCATTAAAATTTGGAGGCCCAAGATGGAAGGACGTAGAACAACAAAATTCCAGTGTAAAAAAAAATTTACAATGCTACGAAATACATGTTTATTAGTACATACATCACGGAGGCGAGGACGTTGATACACACCACGGTGATTTAAAACGTCGGAATTTATAAGTGAAGGTTTCTCATGATTATGCCCACAGTCCCATTTCTACAAGATTTCAATATGATGGCGTTGTTCAGTGAGCATCATTTCTACACAATTATCTTGGCTTGTTCTCCATGACCGTGTACCGGGTGTCGTCCGGTAAGAAGAATATACCCTGTATCTGACGGGCGCCTTGCCGGAGAGAACTCTACAGTAACTAACTTAAGTAAGTTTAAACTAGTTGTAATCCTTATATATTATACATTGAACGATATGGATTTCGTTTCGAATTTTCATTTCATTAACTTTCAGTAGATCATAGATAGGTACTTTCGTGTTCAAATTTAACATAATTCTCCATGCAACAGTGTGTCACATAAATATATGCATGTGACACGTTCAGTGATGGTATTCTTTACATTGCACCTTAGGCCTCCATCGATAACACTAACGAAAAATCGCTTTTTCCCCATTAACCATGCATGATCGTTAAATCGTAATATGCGTTCTTAAGGAGTGTTCGCGCTATGACAAGAATATCCATGATAAATTTCAACTCAATTGGTCCGTTAGTTTTCGAAATATTTACTTACAAAATAAAATTGCTTCAAAATCTGCTTAATTTATGTAATTTTTATTACTTATCCCGACATGTTTTATATGATAAAAAGTTTTATATATTGATGTATAATATTAGTTATTACCGTTTCAAATTACATCGCAAGCTATTCACAAGTTTTTGAGTGATGCGTATACAAGAGGACAAACGAATATAAAAATTGAAAAAGCATACTTTTGACCGCTACAACAATAACAAAGTATATCCATATTTGTAACTTTCGAATAATATTGAATGTAGATACCGTGCTACAGTTTTATCACATGTATAATGTAAGATAAGAAACGTAGCATATTTTCTCGCTAATGGAGTCACTCATTATCATTGCACTTGCGCCGGCCGCGGCCGCGGCACGGGGGCCGGCAGAGAGTTGCGCGTTACCGGTTCATGGTCGTTCACACATCACCGAACCTGTGATTGTCAAAATCATACCTTTCTCTTTTATAATGAGCATAATGATCTCACGTTTTCTATGTAACTAGAATGTGTGTGTGCGTGTGTGTACCAACTTAATAAGATTCCAGTTCTAGCTGTAAACATCTAGGCTTATCGAAAACAATTATGAGTTTGTTTGTATGCATGTTTATTATATGTATGTTTGTTACACTATCACGCCTGCACCGCTGAATCGATTATGATGAATTTTTGTATAGATATAAACGGGACCTTGGAGACGGTTTCAGGCTCATATATCTCGCGAAAAACGCGGAAAATTAAAACACTACCGAAGGAATTTCCATACGATTTTATGAATACATGGAATAATTCATGCAGAAGTTTTTAGTGTATAATTAATTAAGGCTTCATATAGACTGGCACAAATATCACTATGTATATTAAAGAAGTTTGAATTATTATACCTACTGGACGTTTACCCAGCGTGCACCGGCTGACACAATATATTGTGTAATTAGTGCTCTTGTAAACTGTAGCAAAGTTTTACGTCTATATGTGTAAAAATCCTTATATCTTAACCGCCTCGTTTAATAGTCTGCACTACTATTTTGTTTGTCCACTGATTCGTTCTGGAGCTCCACTGTCACTCCTTAGTATTGTAAGACAAATGTATTTATATTGCCACAACCGGAGGCTAAAAGCGCTATAAGCCAACTATTTGAAATAGATTATTAAAACAATTCCTATGAAATTTTGTCATTACAATCAGAATTTATAAAATTACTTTTAACCCCTGTAATATGATATTTAATATAAAGAGACGATCAACGATAAAGCTAATACTTAAAATAGATTAATATTTTTATAAAATCTTATATAAAATTATTTTTAACCAAACATGTAAATATCAATTTAAATCCATAAAGATATTTTTAAACAAACGTTTAGATATTTAAACCCTTTTATATTATATTTAATATAAAGAGACGATCAATGATAAAGTTAACATTATAACTTACATATGCTAAGATTAAAACATTTACCAGTGCGAAGCTAAGCCAGGGTGCTAGTATATATATAGGTCATACAATTCAGGCTAATAGTATGATAATGGTGGATCTGTGATTTAGTTGTGAGTGTTATCGAATAACAATATCAGTCAGTGAGGCATTTTTATAGGTAAGGTTTAGCGTTATAACCACAATCTCACCTGATGTTAAGTGACGATGTGGGATCAGGTGGTGGACTCGCTAAACCTAGGGTTGAACTCTCGAGTGCAACTGTCGGAACATGCCTATAGGTATTTGGCGACAGATTTTTAACTTCTGGGTGGTGGTTAACCAGGCGGGCATTAGAAAAAGCTTTCGCACCATGCTATGAGTATCATCATATGGGCTTCCATCGCAAATCAGTGTTGCAGTACTGCTATACTCGCATTTTGCTGAATGAGTTCAAATGTATTTTTTTTCTGTCTAATTTGTTTGTGTAATGTTATTTTAATTATATGATTGTTCCAACAACAAAGTGTTTATTTCTTACTACGGCTTCACCACGATGTTTTCCTTCACCGAAAGCTCAAGTTCGTTGTAAGTGGATTCGAACTCACGTCCCTGGAGACGGCGTCCGTACACACTAGCAACTGAGCTATCACGGTTTAATAATGCCAACATAGTTGTGGCATTATTAACAATAATTAAGGGTGTGAGATGTAATATATAAAATATTATATTAACAAAATTTAGTACAACATAGAAAGTAAAGGGCGTTATTTAGAAATTGAATAATTCCTTTTTTTTTGGGAAAAACTTATAGGAAGTGAAATAAAAAAATGGATAAACTTTGTTTAAAACTTTTTATTGAGTAATCCGATTTGTTTGAAATCAATATTAACGCGAGCGAAACCGCAGGATAAATCTAGTGTACAATATTACTAAGTACAATTTGAGAGATGAGATTTTTCATGTGAAGCCCTTTATGGGAGAGCTTTGATATTCCGATTAGCAACTTTATTTGTATGAAGATCGTTCGAGCAAAGTCGGCTCGAGGTAACTAAGGGAGTGAGCAAATAGTGAGGTATCACTTCTGTTGTTTCAAGAACACACCGTTTCTGAAGTGAAGACTTCCTAAAGCGCGCTGTGCACTTATTTGGTGAACAAAAATCATGAAACTCGTGTCATCGTCACCGAACGCTTTCTATTTATATAGAGAGTGTATGCAGATTGTTAATTACGAACTTGTCAAATATGAACGCTTGGTCCATTGGTTTGACGTGCGACTTAATAATCACACGTAAGCAAGGTCGTAGGTCCTAAACCTCAACATATGGATAACGAATATTACATACTTTTTCTACATTATTTTGTGAAATATAGTTTTCCCTTCTGCCAGTAGTCCTCATGACTACTTTAATTTCGGTAAGCGGCCGTATTCTTGAACGCGATAGATGGGTGGACATAATCTCACCTGATCTTAAGTAACAATACGGCTCAAGTTGGTAGACACGCTAAACCTGTGGAGAAACTGGCTCTCAAATACAACTGTCGGAACACCAGCTAACCAGGTGGGCATAAGAAAAAGTCCTACGCCATACACATATCTATACATGCATACATTATTATTTTAGCGTATATCATATTTCTGTAAAACTAACTCAAAAATTTCTTATTTATATTATTAGTGGCTTTAACCCGAGCTTCACAAATATCAATATTGATTTTGTAAAATCGAATGACGTAATAAAAAGTTTCATACAAAATTAACCCCTCTGCTAATAACTTTTCCCGAGATAAAGCAGCCTACCGTCTCCAATGTACCATATACCTCTATGCCAAAATTCATTAAATCGATGCAGCGGTAAACGCAAGCCAACAAACAAACTCACTTAAGCATTTGTAATATTAGTAAGGGCAAGCTTAGGTCACTTTATCGTAGATTTTTGATCAAAAGTAGGTTTTTATACATGTGACAACCCTACGCACGTGAACCTTCGCGCCTTGTCGTTTACAAACCGCAGCGCTGCTCACAAATTCGAGACATATTTTTAATAACGGTACTTCTACAATATATATATTTTTTTTATACTTACGTTTAGCGTAATGGCCATAATCTCACCTGACCTTAAGTGACGATATGGCCCAAGTTAGTAGACACCCTAAACCTGTGGAGGAACTGGCTCTCAAGTGCATCTGCCGGAACACACCTATTGGTATTTGGCGGCAGGTTTACAACTTGAGGATGGTAGCTACCCAGGCGGGCATTAGAAAAAGCCCTACCACCATGCTATTGTTTCCTCACGATGTTTTCCTTCACCGAAAGCTCAAGCTCATTGTAGGTGTTTGGATTCAACTCACGTCCGTTGACGCGAAGTCGTACACACTACCACTGAGCTATCATTGCTTCAATTATTCAATATTAAATTATTACAGTAATTATGAAATCGTGATTAATTACAAACGTTACACACTCCGCCACGACCAGTAATACGATATTTTGTTGATTGTAATCGATTCTAAAGCTATCAATCTATACAAATATAGGAAATTTCCATTAACTCGTCATTTGAGTCCAAACGTACTGTACCTAGTGACTTAATATTTTTCCTTTCGCTCACAAAAACAACATCCACTAATAATGGATCACGCACAGTTTTTAGGGAGGCTATGAGTAAAGTTCCAGGCGCCGGTTATATTATATTTCGTTTAAATAAAACTGGTTTAAGAAACTTTTTGTACTTATCCGGTAAAACGTGTACTAAACCGGTATAGAGCTTTGGAAACTTAGTTCAGAATAACTACCCACAATTACTTCTTATAAAGGTTTTACGAACATATATTTAATCTTCTTATAAGTGCCTAAAAGTGACTACATTAATATAGAAGTCTTGTGTCGAAATTACTGAAATTATGTGTTAGTACCTTCTTAATTTACTTTCGTTTAGATCATAATTAAACGACACGTTAAAATTGTCATAAAACAATATTTTTTCGGTTTAGTTTATAGGAATGAAGTCAATGGGACTAATAATCAAAGATAATTAATTTAAAAATTAATTTTATATTCAAATTTACTACTTTCTGATGGAAAGCTTGTTAAAAAAAGCATTTTAATGTGTTCGTAGCTCACTTCATTACAGAAACAAAAATCTGTTTATACATATTTTTTTCTGTTATAATTAAATTGTTTGCTAAATGGAAGTTTCAAAAATGTATCTACAATATGTCGAATATAACGTAGAGTGTGATTGGACAGCATGGTACCGCAGGGAGGAGGTCCGCGAGAGCCTCCGCCCGGCACCACAGTCACGCCTTTGTTAACCCAATTACGAGTACCATTGTATCACTTACATTGTCTCTGAGGAACCATATCGGGCTATATTTATATTTAAATTAATATCACATTTTCAAAGTCACTGTATCTTTTTTTTAAAGTCCTTCTTATGAACCACTATATAAATACACATATTCATAGAATAAATGAGATGCGCGATGTATATTATTTCTCTTTTATTTATTTTAAGTTTTAAAGTCAATTAACTATTGTAACTAGTTTCCTGGTGGGACAATTTTGGTTATCATAATCCTTACTAATATAATAAATCCGAAGGTGAACTCACCTTATTAGCATTATGACCATAATCTCACCTGATCTTAAGTGACGATACGGCCCAAGTTGGTAGACACGCTAAACCTATTCAGGAACCGGCTCTCAGGTGCAGCTGCTGGAAAACACCTTTTGGTATTTGGCGGCAGATTTTCAACTTGAGGGTGGTTGCTAGACAGGCGGACACAGAAAAAGTCCTACCACCATGCTATGGTTTCCTCACGGTGTTTTCCTTCACCGAAAGCTCATATTCATTGTAGGTGGTTGGATTCAAACTCAAGTCCCTTGACGCAAAGTTGTACATATTACCACTGAGCTATCATCGCTTCAAATGTCGTGTCAATCGTGACAATCGTCATGTCGTTGTCGGCACGATGACATCTTATCTGCTATTAACAACATCTCTCAATTAGCCTATAAACAATAATCTTGCATTGTTTCTACATACACTGTACACTATATGTTGATTCAGTTGAAAGGGTCACTCTTATTATCACTAACACCAAAACTTGAATTCGTTTGATACGCTTTCACATTTAAACCGCTGAATCGATTATCATGAATTTTGATATAGAGATTGATGGGAACCTGGAGACGGCTATAAGCTAATTTTTCCTGCGAGAAATTTATTGCAAGTACAAACCGAGTTACCATCGCTTCATTACTTTTCATATTATGAGATTTAAAAAGAAACTTTTGGTATTTTTCTTTCTTTTTTAAATAGAAATCTTGCTTTGACAATTAAATAACACAATAAAAAAAGAATTATCCAATTTAGTACAGTCGCTCGGAATTTATGTGCGTACATATATTTCGGCAATTTATATGCTTTGCTGATCTAATGGCGCGGCGGGATGGGCAGCAAAGACCCGGTAAGGCCGGGGTTACACCTCTGCATCCCTTATCACTAATACCGAGGAAAACGATAGTCGACTAATCTGGTGGTGGTCCGAGGTCCCTGATGAAGTAGCGCCAATAACATATGTGGTTTTAGCTTGTTCTAAATGTTCGAGCGAAAACCCAACAAAAGAGATTGCCGCGTGGCAGATATATTAGTACAAAAGTTTCTCGAAAATAAACGTTATTGAAGGTTTGTGAAGGTTCGTGAAGAAGAAACGAACGAACAATAAAGAAATATCAACTTACGGTGACCACGTTGTTTTTTTTTATATATTTTTTTTTAAATTGGCGTCGGCACCACGGTGTTCGGCCGCAGGCAGCGTCACCTCTTTTCCCCGCCATTAGCAATATGATATCCAGCGGTAAAAATGGCTTAAACAGATGCATTGATGTTGTCAACGTTTGTCATTGAGCACAGTAGTAAAGTTTCATAGTCCTCCTGAGTTATTATAATCTTTTTGAGATATTAACATCGCTTCCTTCGATCCGTAACCAGTCAACAATCATTACAAGTAGGTTCGTTCTCTAGGTCATGTTTATGTATACATTTGAAATTATTATATTATTACGAGCTTGAACGACTCGACGATTTAAAGCGGAAAAGTCGGGCTTAATAAAATCATTTTGTATTTGATAGATCAATGATTAAAGAAGGCTTTTAGACTATTAAACATCACGCCACTACCAACAGGAGGAAAGCTGTATTGAAAATAGTTACAAAAACGGGAAAATTTACGGCGTAATTTTTAGTTGCACACGAATGAAGTCGCGGGCAGAGCCAGTCAGTAATAAAAGCGATTAATAGATGCTTTAATTCATAACGTAGGTATCTCAGGAGTAAGTGTCCAGTGAAGTCTCTATTCGATAACAAGCGTGAAGCAAAGATTTAATAACTCGCGTTGAGTAATGGCGACGCGGTGAGGCCGCGGCCGCCGCGAAGCGCTGCTAAGAATCCAGTTGCGAGAATCTCGCACAATTATCTCGAGGCACAATTACGTGCCCTTCCCTTCCCTTCCCGTGTGCGCCGCGTCGCGTTGCCCTCGATCGCGATCCCTCTAAACCAGTTCACAGGCGAAACGTCTCGGAAAATTAGCAAAAACGTAGGCAACCTCTTGCGCATAAGAGACGTTTAGTGTTGCCATTCTAACAAATATTATCAAAATTCTGCTTTACATTTGAATATAAAAAAAAATTTTTACCCAAATCAAAACAACTCAAAACAATTACACTAATACGAGGAGGTGGTATTTACGCAGGCCAATTTGGTCCAGATCCTCGTTAAGCAAAATCAGGTACACTAACTTAGCCTCAAACTATCTTAAAACCTACCATTGTCGTAAACACTATACAATATCTAAGCTATACTATATTTTCTATTAAAATACCACCCCATTGAAAAAATCCCTTTTTAAATGAAGAAAAAATTTCTCAACCTGGTTTATAAATGACTGAGTTCTGAGTTAATAAACATAAAAAAAAACTAACTGAATTGAGAACCCAATTGATGTCGGTTAAAATGTAACTTTAATATGCATTTAAAGGTTATAATATGATTTTGTGAAGCTCTACATTTGTTCAAATAGTTTATAATGTCAACTCTTTGATTGATTATAAATAACTGCTTATTTTTTATAAAATGTGTACGAAAAAAATATAAAGTTCTCCAGTCGTGCCATTTTGTGTTTTCCGAAAAATCTATCCACAATGGAAAAACAACTGAACGTAACTGTGGTGACACATCGAATCTTTTTCAAATCTTAGGCAGCACCACGCACGTTGGTTATAGGTAGTGAGACAGATCTTTTTTCATATAATTCGCAATAACAGACCCAGTAGTAGTATTTCCTGAAACAGACTGTAACGTAAGCGCAAATTTATAGTTGAAACATAGATAGAGAGACAAACTTCGTAGCAAACCATGTATTCACCGTGCGGGTGCCGCGTACATCGTATGGTAGGGAGGGAAACTTCGAACAATGTCCGAGACGTGTGATTCGTATGTAGGTTTAAGGGGCCCCTTGTCGACGCGCGTCAACACTCACATTCAGCACTCAGGATTCTATCCCTGTCTAGTCAAATTTGGTAGCGCAGCTTTAAAAGCACGTTCTAGTATAGAACTTACTGCAGTCCTAAACTGACCAAGATCTTTGTAACGTTATAGAGAGATTTAGCTGTTATACATCTCGCTCCCACTTCCACCGCGTGTATAATGACCACGTAGCCATTCCTATTCAGGTCATTTAATAGCTCGTAATATTTATTTGTTTTTATAGCGTAGTCCTTAGGTATGTTTGTTTACAGTTGGTACAACTTGTACTATTATAGTAATGTGTATCTCCAAGAAAAAATCCGGATGACCTTAAAACATAACAAAAATAAAACATTCAAAAAAATAAACTTAAAACTCTTGTAATATATAAATCGTGGTGCACAATAAACGAATTCATGAACGACATAATAACACGGGACAATTCAGCTGTAAATAAATTAATAGTACCTACATATGAAAAGGACATAATAGCAAAATTTATATAATGCTCGTAAATGATAGGTACACCTGTATAAATAGTACGTAAAAATATATGATGTACACAGATAAGTAACCAAACAAGAGAAACAATATGCAGACTAATAACAACACTTAAAAATAATTTATTTTGTCATAATTAATTTTTTTCATATTTTCTGTAAGTGAAGGACTTTCTTATAAGAGGGAGGTAGCTTGACAAGGTGATAACTAATATAACAGATGAACATATATTATTAGATGCTTTTAATTCCACAAAGCAAAAAGACTCCTTCGGGATGGGTTATAAAAATTAAAATTATGTAATATACGAACTTTTTGGTGAATTTCGACGCGATTTTCTCCGTTCGATAACCGACAACGTGATTAAAAATATAAACTGGTGTTATGTTATTCAGAAATACGACGTGTGGCGCTGTGATGGTTATTGACTACTAAAAAATAAATAAATAAATATTATTGTAAAATGAAACCTGGCAACACCGTTTCAGACGTACCTCTATACAGAGCGCTTACTAATTTTTAAATTCCTTTAAACTGTAGTTACTTATAGTGTAGTGGTATTTATGTTTATTACACAACAATGTGGTGTTAACTCCGTGGCGGTAAGCCGTATAGGCACGCACTGGAAGCTGCTTACTGCTCGCATCCGCTTCGCACAATATCGACAAATACTTTCATGAAATAAATCAATTACCTCTATATTACACAACAGCGCCGTAGTGTTTTACAAAGTGGACGTTAAATGACACCAGCTGGTTTGATAGCTTTTAGTGTGTTTAATAAACATAAGACTAAAACATGAGGCTCTTCAAAAGGTATTGTAATATGGTCTCCCAGAATGCAGTTGTCCGTAAGCGACAGTAAACCTTTATTTTACTAATTTAATTTACACAGTCTTACAAATACAATATATACTTTTTTTTATCAACATTTTGGACACGCTAAACCTGTGGAAGGACTGGCTCTCACGTGCAACAGTCGGAACATACCCGTATGTAATTATGGGCATTAGAGCCCTACCCACCATGCTATGGTTTTATCGCAACATTTTCTTTCGCCGAAAGCTCAAGCTCATAGCAGGGATTCAAATTCACGTACTTTGACGCGGCGTTCGTGTGTACACCTATCAACTGAGACATAGTCTCAAATATTAAAATATATAAGAAAACATAACAACGGTGACCGGCAGTGAATTATGATTCAGTGTCTACTTAACATCAGGTGCAGTACAGTTACTATGCTGTCCTATATATAAAAAAAAAATATTTATTAACTAAATATAATTGATAAAACTCTGGAGTCAATTCAACATATATAAAAAAAACAACCTACACCTCAGTCCGCCCCGTGTCCACGAAGGATGAAAAGCTTTCGAAACGTCGGGATCAAAATCAATAAATAACCGCGATAAAATCCGTTTAAATTAGTTTTATTTAAATGATTTCCTAAATTTCAAATTAAATAAAAAAAAATAGACTAGCTCTATCGCTAGGAAAAGCGATAATGGATCAGTTGGTAGTGGCTACGGACACCGCGGCTGCGTGAAAGGACATGACTTCGAATCTTTGCAATAAGCCTGAGATTTCAGTGAGTTCAACACCACGATATAACTATAGAATGATTTGAAATAGAATGGTAGGTTTACCTTCCAAAAACAACCGGTACACGGAATGGTATTAGAACCTGGGTAAAATATTCCCAACTCAGACGCCTGGGGGTTCTGAATGTACTGTTATACGTGGTATCCGAGTCACCTATCCTAGCAAAAATCTAGCATTAAAGCCCACTCACCTGGATATTTCTTCGCGCTGCACCTCGTAGCCGGCCGGCGACTCTCACAAGTGTTTCAAATTGGCAAATCCACACTCAGAACATCAATCCAGACGCTTCACTGGTATATAAGTCCTTAACACTCGTTTTGAAGTATAATTAACCCGACTTCAAAGTTAATGACAAGGTTTTTCTTAATTTATATGTTACCACGAACAATGGCTGTAGTGAACACTCAACTCACACTCTGTCACCGCGGCGCCAGCGGCCGGGGTTTTCAATCTCACCCTGGCGACGGATGAACACAGCACTCGCGCGCGTAATTTGAGCGAGCTCATAGCCAACTTTTACTATGATAGGAACCCTAACTACCACGTAACCTTTGGCCCAAACAGTAGGGCTTTTTCTAAGTTCTGCATGGCTACCACCTTCAAGTTAAAAATTTGGCACCAAGTACCTATAAGTGTATTCTGGCTACTGCATTTGAGAGCCAGTCTCTCCACCTAAGCTTCGCGTGTTCGCCATCTTGGGAAACATTGTCACTTATCTTCAGGTAAGTTGTGGCTATAACGTAACTATATGTATGTTATAAAAACGAAAAACAAAATAAGTGTAAAATGTATGCCTGGTTTGCGCCAATATGGGGCGATGAGACTGGTCGTAGGATCCTAACAGTGGGTGTTTAATGCCACTTCTTACCTGTTAAGTCCCAAATTCCCCTCTCGTCACCCGTCCAGTATAAACGAGACAGTGTATTTCAATGTATTTTTTGGTCTGGTTTCGGCCTTTTTATTGTTATTGTATTCTAAACCTTCTTCAGTCAGTATAGCATAAGTACAGTTTAGTAATTCCGACCTGAGGCTAATTCAATTCAATCCTTTACTTTAGCAGGTTAGTTCGCGCTCCAAACTCGTTTCTATATTAGGGTAAGTTTTTCTGCTTAGGATAAGTCTTAGACTCTTCTTAGAATTAGTCACGACTGCGGTTTCTTTTCGCATCGCCGGCAACAGCCCAAACTGAGAATCGGCCACTTCATGGCTTCCTTGTGCTCGTTGCCTCAGCCTGAGTGCTTTAGTCCTCGCGCCTAAAGCTCGATGAAGCTGTGAAAGCCTTTACGGCTAACAGCATAAGTCGAATAGAAAAAGAAACAATGTATTTTTTCACCATAAAACAAAAAAAAAACCTTATATCTCTCTACCTTACACCATTGCTTCATTCCTCAATTACTTCAAAATAGTCAAACTTTAGAATTATAGCAGTAGTCTATACTCATGTAGTTTCAGTTTCCTTCGGTATTCCCGCATGGCAGATGCAAGCAATAAACTTTCAGACAACGCACCTGTTACTCAAACTAATGTCAGTCGGCAAAAGAAAGACACCCCGGATACCACGACAGATATATATCCAATATATATTTTAATGTTTGTTTATGAGACCACCGAGTGCGGTGCGACGCGGCCTGCGATTTCAGTCTAGCTTAGATATTAGCTGTTACATCAATTGCATATATCGGATATACATATGGATCAAAATCTTTCTCCTGTGACTACAATGTGACAATTAGGCTTAAACGGTACCGCTTTATACATAATCAGCAAACTAATTCTCAAGTGCAGCCATAAGTTCTTAAATATATTTTCAGCTTGCAGATAAGTAAAGGGTTTATTAGAAAGTACTCTGCTACGAAATATGTACCTTCGAAACGCCGTTGAATACACAGTGCATGAAGTGATGATGGTTCAGATGGTAGGAGGTACGAACGCTGCGTCATTGGACGTGATTTCGAATCCACCTACAATGAGCTTGAGCTTTTCGTGAAGGATAACAGCGTGATAAAACCATACATGGTGGTAAGACATTTTCTAATGCCTTGGTTAGTACCACTTTCTAGTTAAAATCTGCCGCCAAATACCAATCCATTCTCATTCTTTCACTAGGTTTAGCGTGTCCAACTTAGCCAACGTGGCCACATCATCACATAACGTCATGTTAGATTGTAAATTGAATTGAAATTTATTTCTTAATGTCTGCCCAAAGATCTCAATCTTTTGTCGACCCCGAATTTCACAGCTATAAGATAGTCTTACTATTTTGATAATCACTTATTGCATGGGAATTCAACTATAAATTCCCGTAACTCACTATCGCGTTACCCTAGAAACTTGATACTTTTCGAACACAATGGGGTACTATATGCATCATTAGTATATGATATTTAATTTCGACCCTATTTATCAAGTCGTTATCTAAAAAGGGTCTTCATACATGAACAAACAGACCGATAACAAAATGACCCCATACGGTTGTCAATTTTTTTATCGTGAGGTCTGGAATCCTTAGAAAACACAACCCGCCAAACGGCGCAGGGCAACGCGGCGCCATTCAAACTAAATAATTACATGTAACTAGCTTCTACCTGCAGCTTCGCTTGCATTAATATTGGATTTGTCAAACAAATTATGTAATGCAGTAAAGAAAATTATACAAAGTGTATCCCTTCCTTTACCCCGCTTTCAATTACTATTTCGCGACCAAAGTAACCTATCACCGTCTCCAGGTTCCCATCTATCTCTATATCAAAATTTATTATAATCGATTCAGCGGTTTCGGCGTGAAAGCGTAACAAACAAACTCACTTTCTCATTTTTCATATTAGTTAGGATTATTTTCTGTCCCATGTCCCGGATCATATTCCTTAAACATTAATATTTATGGAATTTTGTCATTAATTCTAATTATTTTTTGGTAATTATTGTTAGGTCAAGGCAAGGTGGGACTGTCGTGTCCTTTGTGGACTTAAGTGCCCACATGAAAAAGGCAAAAAAGACCTGTGAACGAATATTGTATAATGCAAATATTAATTTATTTATTTATGGGAGTATTATCGTCCAGAAAATTCGAAAAATCGTGCAACTCATAAAACTTACACCTCATTATACTTTGAGGTTCTTATAATGTGTCCTGAAGATATTAGTTAGGATAAGTAAAATTTATATAAACATAGTTTATAAGTTATATATACATAGTTACGTAGGCTTAGCTGTGGTACGTTGGGGCGCGGTATACCCTCCATCGTTATCCCTGGACCGTTGCGTCCAGTATTTACCCGGTACACCGGCTTAAGAAATTCATCTCCCCTTTTCTCCGTTTGTAGGCCTAAAGTACCTAACTTACTCAGAGTATTTTTATATTATAACAGTGTTATATGTATGTAAGGCTAACTTTTAACTTTAAGCACGTTCTTCTCGGAAACACATCAAGTCTAGTGCACATGTTATTCAAAATCTATTAAACTGATTAAGGAAACTTAATTTACAGTTGAAAATAAGTTGTTTTTACTTTATAGGTTTCGCGTCATGGCCATAGTCTAGTTAAGTGACGATAATTAGAAACAAATTTATAAAATCTAAAAACGCACCTTTATAAGAAATTGAGTTAAGTACCAATATAAAAACACAATTTTTCCTACAATATAAATAACATTATTCGCACCACATAAGAGTCCTTAATAAAAAATTGTTTTATACAAACCTCATTACCAAAAAACCTATTTAAAAAATATACAGTTTTAAAAATCTTAGGATATCAATTTGAAATGAGTACAACACAAAACTGAATATTTTCTCTCGATAAAGGATTACGAACCGTGGACGTAAAGGTACATATTATAGTAAGTCGCATCCCTCGAGAGAGACACACAGAAGGCATTCGAGAACGGAATAAGGTTTTATTGTCGCGTTATCGCCTCGTTACGCGTTATTTACGTTATTACACATTAGTTTATTGCCGTTTCGCAAGCGGACGATTATCGAGGACCGCGCGACCACCCAGCGAGGAACGTCACTAGTGTTGCGCCTTGTCGATATTCTGTAATGGGTCGCACGTCGCGTCGCGTACCCACTGTACTAAATATAACCTATTTTAGTATCCTATTATTTATTATAATTAGACTAGCTGACCTGGCAGACCTTGTTTTGACTTTTCGAGTAGTCAGTCACATCGACTACAGCGTCAACTATCGCGTTATGATCACTTATCGAAATAAAAAGTATCCTATGTCTCAAGTTGGATCAAACTGCACACAGTTTAGGTTTTTTTATTTATTTTATGAGTTCGTCGCGGACAAACAACCTAGCACGATATTTTTATATATAAAGATATATTATATTATCTGATATATTATATTGAGACGGTACATGCAATTTAAAGGTATTTTACATATATACATAGTTTTTTATTACTTAATAATATTACATTTATTACTACACATCTAAGGGTTTACTTTATGTTCATGATTAATCAGCAAAACACAAAAATATTTCTGAACAGTTTCTAACCTTTCTCTGAGTATATATTTTTCAATACTTCTAACAAATGAAAGTTCTTTCACTAAAATTTTATAGCAAACGAATTTTTTTTTTAATGAAATAGGGGACAAACGAGCTAGCGTGTCATCTGATGGTAAATGATCACCGCCGCCCATGGACACCCACAACACCAGAGTTATCGGAAGTGCGCTGCCGTCCTTTACAGGAGGGACTGGCTCTCAGATGCAACTGCCGCAACACACCTAATGGTATTTGGCGGCAGATTTTTAACTTGAGGGTGGTAGGCGGGCATTAGAAAAAGCCATTCCACCATGGATTACGTTGGTTTAAAATATTAGTAATTTCACGCGGTCATACGGATAACTGTGCTAATCCTAGAGTATAGACGTATAACGTTGCTATAACTCAATATATCCCTTAAATAGGAATAACTCCTTTAAACTTTGTTTTCATATAATTCTGTCGATTTACGGCACTAAAGTTCCCATTTAACATTACTTTTTCCGATTTCTTAAACAAAAATTGTCATATTTCAGTACAATTACATAAAACTTTAAAGAATTTTCCATCAGACCCTATAAATCAATCAATACAAATCAGCTCGTCTGTTGGTGGAAGCCGTGTCAAATTCCGCTCAGTAGTTTTTGACTTTATCTCTTCCAGACTGACTTTGCAGGAGGAATTTATTTTATTTGTTTTATATTTTGCATAGTGGCAGGGCTTTTTCTAATGTCCGCCTGGCTAGCTACCCCCCTCAAGTTCAAAATCTGCCGCCAAATATCTATTGGTGTATACCGACAGTTGCACCTAAGAACCAATCTCTTCACAGGTTTAGCGTGTTCACTAGCTAGGGCCACATCGTCACTTAACATCAAGTGAGATTGTATCCATAATACTAAACCTATAAACTATAAAAAAATACAATTCATCGACAATAAAATCTTCAGTGATAGCACTAACCCGTTGTCATTATCAAAAGCTCGCACAAAATTCAGAAAATGGCGGACACATTGCCGACAGACGAATAAAATATATGCAGTTTTATAATTCGTTTTAATTTTTTATTTTTATTTTTTGCAAATCGAACTCTTGGTTTTTTATTTCTTGCGAAATATCTTTTAGTATAAATGTAAGTAATTAGTATTTTGATAATCGGTCGCCAGTTAGTTTTATATTTATTTAAAATTTACTAATGTACATTATGTAAAGTTAATCGTGAAATTATAAAGCGTTAAAGAAAATTAAAATTTTAAGAGTACGTAAATAGGTACATACAACATAGGTACGTACAGGAACAGTATATATATATATATATATATATATATATATATATATACATGAGTAATTACATATAGAGATGATTTAATTAATAGTACTTGTTTATAAAAAAAATGTCTATCGCAATTATAAAAGTAATTTGTAATGGAAATATAACTTATGTAGACTAAGTTTTTATTCATCTGTTTGTATTCCAGAATATTATATTTTAAAGAACGTGGATTTGCTTCAATTATTTATACAAAGAGTTGCTGGACACAGTTTCACACAATTTTATCCATTACTAGTTATGTCCGCGACTTTGTTCGCGTGGAGATACAAATTATTTAACCAGTTTTGTCCGTTTTTGTACCTTTCTTTAATAAACAAACATTTTTTTTTATCTTACGTAAAAGTATTTTATTATCTTACGTAAAAAAATATTTTTTCAATAAAAAGTATCCTTTGTTCCTTCTAATACCTACCAGAATATGTGAACAAAGTTTCATGATGATCGGTTAAGTAGTTTTCCTGTGAAACCGTAACAAACAAACTTACATTCACATTTATACTATTATATATTATATGTATATAAGTTATGTAAGGATATTTGCTCGTTTTTGTAACATTTTTCAGTATAACTTTGCGCCTATTGGTGGTAGCGTGATGTTAAATAGCCTAACACCTCCCTCAGTGGTTGCTGGCTGCTCTATCAAATGCAACAATAATTATTAACATCAACTGGTAGGTTTAAAGAACTTTTTCACTTTATAATATTAGTATATGTACCGATATTTTGATATGAAGGCACACGCGTCAACTGTCATGTCTCCGATAGCTGACAGCTATTATATTTTACTGAGTGAAGGTGTGACGCTTTGAGTATGTACCCAAAAAGTTTCGTATTGTCAGACACTACAGACAAAGCCTGACAATGGTTCTGTCTAAATATAAGTATCTTCTCGGTGTATATTCTACTGTAACAATAATAACGGTTGTAAATTGGAATTTATTTCATAGTAAATAAATCCGCGACTGCGTTCAATTAGGAATTCATATTTTTTTCTATTCAGTGATAAGAAGGTACCTGCGTATTTCAATTAAATAAAAAGTATTGTCTTTACTAAGAAAAGAAATAATTATAATGATTCCGTATTTTAAAGTCTTTGGGGATGATTAACATATAACGCGGCATTATTTATTGATAAGAATTTTAATCGAAATAAAACTGACTCCGTGATCACGAAGGCTGAAAAGCTTTCGAAACGTCGGGATCAAAATTAATAAATAACCGCGATAAAATCCGTTTAAATTTGTTTTATTTCGATGTAGTAATATTCGCATAAACATGAGAATTTATTAAAAATTTTAATAACCAAAATTTGAGAAAGATTATATTCTTTATATAAACTTTTATCCATTACTTCGCGATTTTCCCATCAAATTCGTGTGATCCTAGATTCGACTCTTAGTGAGAATCAATCAGACAGTCAGTGGTATTTCGCTTATGTTCGTATAACACGTTAAACTTGTATGATACAAACTTTCTCGCCGAGGAATATGTGCGTTTACAAATTTTGCATAACTCTGATTCTTTAAGTAAATTTGAATGTCGTAGAACCTTCCAATATTCGGTTAGAAAAATATAAAAAATGCTACAGTGACCGAAAGAAATGCATTTTAGTAGTTAATGGGTAAGTTTTTTTTAGATGTATCAATCTTTTTTCTTCAATCTCGAAGGTTAAATCAGATGAAAGTAGATGCAGTAACCACTACTCTCCGAAGTTTATACAAATAGAACATTCCAATGAAGTGTACTATTTTCACTGTGTAGTAACATTGTTTCACTTTAAATCGATCCACATTTGTCTAGTGCGGACACAATTTTCAATTTTCATTAAAGCATTTCCCGAAAATCGTTATAATAATGTATTTATAAACTCGCTCTCTTGTATTTCTGTCCGAGTGAAGTTGTGTAATTGACTTTAAACTAAATTCCCGATGATAATGGACGAAATGTGAGATATTTGATTTCATTGTTTTTTTTTTTAAGGGTTTGTAACTTCTCGGTTAGCAGAATATAGCTCTAATGTAACTGACAGATAAACAGAATATATCAAAATTTTATTCACATAAAAAATGATGTACATTTCTTTTTAAGAGTTTCTAAGTAGAAAATAAAAGATTTGAAACGCTAAACACGGGGCACATGCAATACATAACTGTAAACATGTTTTTCGCTTCCAATCTTTTATTGTCTACTTTTTAGGCCGCTATGAAACATTGTACATTTTCTATTATTATTGGTTTAATTTAACTAATTATCGAGCGCACGGGATATCTCGAACCAGAGTATTTTCTTAAAGAGGGTTTTCAGATCCTCAAAATATTTGAGCATTGCCACATAAAAGAACATAAAACTTCTCGTGCAGGGTGCGCTCGAGGCGTAGCCGCTTCGTGGCTGCGTCGGTACTGCGTCGGGACTGCGTCGGGACTGCGTCGGGATTGCGTCGGGACTGCGTCGGGACTGCTTCGGAGCTGCGTGACCTTTGTTGTGGTGAATTAAAACAGCGCATTATGAGAATATCTGAGGCATCAGCTTCAGTCGGCAGTCGGGAGTGGTACCTGCTCGGGTGCGCGGGTATCGGCTCACGCGATCTCACCGCTGCAATTATTTATATCAGTACGGAGTCCACCTGCGCAGGCGCATCCCTCGCGTGCGCTCCCACCGCGACGCGACGCCTTCATTTTATTTCATATAATTATTTTAATAAATATGCCTAGTTGTTCCCGTGCCGTGTCTTCGCACGCTTTTATTGCGTGGTAATTTATATTATTATTTTTAGTCATTTTTTTATCATTTCCATAAGTTACTTGTACACTTTTCTAGCTTGTCGATTGCGAAGTTATAAATTTTGCTTAGTTTTTTAAATGTCATATTCGTAATTAGTGTACTTTATCTTTGGTAAAAAAAAGTAAAACAAGAAGTTGAAAAAGTATTTTTGGTGGTTGCCTTGTGGCTGCTGCCGTGATGAAAACCTATGGGTTCGATGCCTACGCAGAATGAATACTGATGTGATCTATAAATGATAATTCTGTATCTTAGTGTCATTATGAGTAAATGAACTGTGTATTTGTAAATTTCTTCTCGAAGTAGCTTGGTCGCTTGTGGGGATATATATTTTTTACAATAGACGCATATCATAAAAAGTAATACAAAGAGAAATACAGTTTTATGAATATAAAATACGACAAAATAAACACTAAATAATATGTCGGTCGTGGTTATATCAACTGTGCTAAATAGCTTAATCACTGTAAATAATCCACTAGCAACAAAGCGAATCGCCTTTAACACTAAACTTCAAGTGATTAAGTTTCTCGACGTAGCGCCACCAGCCCGGTATATGTGTACACCTCCCAAAAACGGAATAGAAAATTATAATAAATAATATTGTTATTGTCTGAAGAGTTAATTCACCTAATCCCCTCCTCTCCTTTCCACAACAGATCCACCCGCGCTGGACTACGGAGCCACAGCTTTACCATAACCTCCATCCTGACGCTAACCAAAAAGTTCGAAAAGTCATTTCTTTGTCGCACAGTAGAGCTGTGGAACCGTCTTCCGATCTGGGTGTTCCCTCCTTATAATATGGGGTCTTTTAAACGAGGCGTGAAGAAACATTTAGAGGGCCGACAAGACAGTTGCGACTATCGAAGGCACCTACGGCAGTCACTACTGTTACAGCACTGTACTGAAACTTACCATCAGGTGAAGTACAGTCAATTTGCCGAGCTGGGATAAAAAAAAAAAAAAATTGTTCAAAGTGTCAAGACTCGGTTCCCAATGCATTCGCTAACGCCGAATCTAGTAAATTTGTACAATACTATACGATGAACACTACAATGTGAGAGCTTAGTAACCAATATCAGGCAGCAGAGAAGCAGTCTGCAGTGCTAGAGTTGCCCGCATAGCATCAGGCACTGCCACACTCCTCCCTCGAGGACGCACCTCGCTGTAAACTATCTTTTGTTCTCACTACCTGCTATAATTATTGTAATTAAGTAAGGGCAAGCGCGACTGGGATATCGCAGTACCGGAGCCCTCGGTAGAGCGAGGAGTCCGGGGGGCGGAGCCGCCAATTACCGCCCTCCGGTGTAGAGATTATTGCGAGAGATTCGCGCTACGGTCGAGCGCACGGCATTCGGAGACGTGACCGCACAATTATACCAACAGTAACGATATAAAATAAAAACAAGATGGTGGCCGTCACGGTACACCGCCAGATGTTGAAGATTTAAATTAAATAATCAATGTAAACGCAATTTTGTAAAGAAAAACATAGAAAGCAAGCATATGAGTGTGAGTATGTATGAGCATATGAGTTTTATAGTGAACGTTTAGCGTAATGCTCATAATGTCAGCTGATCTTAAGTGACGATACTGGCCAAGTTGGTAGTCATGCGAAACCTGTGAAGGAACTGGCTCTCAAGTGCAGCTGCCGGAACACACCTATTGGTATTTGGCGGTAAATTTTAAACTTGAGGGTGTTTGCTAGCCAGGAGGGCATTAGAAAAAGCCTTACCACCATGCTATGGTTTTCTCATGATATGTTCCTTCACCGAAAGCTCAAGCTCATTTTAGGTGGTAGGATTCGAAATCACGTCCCTTGACGCGAAGTTGAACACACTACCACTAAGCTATCATGGCTTCAAAGACAATTCTGATAGAACTAGTACGCAGGGAACACAAAAGCTACAAAGTGAACGCACACACACACACACTAAACAGTCAAGTGTGGTCAAGTAGAAAGGGCATATCGTCTGTAGCGTGTACAATTCATTTAAATTTAAACTTGATAGTAATTTACCATAAGGAAATGAAATTTAATTAAAAATTAAGATAATAGACATCTCGGAGTTGACATTTCGAGTGACGTTCAGTTTTATGGACATCTGGTAGATAAGGTCAAACTGGCCTCACGTGATGTTAAATAGCCTAAAGCCTTCTTCAATGTTTATTCTATCAAATACAAAAATATTTTTTGATATCTGAACGGTTGTTCCAAGAATTCGCGTGTTCAACGAACGAACGAACAACCAACCAACCATCCAAAAAAATGAACTTTTCTCCTTATTATTAATATAGATTTTAAACTGATGAATCCGTTACAGGAATTCGGTGCAGAAGAATCCCAACAGCAGTACCACACTATTGGCTCACGAAGAGCACCCGTGTCCACATGATTGTGTTCATTTTAAATTAGACAGCAAATGTATATAAGTGCATTGTAGATAAATACCTAATTAGTTAACTGCTTATTAGCTAGTGATTAGTAAACACTATAAGCGAATACACTATGCGATCGTTTATCGTGTAAAAATGTACAAATTATATGTGACACACTGTAATCTGCAATGCGACGGCAGCTGAATCATGCTAAACCTACTAATAATATAATTACAGGATGTACGAGTAATGTGACGGTGCTCCTCGTACACATTGTTATACTATTTAAACAACTAAGACTATTGAATACTTTGAAACGAATAACTTGTAAATTTTGTATAAACAAAAAAAACAACGCCTGGTATATAAAATGAATGACAGCGCAAAGTGTAATTGCTAAAATATTTGAGCAGGCGTTTTTCCTTTTTTATTCTTCATAGTATTTGAGTATAACCACCTATACTATAATCTAATATAGTTATTTTATTTTGTTTTCACCCAGCTACGGGCTTACTCAGGGTAATATGGCATATAAGCCTAGAAAAGTACGTAATTAAATAGGGATAATTAAATAATTATTAAAAAAAAACACTAAATGATTTTTTTTATTGTAAAAGCATTTTTAGTAATATTTTCCACTATTGTGTGTGAATCTAGTAAATAAATAGTATAACATTGCTTTAGTTTAGTATATTATTTCAAGAGAAATAATTCTGTAATAAATTGGTTTCAAATTTTTTGATAGTTTACGCGGCACACGCCAATGAATCAGTTAGTATAATTTTTTTCGACAATTCAATAATCATTATTTCCACTAATTGATAAAAATCGCATGAAGTTTATAGTTTATCGTATTCAGATAGACAGTTAGACGCGGCAGGAAGTTTTTTTTTAATGTTATGTATAAATTATAAATATTAGAAAGTTAAACGTCTCGAGCGGTATATATTTCTCTTAGTTAAATACGTTGCAGGAGTCAGTCAGTAGCTTTATTTTATTTAAACATATATCATTTGGGATTACGACAGTTTAGCCTGCTTACCCTATAAATTTGCAATACCTTTACGAAATTACTAAATATCTCAATACCTTACTTTCTTGATCCAAGGAACAATAATTATAGAAACAGTGTAAGTACTGTGCTATTAGCTACCAGAGGAGAATTCGGTAGAATGTTATACTGTATACATTTCATTATGTGTGAGTCGTGTAAAAGAATTTCAGACAGTTTATAACTTTTAGCTTCTTTGGAATAAACCCTTACAAGTATTTTATTTTTTTATATAACAAGAAATCCTAATATACTAAAGAAATAAATTATACAACCCGATCCAAATATTACAGTATTTGTATGACAATTTATATGATGTGCTGATAATTTTGTTTAAAGAGTTGCGTAACTGCGTTACCTCTTTAAGACATTAAGTATTAGCAATGTCATTAATGTGAAATAAAAACAATACCTAATATGCAAGTAAGTAATCAGTGAACAATTAATCTCATTCAACCTTCGAAATCTGATCCTCCTACTTTTATAAACGCACAAGTAAATACTAGATATTAACTAGCGTGATTATTTAGCCAAGTGTCCGTCCGCCCGCGCTCGCCGCGCCCTCTGCACCGCTGTCAGACTATATCAGTGTGGCGGACTGGGGCCGCTGCTGCAGTCGAATCGAGTACCAGGCAAACAGCAGGACGGAGAAGATGTCGCGTACCCTGCAGTCACTACTTCTCCTTCTGGGCGCAAGTTCCCTGCACGTTACAATCGCAGACGTGAACGTTATGAAAGATGTCACGCTGGGCTTCGGTCAGGCGCTCGAGAAATGCAGAGAGGAGGTAAGATGTAATAGCATGCGAACTATTTGAAATAAAACTTCGTTAGGCGCACTGAGCCCTTTATTTTCTAGATAGTGAATGAGACTTAGCAGGTGCGCTCGGCTTTGTAACGCTCGTTCGGGTAATGTCGGCTCGAGTCGAGTATGGAAATGAGAGCGATATAGTCAATGTGTCACTGGTATACTCACTCGGTGAGCGTCACATGAGGGAGCATGACAGTGTGTGTCGTGACAATATGTTGTAGTTGAATTTATATTATTAACCTTGCATTGAAGATATGTTTTCTGTCTTGTAGTATTAATCATACCGTTTTACTTAATTTATATATATCCTGTTAATGTGTGATTTGAAGTATATAATTGAGAAATAGATTGATCGAATTCGAAGTTATACACCACCCACTGTGCAGCAGTTAATGACAGGATATTAAATAGGCAGCTCGAGATAGCAGCGATTCGACCTAAAACCAGCTGTGTACTAATGTTAATTATTAGACAATTTATTGATATAACTGGTTCTCAGTGGATTTCATTATTATTTTAATGCATGAATGGTCATGTATAGTTCTTCCATTTTTTACGAAGGAATCCACTTGGATATCCTCCACCTGGAGATCGGGAAAGTTTTTATAAGATTTCTACGCAGTAAATCTCCATGGTGCACTATCCTCCGCGCTTATGTGAAATCATGGGATCTGCTTATACGTTAATACGTACCGCAAAACCCCCTTTGGTGAATACAATCCAATGCAACCAATTTCCATCCACCAGACAAGTTCAATAGGAAGAAATATGCTCTAAGAAATCCCTCCTTAATCTAGATAAGCATATAAAGATGTCGGATCTTCGCTAAAAATGATAAATGTATTTATTTTTTTATATTTAAGGTTTAGCGTTATGGCCATAATCTCACCTGATCTTAAGTGACGATACGGCCCAAGTTAGTAGACACGCTAAACCTGTGGAGGAACTGGCTCTCAAGTGCAGCTGCCGGAACACACCTGTTTGATATTTGGCAGCAGGTTTTTACAACTTGAGGCTGGTAGCTAGCCTGGCGGGCATTAGAAAAAGCCCTACCACCACGCATATTGACAATATATTAAAATTACCATTAATTTGTATTTTTGTCATGGTCGCCGTAATCTTTAGAGAGGGCGCTGTCTCAACTGCAGCTACCGGAACACACCTATAATTATACACACCAATATGTGAGCGATCGTGATGTTTGAATTGACACCCCTCTCTGTACATCCGCTAATAACTACTGTAACACATTAAACTAAAATAAAAAAAAATAAGAATAAGGCGTAAAAGAATGATGCAGATCAAGTTTCTTGCCAGTTCTTCTCGATGACTGCGTTACTTTCCGAACCGGTAGTAGTTTTGACGTTCATAACCGCCTTCTTAAAGCCTAAATTGAATAAAGATTTCTGACTTGATTTATTAGGCGGCACATTTTCAACTTGAAGGTGGTAACTAGCCAGACGAGCATTAGAAAAAACCCTACCACCGTGTTTTCCTTCACCGACAACTCGAGCTCATTGTAGGTGGATTCGAACTCACGTCCCTTGAGACGACATCCGTACACACTTCCAACTTAGCTGCCACAGCTTCAACTTTTCATAGCATTGCTGCCCGTCAAGCATTTTAACAAGATTGTAAAGTAACTCATTACAATGACCGACACAAATAATACTAAAACACTAAATAAAAATTAATATAGTCATCTTTCAAGACTCAGGTTCAATATTTGCATAGAACTCTTTTCTGTGCTCTTTGTGAAACATCTTTTGGCGCGACTTGGCTATAAACTGGATCTGTTTGCCGTGACGACAGACGGCGTGGCGCTCGCTTCTGGCGTCATGCCTCTACGTTACCGCTCTCAACTTCACTATGTGCGCGCGTATTTTATACGACTTCGCTTCAAGGGACGTGAGTTCGAATCCAAGCACCTACACTGAGCTTGAGCTTTCGGTGAAGGAAAACATCGTGAGGAAACCATAGCATGGTGGTAGGGATTTTTCTAATGCCCGTCTGCGTAGCTATCACCCTCAAGTTGTAAAACCTGCCGCCAAATACCAATAAGTGTGTTCCGGCAGCTGCACTTGAGTGCCAGTTCCTCCACAGGTTAGCGTGTCTACCAACTTGGGCCGTATCGTCACTTAAAATCAGGTGAGATCATGGCCATAAACCTAAACCTTAAGTATAAAAAAAACCTACTTCTGTGTGTGCTGCGTATTATTATTTACTCCATATTTTCTTTATGGGTTCCTAATAATTACTAGCTGTTACCCGCGGCTATGTCCGCGTTGATATTACAATTAGGTCTAAATAAAAAAAGCAATATTTGTGATATAAAACACAACATTCAATGTATAACCTTACTAGTAGACAATTTGAAAGTCAAGTTTCATCTAAATGTCAATATTCGAACATACAAACGTTTTGATTTATAATAATAGTATATAGATTAATATCAATAATAATAATTATTACATTCATCGGGCTTCCCGTAAAGGGCATGTTTTCAAATCTAAGTAATTAAAATATTTTTGCAATAGTTTTTATTTAAACTAGTCCTAATGTATGTTTAATTACATCCTTTAACTAATTTATTCAGAGCCAGTTAACCGAGGAAAAGATGGAGGAATTCTTTCACTTCTGGAAGGAGGATTTCAAATTCGAACACCGGGAAATCGGGTGCGCCATCCAGTGCATGAGCAAGCACTTCAACCTGCTGACTGACTCCAGCAGGATGCACCACGAGAACACGGACAAGTTTATCAAGTCCTTTCCAAATGGTTTGTACTAGATCAGAGCACTTCTGAAGCGAACGTAGCCCAGCGCTTAGCGGTACCGGAAGTGAAGTTGAGTCTTCGGTAAAAGAAACCTCGTTATGAAACAACATCATGATGGTAGAGCACTTTTAATGCCTGTCTGGCTAGCTACCACCCTCAAGTTGGAAGTCTGCTGTTAAGTTACCTATAGGTGTGGTCCGGCTGTCGCACTTGAGAGCCAGTCCCTCCGCTAGGCTTATCGTGTCCACTGTCTTGGGCCAAAGCGTTACGTGACATCAGGTAATATTGTTTTTTTTTTATAGTTAAGGTTTAGCTTAATGGCTATAATCTCACCTGATCTTAAGTGACGATACGGCCCAAGTTGGTAGACACGCTAAACCTGTGGAGGAACTGGTTCTCAAGTGCGGCTGCCGGAACACACCTATTGGTATTTAGCGGCAGATTTTCAACTTGAGGGTGGTGGCTAGACTGGAGGGCATTATAAAAAGCCCGACCACCATGCTATGGTTTCCTTATGATGTTTTCCTTCACTGAAAGCTCAAGCTCATTGTAGGTGGTTGGATTCGAACTCACGCCCCTTGACGCGAAGTCATACACGGTACGCTAAAGTCTATAAATATAATAAAACTTTATATAAAACAAAAATCAAATTTCAGAAAATAACCCATCATATTTATTTTACGATTGGCTGTCTTGGTAGATGTCATAATTCAGGGGTTCCCAAAGTGTGCACCCTGGTTGCCGTAAAGATTGCAAAAGGGCGTCGTGAAGCGATTGTACCTATGTAGGAAGCTATTATTATACCTATTTATTACGACAAACTAGAAACTGAAAAGGTTGGGAACCCCTGTCCTACACTATTCTCTGATTACTGGTTAACAGGCGCCTCTTATTCTTCAATTTTCATAATAATCGATCAATCATTATTGAGATTCTGCGATTTCATATACAGAAACACCTTTTTGATTGATATGAATTGTTATTCAGTTGAAAAGTAAACAAACACACACACAGCCACATACACAGTCGGAATTCCGTTTCGGAATTTCGAACGCAGTAAATCCATACAAATCTATAGACCTATCACAAACATACAGTAGTTTTCTGTTAGTAGTTTTCTCCGATCCGAAATTCCGCACCAAAAAAACTGTTTCGAATGCATCTAATTCATAGATTTTGTACAAGTCGCATCACACATTTGCTATAGACAACCGATAATATTTAACAAAAAAAAAATCGAGATTGCCAAATAATTTGGCCCTTTTTATATATAACTAGCTGACCCAACAGACTTTGTCCTATCTTATCTATGAATATAATTAACTAATATTAATTCGTCGGTGGGAGGCGCCCAACGTGACGGCCCAGTGACATGCGCGTGAGCTGCTCGCGGTACTGGACAGTACTTGGACATTGCAACATTACTTTATTATTATAAACTTAACGTAGCCTAAGTTACTCCTTATTACATCAGCTACCTGCCAATAAAAGTCCCGTCAAAATCGGTCCATCCATTTTAGAGATTAGCCGGAACAAACAGACAGACAAAAATTTTAAAGAAATGTCATTTTGTTGTATGTACCGTATATATTCATATACATGTAATAAAAAACGGTTATTTAATATTATTTATACATTACATACAAACAGACAAATTTTATTTATATGTATAGATGACTGTCTTGCAATCTTTAAGTGTTAAGTGGATGTATCCAGTAACGGTGACGTATTCTCTTCTTCATAGCGAGATACAGCAACTATGCAATCGCAAGTAGAAAATCTGTATGTAACTGTATGCAGCCGCTTAAACTCGTATTAAGGAATCTTTTTGTTTTATGGGATGAAGAGTATCCTATATATCGCTCGATAATATTAGTAAACCGTCATAACAAATTTCACCTAAATCAGGTAGAAACTACCAGTTGGGTACTGGACTACCAGACATAGAGTAATCCTTGAGGATGGTCTGAGGCTATTGAACATGACGCTACCACTCGTAGGTGCGACAAAAGCTGGTAAAATAAATCGATTAATATAGAGTACTACGCGAACCAAGTCGCTGACATAACTAGTGTATAGATATAGAGAGAATAAGTAATTCCCCATAATTCTAGCGCACACGTGGACACGGAACACGAGTGCGTCAACGACCACAAACACAAGGAAACTTCACAAAACTCCTCCATCCAGCAGTAATAAAATAAGAGGTTCGGAAAAACCGAGCTATTTGCGAATTATTTCATCATTAATTCGCTACCTAAAGACAACGTCTCGTCATTATTATATTTACGTGCTTTTTTATTATGGGAAATAACATACACGGTCGACTATACATTTTGTACTGTATAGTTATTTAAACTTCGTCCACATGGAACTACAAGTTATTGTTCTGTCCCTTGGAAACATTTTTTATAGATAAATACCCAATACTATTCATAATAAAACTGACTATTATATACAAAAATAATACTTCGGACGCATCGCGTAGTTCCCGAGATAAGCTCGATTAAAACAATCAAAAATACTTTTCAATTCTGATATATTAGTATACGTCAGTTCCTCTTTTGATATTTAATTAGGTAATTAAAATGATTTTCGAGTTACGTGCAATTAAAAACGTTTTGCTTGATTATAAATTGTAGAAAAATATATACTTCTTTCTAATATCGAGAAGGGACGTGTAATCCAATGAAAGGGTTAGAGAATATAGTAAGTAACACCCTGAATACAAAGACATCGAACCTCAAAATCTGTTCCAAGACACTATACTTAATTAGTTGCCAATAACTATACGAACAATAGAAACACTCTTCAAGTTAAACTTAAAACCCACACAAACACTCAGTATACTTGAAAATTGGGCGCACTACCAGTGAAATATGCGATCGCTTGATATATATATATATATATATATATATATATATATATATATATATATATATATATATATATATACACATATGTATATACTAGCTGCGTCCGAGACTCCGTTCGCGTGGAACTAAAATTGTAATTAATCAATCTTATAAAAAAATGTCATATTTCCTATGTAACTCAGAGGTTCAGGGCTAATGTAGCATTTTAATGGTGAAAGAAGTTTTGAAATCGGTCAAGTAGTTCTTGAGTTTATTCCTTATAAACACAAAACGTAAATATTTCCTCTTTGTAATATTTGTGTAGATATATCACTCCAGATTTATATTATTAGTAGCTGACTTGGCAGACCTTGTTCTGTCTGTTGGACAACAGCGACATCTATAGCGTTATGATCACTTATCGATATAAAGTCCTATCTCCCAAGGTTGGAAGTTGTGCAAAATTTCATTAAAATCGGCTCAGTAGTTTAGGAGTTCATCGCGGACAAACCACGTGACACGAAATTTTTATGTATAAAGATTATAAAACAGAAAAGTTCGTTTGTACGCCGCTAATCCTAGGCACTGCCAAACCGATTCCAAAATATGCTTTTGTATATATTTAGCTATTCAACATCACGCTACCACCGATAACAGCAAGGTTGTATTGAAAAATGTTATAAAAACGGTCAAAATACTTAAATAATGAAGCGATGATAGCTCAGTGGTAGTGTGCACGACTTCGCGTCAAGGGACGTAGGTTCGAACCCAAGCACCTACAATGAGCTTGAGCTTTCGGTGAAGGAAAACATCGTGAGGAAACCATATCATGGTGGTAGGGCTTTTTCTAATACCCGCCTGGCTAGCTACCACCCTCTAGTTGTGAACCTGCCGCCAAATACCAACACACACAGGTTTAGCGTGTCTACCGACTTGGGCCGTATCGTCACTTAAGATCAGGTGAGATTATGGCCATAACGCTAAACCTTAAGTATAAAAAAAAATAAAAAAAAAAGTGTTAGTTTCAGGCGAACCAAGTGGCAGGCACAGCTAGTATAGTATGTCATAGTATATATGGTATGTCCAGGCGAGGTGCTGTCGAAGCAGATGGTCAGCTTGATCCACTCGTGCGAGAAGCAGCACGACGCGGAGCCCGACCACTGCTGGCGGATCCTGCGCGTGGCGGAGTGCTTCAAGCGCGCCTGCCAGGAGACCGGCATCGCGCCCACCATGGAGTTACTCATCGCAGAGTTCATCATGGAGACAGAAACTAACTGACCGCCACTTCCCTCTACATTACTTGATCAAACATTTGAAGAATTCTATGACTTACCTAATCAGAATTGTATTTATATTGTCTGTCTGTATGAGAACTTGTTTATCTATACATTTTATAAAACAAAGTATAACAATGCGTGTCCGGCTGCTTGAATGTAAACTGGGTTTTATGGTTTTGAGTAAATTGGCTAAGATAGGACGATAATCGTGGGGTTTTTTTAAGACAACTCCCGCAATAAGGATCCAGCATTCGACGAGCAGAACAGTTATTTATGGATCACAGAAATAGTTATCCTGGGCAGAATTCGAACCCACAGCACCTACCGTGGCGGCAACGGAAAGGAGATCGCTTAATTAGCTAAGCCAATCGTACGAAATCATGGCGATTGGAAGCTATACTGGCGTGCGCCGCGTAAATCAATAGACGTAAACTTTGAACAGACCATAGACAGGGTATTATGGAATTATTCGTCTAAAACATCTCTAAACTGTATAAACACTCTATGAACAATAAAATTACCCATGCGAACCCGGGGCGGGTCCCTAGTTAAATAGTAATATCGCATTATACAGAACAGTTCTCACAGAATCCTGTTTATAGTATATTTGTATACATAGGGCGGTGTAGGTGTAAGATATACCTAATTGTAAAAAACGAAAATTACAATTTAGTTTTAAAATATACATTATCGACTGTTTTACTAAACTTATGTCCTTCATAAAATACATTCGCATTTATGGGAGACGGGGCGTCGCTTACTATGACATGGGAGGACATCTAAGAAAACGTAATTTTGTAATAATTTTCAAAATTTATTTATCAAAAATTTTAATGGGGTAATATTGTAAGGGGGTATCGTTAAAATTCTGACACAGCGTGCCAAAGGGGGGCGGTCTAAATATGTATAAGTCTTCGTAATGTATTTTATGATCGGCCATTACATAGATTTACTTTAATAGTTATAAAAAGGAGTGGGCTGTGTGAGGTGTGTGTAAATAAAAATAATGTTACAATATACATGTGTTTATTTGCTGTACCAGTGACAGTGAAACTTCATTTTGCCTCGTGTTCACATCTAACGTCGGTAGTTGACACGCCTTTGTTTACACTGAACACCACAAGCTCTGTACTTACTGCATTTAGTTGTATATAGATCCCAGACAATATATGTATAATTTACAAACATATTGTTTACCAATATACTATATGGTGGTACAGTTTTGCGACAGAGTAAAAATTACAACTGTACAATTTGCGTACAGCCGTCGTGAGGGGATGTAGCTCAGTGGTAGAGCGTTCGCTTTGCATGTGAAAGGCCCCGGGTTCGATCCCCGGCATCTCCAAATTTTTATTGCCTTTTCCGAGAAACATTTATTAAGTTGTTTTGTCAATTTAAATGTGTTAAAGTCAATTTATCAAAAAGTTTTTTTTTAAACTTAATATATTGAGCATAACATAAGAATTACTAAAACATCTAAAAATGTTGATAATTTCTACGAGTAATGTCCAATATCTTTTTCTTGTCAATATTGTCTGTATGAAAGACGAAATCAGAAATCTGGTTCCCAAACCCAGTCGTATCGCGTTTTGAAACCTTGAAAAAGCTTTTATCAAAGAAGAAAAACGAATAATATTTAACGTGTTTTATTCGTATAAAATTACCTTGAACAAAAAATAAAAGTTTTATTTTTATTAAGTATTTGTATATATACAAAAAAAACAGTATTGACCCCGACGTGATTTGAACACGCAACCTTCTGATCTGGAGTCAGACGCGCTACCGTTGCGCCACGGAGTCGATACAATAATTTGCAAATTTATGTATAATGTTCGTACGTACACATTGCAATTTAAATACATTAAAACTATATAATAATTGATTGTAAATGTGTCATGATCGATGTATATACTTTTAAAAAACTTATTTTATTTATGTATAGAAAAAATTCTAAAAATACTACAGACGAGGACGTCCTACGACTGCTACGTCGTATCTCAAAGTAAATATATTATTTCAAATGTAAAGTATTGTATGAATGAACTTAGTACACGACTTCAATTAAATTCTAATATTAATTGTTCAATTGAATAGATAGTTACAGTCGCTTCATACGAATCTTAAATATCTACAAGCCACGGCCACGCATTCGCGACTGTTCATAAACTTGTATTGAATATTATCAATAATCCGTTTTATGTAGCAATTTAGCGACAACAACTCCATTATGTTTCCATTATCGACCGTAACACGCCATATTTTCTAATTATCAAAACATTGTTTACATTTCTTAAATTTATAATGCTTAGGAAACTATTCCTTGTAATCAAATAACCAATAAATGTTACTTACCCAAATACTGACGCAGAATAGTATAAATATAACCTAACGTATTCACTCCACTCATTTACCTTAATTGCCCTAAAATAATAATACTTTTCTTATTTAGAGGTAACCTGACACAATTCAGGGTTCATACCATAGATAAGAATATATATACTTGAGAGTATATAACTGAGAGTTCTACAACGGTATAACAAAATGGTGAATCTGATCTCATGTTTACACTTTTTAGGGTGTCTACACGACAACCAACAACTCATGCCCAGAGTTATTATTTATCATCCACTTTAATAACTAGTTATGCATGATACAAATCAAAATATGTTACTTACATAGTCACCAGATTTACTACCTACATAAAATAGGACACAAAAGTAAGTTAATAAATTAAAATAAAAAACACAGATTGACAGATGAAGATCCCGCTAAAAACTTCAATAGAAATTGAAACAGATATTGTTTTTGTGTAAAGCGACATCTAGCGATTAGTGTATTAACTAAATGAAATGCTCCCTCACCATTTACGTACAGTCCTTCCTTACTTCGGTAATATATACATAAGTCATAATACTACATAAATATACGGTTTCGCGCAATTTTCTACATATTTCTTCTAGACCTTTCTTTCTGATACGGTAAAAGCAGTCACACAGTGAATACTTATGCAAACTTAAGAAACTACTCCCCATAATCATATGCTGAGTTATTCTCTGTCAGCAAATATAAATCTTACTCGTTTGATCTAAGAGTTTGCATTGAACATTTAATAAATGACTTTTATGGGCACGTTCGATGCAGAATTATGTGGATATACAGCGACTCATGAAATGAAGGAAGTAATGATATGAAGCTACTATGTAGCCCAAGATAGTAGACACGCTAAGCGTAATGGAGGGACTGACTGGCAAAGTATTTGGGAATAGGCTTTTAACAAAATTATGTTTAGCTAAAAAAAAAAAATTACGATATTTTATTTCACCGAAAGCTGAGTTTCTTTGCTTAAAGATATCATAATAATTGTAAGTATGAATCCATAGAGGCAGTGTGTGTGGTGTTTTCGGAATAAAACGGTAGATCCTTACCGACAGAATGTAAGGCAATAATTAAAAATGAAATGTGACTAATAAAAGTATACTTTAATGTATACGTATTGTATTCCCAGTTGAATATTAATTTATTCATAGAAATCCAACCTTTATTGTACGCTACGAACCCTATAGGTTTAAAAATCTTGCCAGCCCGCACCGGCGCTGACATGTCGATGTGTAATTGAAACTTGCTGGAACACGGTGCAAATGATTCAGCTATTAACTGGTATTTACTTTTACGTGTCGTGTTACGAATGTGTAAAAGGTTAACATGTTTTCCTTAATACAGCGATGTCGCGATGTATAAAATCGTTGCGTTCTGGCTCGCCTCATAGTCGCTTTGGCTTCCTCTTCCTGCGCCGGTATGCTTAGATATTTGGTGTTTATTTGCCTGTTGGGTGCGGTGCTCGGGCAGGCGGACCAAGCTATCTTCGCAGCGTTGTACTACCCCCCAACGCCGCATCGGAGGACTCGCGCAGAGAATCAACCGCACACCAAGGTTCTAGCTCGCAGCTATTTCGACCGAGAGAACGACTCGGAAAGCAACGACGCACTCCTGTTCAGGCTACGGGACCAAATGGCGAACCCTAACTGGAAGCCTGATATAAAGCCCAGGGACAACATCTGATAAGGGATTTACGATGTGTGCTGTGTCTGAATGCGCGTCCGAGCCCTACGTCATACTTTGTTCCGCGAAACGATATGCAAATAAGTGTCGGCTGGCTCAACGGTGCGAATATTTGATTTGATTGATTTTTCCAATAAATTTCACGTGCAAATAGAATGTTAATAATCTAACAGCAGTGTATTTAATTAAATAGATTATTAATAGTCGGCGCGTCGTTCATGTTTTCGGAGTTCCAAATGAAAGTACGCTTTTTATAAAAATAATTATTAAAACATTTTAAACTGTTGCATATATTTCATCAATTGCGGATAACATAAGCTTTAAAATTGTGTCTAGATCATTAATTTTGACAAAGAATCAAGAAAGAGATGACGTCAAATGCTTGTGACAACGGAATCTCATTCATTTATCCATTTGGGAACCAATATATGTATGTATGATGATGTATGATGATGCAAATAAGCCTCGGTGCCAGTAAGTCAACAAAAATGAACTTTGACGGATGTAAACTTTACTATAGTCGTTGTTAAAATTATACTATGAAGTATTTCAAAATATCATTAGCAAGTTTCATTGTAATCAATCAATAGTCTATAGGCGCTTTTAAGACCAAAGTTATCACTAGTGTTTTCCCAGAAGAACTCGCAAGCCCCGTACACACATTAACACAACACAACAAGAACACAACGTTGTATACAAGTAGAGTGAAATCTCCTAAAAGATTTGATAGATCCAAGTTAAATGAATCTATGTATATGCGAGGTAACTCACCGCGGCATATTCCATCTACTATTAATAGAGATGCAAAATCAGTTAATGTTACATAATAACCATTGTTGTGGAAAGGATTTCTCGAAATTCTATTCATTAGTGTATGAATATTGAAGTCTAAATTTATGCTATGTCGGTTGGATGCGTGATGACAAACAGTCCCTAAATACGTATATTTATTTTGTAAATTTGGATCATGTTTATTAAAATGATTATAATAAATTATATATGTTGTATATTTTAAAGCACTGACACAGTCTAATAGCTGTTTTCATCAAATTTAAAATGCTATTAAATATATCCCTAAATTAATTAGTTACATTGTCTACTCGGTACTTCATGCAGCCCAAATGTTATTAGACGAGCGAAGCCGCGGACGAAGAGCTAGTGTATACATATGTACATAGAACTGTAGGAAAATACTGATATAACTTATATTATAAAACGTTATTATAAAGTATTCGCTATGAATAGTTACAATAAGAAAGCAATAGGTCGTAAAAAATGTATTAGTTTCAGTATCAGCTTGAACGCACCAATGCGTTTCTTATCTTAATATTTCATTAGTAGTGATTCAAATCATATATAATGTTATTATTTGTTTAATACAAGCACGACCGCTTGCATTACGGACAGTACAATGCAAAAACAATGGCGAGCAGAGATACAATACATGCAATAATGATCTCCAAACATGAAGTATCAAAACAGAGTTACCATCGTCCATGTGGTCCTTGATTCTATATGAGCTGTCAATAATACTTTTACAAACGTAAGGTATGACTATAAGGAAATAACTCAGTAATTGATGTGCGCAGAGCCGCGGGCACAACTAATCATTTCTCTTAACTGTAGTTCAGTACAGAATAGGAGTCCCTCAAAATTCCACACCTGTTTGTGTGATAGCTGGTATGAACGCAACTTGTAAGGGTTTAAAATAAATTAGACACGACTATATGAGATAGCAAAGAAACTGACGTTTACAGATTTTATTTTACAGTTTGACTGCGCATTATAAATAATAGTTGTAAATAAACAATAACAAAAGTGAAGGAAAACCGCATGACTAACTATTTATCCGAGATAATCGCACAGCAAAAAGTACAGATGTAGTTATTTGCGACGCGCCGAGCTGAGTGTACCCTGCGCCTGCCGCATGCGGGCTGGAAATACCCAGCCCAGCACGCGCCGCACGCGCCCATACCACACTAAAAACGAATAAATATAAAACACTAGCTTTTACCCGCGACTTCGCTCACGTTAATATTGATTTTTTCCAAATCGAATGACGCAGTAAACGTTTTCATTCAAAGTATATGAAGGAATATGCTTTACCGCAGTTCTTCAAAATCGATGCAGTGGTTTGGGCGTGAACGGGTAACAACCATACAAAATTACTAGCGCATTTATAATATTAGTAAGGATAAGCATACATCTTAGAATATTATTACGTTTTACTATTAAACGACGGGAACAGACTTGATAACGTATTCATTGTATTTCGTCTAATTGAATATCTTGACTTGACATCGATGTATGACTTGAAATTTGACGTAGACTAATAATGATTTTTTCGATCAAATGCGTTTGAGGGGGAAAACCGCAAAACGAAGTCGAATGCACCAGCTACTTATACATATTTGTATGTAAGCCAAGTGATGCATCTCGGTGGATGAAAGCCAACAGAGTTTTAGTAACTTTTACTATGACATACCATGACATATTTTAACATGACCGTATTAGAAGATGCAAACATAAAATGAACCTATATAATTTCGCATTCTACATGAAAGAAGTTCTTTCATTAAGTGCACAAACTGGTGACATTATATACGATAACCTCTTAGTCACAAGTGCCCATAAAAACATAAAGCTACACACATACGAGTACACACTCTAATGACACCTTAGTTCTTAAATGTATAAATACATACACCTAATTAGGTTACAGTGTACTACTAGCACCGGTAAGTTACTATGCTGAGATCGTCGTTATCACGGCAACTTCTGAGAAAGCAGGAGCATTTCATTGCGTCGTGGCTCATGTAACTAAAATCGATCATAAGATCTTGTTAGTAGATTGAAGTGATTATAAGTCACTTACTAGTCCTACGGACCCCGCGTCAATAGACGTAAATTCCATCCCTGCAATCCTGAGCTTTCGGTGAAGTAAAACATCGTGATGAAACCATAGCATAGTGGTTGAGGTTTCTCTAATACCCGCCTCACTAGCTACTACCCTCAAGTTAAAAAACTTCCTCCACATACCTGTACGCGTGTTCCGGCAGTTGTACTTGAGAACTTGTGTCTATACCAGATTCAGAGAGTCCACTATCTTGGGCGACATCGTCACTTAAAATATAAAACAAAAATGTCTGGCTGAAAATAATAACTATAAAGAGCAGTGAGGTTATTGGTTATCACAGAGCTATCGCGTCGCTATGCAGTGTGGTGGTGCCCTCACGAGACATGCACACTGTTAATCATATGTCATGAAACACAAATGGCCCACGTGGCGCTAGCACCCAGTATTCAGCCAAGTGACCGCGGCCAGGCCGACAAAAAAAATAAAAACGAAATTACAAATGAATTAGTTATGGCATCACTTTAGAGTCGCGTGAATACTGTGTCCAATCGCTAATTGTATTTAAATACTCTCAGCGGTTGTTCGGTTTTACTCGGGCTTGCCCAAAACACTATTATACTATAATTACATATAAATAATTAGATCTATTTCTGTACGAGAGAGCAATGACCTTTGTGTAAATACAGTATACTCCACAAACAATGAGGTCAGCTTTCCATCAGGGCTCGTCGTTGTCATACTGGACTGTAAGGCTCTCGGTAGCTGGATATATTGGCTGTTTCGTTAATGTACGATGTGAACGAGGTCACAACCCACTCAGGTACAAATCTTTACCAGACCGATGAATTACTGCTTTTTTTAATTGCTGGATATTCTATAGTTAAGAATTAGTGTTATAGTCATAATCTCATCTGATCCTAAGTGACGATACGGCCCAAGTTGGTAGACACGCTAAACCTGTGGAGGGACTGGCTCTCAAGTGCAACTGCCGGAACACACCTATGGGTATTTGGCGGCAAATATTCAACTTGAAGTTGGTACCTAGCCAGGCGGGCATTAGAAAAATCCCTAGCACCATACAAACCTAAACGTAAACACAACCGAACCGTGTGACTACATCAGTTGCGTTCAATATATGATAATTGCGAATCAGTCAGACCAAATACCTATCATTCCTCACTTACACCTGCCTAGTAAACACTTGTCACGATTGGTTCAGTAAAACATTAAAATGAAGAAAGATATACCGCGTCCGGCGTCTGCCCGTTACTATCAATTGGAATAAATCAAGATTACTGAATATGTATACGCTTGAATGAATCTAGCGGGGCATTCAATACACGGATGAGCTGGAGACGGACTGATAGTGGAGCACAATCGCCTACGTCACAAATATGCATTTTGAATAACAATCTCTCCCATAGATATATGCAATGAATATAACTACGGATACAGGCAGGATCTAGTCGGAACAGCAGACCAGCAATGGATAACGCTAAAAATAATCCATACCTCCTTGTAGCGCTATCTTCTCTTGTTATAATGGAAAAAAGTTTGCTGGTTCATATTTTTGTCGTACCGTGGAACTGCGGAACCGTCTTCCGGTCAGCATGTTCCCATCCTTCTAAGAGGTGTGAAAAGGTATCTAAGCATGACAGCGATGACTTATTGTGAATTTTGGATCATTGTCAGTCACCGCTGTTCTGGATTGTACTGTACGTACCAGGTGCAGTACAGTCACTGTGCTGCGCAATATAAAAAAAATATAAAATTCTGCCATATTTACTTAAGAGTCCCTCTTGCTATCCTGGCCACGTCTTTGCCAACTATTGCTACGTTCAGTATGTGTTATTCTTTATCAAAAATATGTTTGCGTACAGTAACACAGTTTTTTTTATTATTATTTAAGTATAGGTTTAGCGTTATAGCCAGAAGCTTCCTAACGTTAAATAACGATGCAACCCAAGACGGTGAACACGCTCAATCGAACGGAGAGATTGGCTATGAAGTGCAACTGCCGGATCACCTAAAGGTAGTAGGCGATGGATTTTCAACTTGAAGGTGGTAGCCAGCCTCGCCAGAGACTAGAAGAAGTGTGGTCGTTGTCCCTTGTATCTGGCTACATCAGAGATTGTAGAGTCACCGTGGTGCGTTTTAGTGGGTAGTCACCACTTGCCTCTCTCGCCTTTGTATGAGCCAGGGTAATGCCCTTGCGGAAATCCGTAAACATTGGATTTTAAACACCATGCTAATAAAAAAAAAGGTGGTAGCTAGCCAGATGGGCATTACAAAAAGCCCTACCGACATGCTATGGTTTTATGACTATATTTTCCTTCACCGAAAGCTCAAGGTCATTGCATGAATTCGAACACACGTCCATTGACGCAAGTTAGTCGGTGGTCGCTCAAAAACAAAGTGCCTACCTTTAAATGTACTGTATAATTACCTAGTATTAGACTTTTTTATTGTGATTACTGCGCTGTAGTTGTGACTGCGCTACTGCGACTTACTTCTTAGGTAATCAGCCTCATGTATACAATAACAATAATATACAAATCCATGAGTCATTTAGAGAGTATTTCAGTATACGATTTACCTAAATGTTGTTAGGTAATGCTGTGACCCGAGCAACGGCCCCAATCTTCTCATGACACGACATAATTATTCCATTAACAGTTTCCTCAATAGTCTTACTATTACACCTGGACTACATTCCAGCGCTTACGTACCATATGAACCACCGATGCCTCAATGGTAGCGTGTACGGTCTTAGCGTCGATGGACGTGACTTTGAATTCCAACAATGAACCATAACTTTGAAAGATAACTTCATTAGAATTATTCACATCATAATAATCATTAGGTTGGACATTATCCAATTTTAAGGTACTTGCTGTTGAAAATCTATCGCCAAATACTTGTAGTATTTTAAGATAACTGCACTTGAAAACTGGTCCCCCAAATTGGCTTAATATGTGCACAACCTTGAGCATAGCGTCACTTAAGATCACATTAAGATTATCACCCTAACCTTTTTAGGGTCTGGCTAAAAGCTAGACCGAAATTTAAAAACATATATTTTAAATCTATGTAGGTATATAAAAATCGATGTGTGTACGTTTATTCCCGAAGAACTTGAAAGCGCTGTGATATTTTTAGGGAATCCTCAATAGCCTATTAGCCTCATTCGCTCATCAGGTATACCACTTTTTTTTGTGGGGTAAGGCATAGTGACGCATTATATCTCGGCCAGGGAGACCGAAAGGAATATGTGGTACCTTCTCGGCACAAGCCGCCGAAAATACCCACTAAAAAGACATGGCCACTAGTCACTTCCTGCGGCGACGCAGCTTCGATCTGGCAATCACTGCTTTACACAAGGTCTAATATTAAGCCAGGCCGTCGTGTATTCCTATGAAGTTTGGTAGCTATCGGAACAAGACAACTTTTTTAACCAAAGAGAAACCTGGGCAAATCGCCAGTATATCAGGTTGATATGCCCGAAGTGTGGGAAGCGGGGTGGTGTTGTTAAACGAGGCCGCGTCGTGAAACTCGGCTTACGTACCTGGGGTTTTCCCGCAGCATTCCAGCCGCGTAATACAACCTACTTAAAGGCTGCACCCAACTGCCTGCAATATATGCGTATAACTTATTATTTTGTCTGAATCGAATACTGTATATAATTATAGTTTATATAAAATTTAAAGCTATGTATAGACTACTTCAATTTGGCTTACATCTTCCAGTTTACCTTGTGGTAAATGGATTGCCCACGATCGCGAACAAATTACAGTTTCTAGGAAATAGCTCATTTTATCTATGCGAATGGCAACTAACGAGTGTTGCCGTCCCATTTCCTAATTAATAATAACTTTAGGATTTTCCAAAACCATGCGTACAGCGAACTAAAACTTGTTTGTTGAATCAATTATTCGACTATACAATAGAGTTTTTATTCTTGAACTCGCATTTCATACGATATAATTATTATTATTGTCTAGTTTAACATAATTATTTCAATCTTCAGAATTATAAAAGGTTGTGGACTTCGTTCAAACACTCATACAAGGAATGGTCGTTATCTGTTATTAATTAATTATAAAATAATTAATTAAAACCGCACTAACAATTTGAATTTGACCTATAATAAAGCAAACAACTGTTTAGTCGGTTATCTGCTTAAAACTTTCCAGGCAAATTTTTTACTGTGAGACAAGAACTAAAAAGTATGGTTCCACATCTGGTTACAGCCTGTGTAGTTCAAATCTCAGCTACTCTATGTAAACCACTCTCATACATCAGGATCCGCACAAACTGCCTTTCTCTTTAATTCCTGAAAAAATACGTTTAAACCGGTTCCGTACTCTTCCAATTGTGTATAAGTCTCTACTAATTGTTTAACACTCTTCAAGGTATACAGCATCCTCTCCTCTACATGACATGCTAACTTATTACTCCTTATATTGTTCTACTCTCCTGGGATATATTAATCCTTAATATTATCAATTCTAGTTACACCACACAATAGATGTTAACATTCACGTCTGTGGTAAGTACATGAAATCTCCATGAGATGATTGTCCATCACTGCGATCTATATTTCACAACAACTTTGAGATACTTTGCCCTTAATTTTCAAAAGTGGTCCTGAATTATAAGTGATTTTCGAACCCTAGTACCCATTCATCCACCCAGCATTCAAACGAATCTTTTCGTATAAGCTACTCTCTCTAAAACTATCAGTTACTTAATGTACTATAATAAATTAAAGAAATAGTTAGTAGAAGTTTAATGTTATTTTCTGATGGAAGGTAAAGACAAACGAAGCTAAAGAAAAACGCCTACAATTTGCAGTTCCGTTTTATGATGTCATCCGATAATATCACGAATTGAAACCTGTTCCTTTATGACGTGTTTCAAAATATAATAATGTATATTAACTTTATTAGCAGATATTAGCTGAATCTTAACAATGTTCGTTAACATTAGAACTGTGAGAAGCGATGATAGCTCAGTGGTAGCGTGTACGACTTTGCGTCAAGGGACGTGAGTTCGAAGTCAACCACCTACAATGAGCTTGAGCATTCGGTGAAGGAAAACATCGTGAGGAAACCATAGCATGGTGGAAGGTTTTTTTCTGATGCCCGACTGGCTAGCTACCACCTTCAAGTTGAAAATCTGCCCCCAAATACCAATAGATGTGTTCCGGCAGTTGCACTTGAGAGTCAGTTCCTTCACAGGTTTAGCGTGTCTACCATCATGGGCCGTATCGTCACTTAAGATCAGATGAGATTATGACCATAACGCTAAACCTTAACTATAAAAAAAAAATATCAAGTAATAAATTTCTCGAGTGAACACTGTGTTCAGATGCTATGTATCGAGTTTTTCCTCTTTAGGTTTATTGAAGTGATACACAAACGAGTGTGCATAAAGCATCGCTCTCAAATGCACCGGTTCGTGGACTTACATAAGTCGATTTCGTTAAGGTAGCGCCAAAAACACATTTACATGGGAAATACGATGCTCCGGCGCGGCGCTCACACTACTTTGTTCATTATTTTTAAATTTAACTATACCTACTTGCGTATTGTACTCTTTAAACAAATATGTCATTCTCAAAAGATTTCTAAAGGACGTAAACCATAGAAATTGTGTAACTAACCGTATTAAAACATATTCTAACTAATATTATAGATGCGAATGTGTGTTTGTTATTCTTTGACACCTGTTTCAAATACGTTGCAATATGCACATGGATCCCCAACGCCGGCGGGTGGAACACACTTCCCGATAATTGAAACTTTACCGTATTAAATTACTTAATAAATAGGTAATTAAGTATACCGTAGTTTTGTTGATTATATATAATTTTATTCGGTATGCATATATATCTGTATTAATAGTATAGAAAGGAAAGATTTATAATTTTGTTTGTAACTAATAAACTCAAGAACTACTGGACCGATTTCGGAAATTCTTTCACCATTAGAATTCTACATTAGCTCTGAGCCCCTTACTAACAAAGGTTATATATAACATGTTATATAAGAAAATGATTAAATAAAATTTTAGTCCCACGCTAACGAAGTCGTGGCCACAGCTAGTTGTTGTATATAATTCGATTAGACGCCTAGTCGTGCTTAATGATTATCTCATGTGCTTGTTAACGCTCGTGTAGTAAGTAAAGGGTCTCTCTTTCTTACACGTAGAGCAATGTGTAATGTTTGTAACTCATAACACTGGTTTCGGAGTATTCCTCAAGTGCCCAATACATGTTACATATGTGTCATGAACTCGTTTGAAACTTGATGCAGTGTTATTATAATGGTTGAGTTTAGGGAGCCCGCACCGACGTGACATGCGGTACGTTTTAGAGGCGGCCTTCGCTTGTGCACATTTGTTAACGAAAGGGAAAAACCATATCCAGTTTATCTGCATCATCGGAGCGACGCGACCGCGGCCGTTACGATGCGCGCTCGTATAAATACGGCCAGTTGGCCGCTCTGATGAACCACTCGGGTCTGTTTCGCGCCTCGAGAACCATGCTGCGTCTCCCGCTCGCCTGCCTCGTAGTGCTGCTCGCGTGTCCGACGTACCACGCGTCCCCCGCCACGCCGCCCGGACAGCGCCGGCTCCAACGGGATCTAGCTGATCCCAATGCACCCGAATCTAAAATCGGACGTCGCTCAGACGATACTGTCACATACTACGATGGAGATCTCAAGAGGAATCTGTTTATAGTGACAGCGCCGTGTTCCGATCCGAAGAACCCGTCGTGCCGCCCGCAAATCTACGAGTTCGATGTGTTGACAACTCCCGAGGGATCCAAGCTGGCTAGAGCGCATTACTGATGTGTTATAATGCATCTATCGTCATAAAGTGACTTAGTGAGATAATGTACCAAAGACACCGGCCGTCGAATCACTGTGAACTGATTAAGGGATAAAGGATATCCAAATAAACCTGATTCGTTAAACTTTACGAGTTAAGACATTTGCAAAGCTGATTTGCCGGTATTATATATTTTAGTATTTGATGGTACACATCGGTATCTCAGATACCTTAGTTATATGTCATAATATTTTTATTCATAAATTTGTATAATTAACCATATATTATGTAAAATAGATTATATTATACATAATATAAATTGGTTAATGTACACAAGTGATGTGAATTAAAGATAAACGCACAGTCCGTGAATTTTGAGATGTCACCAAAAACGTGGAAAGTCCTAAAAATAGTCCATTGATTACTGAACTCATTACGAGACATTTTACCAGCTTCATAATGGCAGCAATGATCTTCACCAATGAAGATTAGCAGCTAAGATATGACAAAAAAATTAAATATGTATGTAATTTATACTAACTACTCAGGTAGTTGCTATACTGTGTAATATTTTGTTGTTCACACTTGAGTCACACTCACAATTCAGTGAATTAACGATTTTAATTTTAATTGAATGTATTAAAATTAACATAAGCGTTATCATAATAAATTATTTAGTATCATACCGACTTTGGATTTTAATTTATCACTCAAAGTGGCAGTACTACTATTGTAGATATAGTGTTAAATGTCGAGTCTGTTTCCGCTACATTACCTGAATATTGTTTTTTTTAAGCGTGTACACGCAAAGACATCGTTATTCACTGCATTTTATACAACATTAATTTTTTGTTTCATAACCGGGTCCCACTTGGAATAATTTCGGAATAAAAAAACATTACCTATAGTTCTGTGTATTATGATTACTTACCATTTAATCATTTAAGGTTTACCACTATAGCCGCAACCTCATCTGATGTTAAATGTATATGTGACCCAAGATGTTGGATACGCTAAGCCTAGAGGAAGGACTGGCTCTCAAGTGCTACTGTCGGAATACACCTATAGGTGTATAGTGGAAATTTTTAATTCAAGGGTAGCTAGCTGGGCAAAAAAAAGCCCTACCATCATACTCGGACACTAATCACACAAAACTTACTACAATTCTGATAGCTCGGTAACAACTGCAGATCTGTATACTCACAAACTGTATAGATTTAGACTAAGTTCCACATAGCGTTCACAACGCCCAAAACCTGTTTTTAACCATTCTACATGGATAACCACAGTCGAAGTTGCGATGAAACTGTTACTAAAGAAATCTTTATTTTCACTCAGTCCAAGCTCTTAACGACCCATCTGTGAGAGTGGACCCATGCTTCGATATACTTTATTTAATGTTTGTAACGCTTGGAGCAAATGGAACTGAAAAATCCCCGGTCGCAAGCATCGTGAGCGTTACGTGGAACGTAGCCTTAATGTAATATACATACAAACATACATGATAGCGATGATAGCTAGGTTAGTAGTGTGTATGGACGCCTACAATGAGCCTACACCTGCCACCTACAATAAGCTTGAACTATCAGTAAAGAAATACACCGTGAAGAAATCATAGCATGGGGGTAGGGCTTTTTCTAATGCCCGCTTGGCTAGCTACCATCATTATATTAAAAATCAGCCGCTAAATACCTATGGGTGTGTTCCGCGAGTTGCACTTAAGACCCAGCCTCTCCACTGAGTTTTGCGTGACCACCAACTTGGGCCACATCGTCACTTAACAGCAGGTAAGACTGTGGTCATAAATCTAAACCTTGACTAGAAAAAGTACCATTAAATAATTAAGAAAATTATATAATTTAAAATAAGTTAAAAGAAAAAAATATACACATTAGACCACATGTGGGTAATTTATATTGTGCATTTTTATTAAGAGTACAATATTAAAAGAAAACAATAAAATACAAATTAAATTAAAATAATGCGGACCAAGAGTGTGCAAGAAAATATGCCGTTACAAGCAATTATCCACTGCGACGTTAGTTTATTCCAAAAAATATGAATGTGAAAGCTATATAAGTCATTCGATATAATGACAAACATCCTAAAATGTTGTAATTATTTGACTGTGATTAGTTTAATATTGAATTTTTGTTTACTAAAGTAAAATTGAAGGATTTAACGTTTCTTTATTTTTCTTATTACTGTGAGCTCTACCTACTCTATGCTGGCCATGGAACTGTATTCTCCAATGTAACAAAGTCTATTTTTACTTATTATGAGATCTCCTGTATTTTTAATTATTTATAATTTGGGTTGTCTAAATAAAAAGCGGTGCCATAGTGTTACAGCAAAATTAGCGCCTTAGAAAACATGCTAGCAAATTAAAAGTCGCTTCCTTAACTTATAAAGTAGATATAATCTAGGAGTTTTTATGAAAATAGATGTCGTTCTAGTAATTTTTACTGGTCTCTGGTTCTAGTGGGTATGTCGTAGTAATTCTCTCCCAATAATTTTCCTTTCCTGCCACACAATGGACTCGTCACCCGCACGATGAATACATGGTTTGCTGTTAAGTTTGTCTCGAGAATATAGGTCAACTATCACAAAATAGATATTGGAATTAACAATATTCAAAAGCCACAAATACAACGAATTGGACAGGAATTGAGCATATGCATATGTGTTTAGTTGTCAGCTACAGAATAAATAAAATTACTAAATTATATATTAAAGATAAATAATTATTAAATTTTATCTCCTATACCAGAAGAACCGTTGTTTTCTAGGACAAAAGTATTTTTTACATTATGAAATCTGTCCATGTTGCCAACAGTGCAGTATTAGCGATCAAAGGGCAAGTATGATTCAAATTCTCTAATTTTCTAAAAATGGCTTAATTTACAGATTTGGCTCAGTTACAGTTTTACTATAAATTAATAAGCGAAGGTTTAATGAATCGCTGCGTATAAAAGTAGGCGATGTCTACTGCTGGTCATAATAATTTGTGATTAATAAAAGCGAATCGATCATATTCTTCTATAAAAAATAATAAAAAAAAAATTACAGTTAGAAATCTACTAGCATTAGAGGTTTGAAGCTTACGTTGCCGCCAGCATATACTAAAGATAATTTAAGATATGATGTCATTCGTTGACGGACTGACCTACTTTCTTCCATTCATGTTCTCAGAATTTAAATACATTTAGAATTATTTTACAAAACTTTTTATTAATCGTTCTGATTGGATGCAACGTATATAGTAAACAACAACGTAAGTGGAACATCACTATTTACATCAATTTACATCAGGAAGTGTCATACTACTTGACAAAAAACATTATCGATCATTCGAAAACGTCACTATTATTTTCATTCATTTAATTTACTATGGCCACTGTGTACTCTGTGTTCATATTTCATTCGATTCTTTACGTACAAAGGTTGTGTGAGTGTTGAATTATCAGTAAACAAAAAATATATTATTTCGGTAAATTATTCACAGTAACGATGTCCGTATAGTGTGTCTTTGTGTTGTTGAGTTGTCGACGAGTATGGGTTACAACATTGGGTGGATAATCCCTCGGTTACGGAACCCTGGGAGACTATGGTACTGTGCGAGCTCCTTTACTGTGGCTGTAGTTGGAATATTTAGTAAAATAATTATTGGTAAGTACTGAATGTGCCTTGTGTTACATTAGGCAGTATTTATAAACACCCAAAACATGTAAATGTTTACCAGCACTCCTGGAACAGCTTACATGTAACGAATTACGAGTTGGTTCAGAACTAGTTTTCTTATATTATCGCTAAGCTGACTACAGGCTCTTAATACTGTTAACTGCAAATATTGCTTACTAAGCAATTCTTGGGGGCGCGCCTCATATTGCTTTACACACAAAAAAACTGTTTATGTAACAATAATTATGGACAAATAAGTTGTCTGATTATCTACATGGACAATATTCTGGTATCACCTTTAAAAACACTTATCCATATATAATGAAAGATTCAGACAAACATGATACATGTGTATATAACTTGAGCAACAAGTTAAACTAAACTTGGTTGAACTTTGAATTCAATGGACAGGTAATTTTCATTGTTATTTTATTAGATTTATATTAATAAATTGCTTGCTAATGACATGATATATGTGCATATTAATAATGAAAACCCAAAATTTTCAGTATATACTTAAATGTATAGATAAACTTTATTCTATTGATATAAAACTTGAATAATGACAAGTTTTATCTTTAAATATTGTTGCATTTAAATTGAATTGAGTTGAAACATAAAGATTCTGTAGTAAACACTATTATAATTGTATATTTTAAAGTGTAAAGTTCTTTGAATTGTTTAGTTAAATGTTTTATAATAATGCTGTGAATATAAGCTTTGAAATAAATAATTTAAATTACTTATTAATAAAACATTTAAATTAGAATTACTGGAAGACAAAGGGTTCATTGTTTGACTAATAACAATACAACCAATAGACTGTTAGACCAATTTGATAATAAGTTTCCTTAAAAAACAATTGTATGACATACATTTTTCTGATAAGTTTCTAGTTCTAGTGACATGTTAAGTAGTGTTAGTTATGTTGACTCACGAATACCTTTTCTACAATTATAAATAGTCTAGAATACAACAATAAACAATCAGAAATAGTATTTCCTATCAATTTTAAAATAACCTAGGTTTTTTTTGACATTATTAATGATGTAGCAGAGGTTTCAGTTCTCGTATTGTTTTTATTGATATATGTTATAGGAAACACACAGTGAGCAGTTCATAGACAAGGAAAATTTGTGTTTATTTAAGCTTGCGAATGCTGGATTAGTATTTATAGCTAACACTATCTTTAAAAATTTAATGATAGAGTGAAACAAGACAATTAATAAATAATTGTATTATAATATAATACAAAATTTATATAGAGTAATAAATAGATATACAAAGAAATATATTTTCTTGCATATAATATGATTTAATATTACTCTAAATTTAACTGATATCAAGTAATAATTGGTAAACACTTGCGTAAAATAAGTGGGTGCTAGCTACCAACCTGTTTTATAATTATTTTTAACTGATCATATCAAAAAAGAAAACTAAAAATTTCAAATGATTATCTATAGCTTAGGAAAATTTGTCTCAATCAATGAACATTAAAGAAAATGGATGTTCCTTGTGCAAATTGTTAAAATTTATTAGTTGTGCCCGTGACTTTATTTGTCTGGAATTAAAAATCCATACTAATAAGTTTACAATAGTTTGTTTTTATGTTTTCACACCTGAATTGCTGAATCTATTATGATAAATAATAAATAAATTTATAATTGATTGTCGAATGTTTGTGTCTTTTGCTGTCACTTTGCTTTTGTGAAATTTGTAATAAAAGGGCAGATTATTGTAAATATTTCATAGGTTTAATGTTAAGGCTAGAACACAATATTAAGTGAAAATATGGCCCAAGACTGTGGACAAACTAATCCGTATTGGAGACACTGGCACCCAAGCACAATTGCCAGAAAACACCTATAGATTTTTGGCACCTGTAGGTGTAATTTCTGCCTAGTAAGGATCAATGTTGAGTTGTCTTAGTGAACCATTGTCCAAAGATACAATTTAATTCAAATTGTTATAATGTTTTTTTTATGAAACTGATTGTATGTACACATATGTACAGGTATGTGCCTTTAGTTTAAAAAATCCCTCTTTTCACACAATCCTACTCTTCAGAACATTCAACTTACAATACAGGGCAGCCTAAATATCTTAAGAATGTATATTCACAGTAGTTTAAACCTCAAGGACCATATTGAGAATGTCTCTCCACAACATCTTGAAGATTCGGACTCCTGGACAAAGTGCGACGGTTTTTCATGCCCGAATACTTGTACCATTTCTATGAGGCCGAAATTACTGCTTGCACCTCTAGGATGGATCCGCTATATATCTCCTCGATGCCTTAGACAGGTTGCACATTATAAGTGATGCAGACACCCACCAGCATTATAGAACCGCTAAAATTACGAGGGGACATTGCCTTGTTAAGTGTGTTCTGAAGTTCTGTTCTGAGTGTTCTGAAGAGCTTTTTGATATAATCCCTTCCTGTTCACAACAGAAACACACAGAGGCTTCGGTCTCATAGCTTCACGGTGACTCCCATCGAATCGTGAAGTAATAAGTAAGCTGATTCGTATTTCTATCGTACCGTGGAACTATGGAACCGTTTTCCCGCCAGCGTCTTCCCTCCTTCGTATGGTATTGGGTCCTCCAAAAGAGTCGTAAAGAGGTACTATAAGCAGGTCTGTGTGACAGCGGAAACTAGCAGTTAATTATGTATCAATGTCATCGCCGCTGACTTGTATTGTACTGTGTTTAATAACAGATGCAGTGCAATCACTATGCACAGTGCAGTGTAGACAATAATAATTAATTATGTGTATACACGGATTATTTGCTTAATAGTATTAAATGAAAGTTGTCTGTTTATTCAACTGGTCGTGAGCCAGTCTGCAAACAACCAACTATGTCGTGTAAATTATTATTTATTTTATCGAAGTGTTTTATGGATTGGCCTTTAATTTTAATTAGCATCGATATAATGTGTGTCAATATCTAACCCTGTAAAACTTCTGGTAACACAGAAGTGACCTACACTTAGTAATAATAATCACTATATTGGGTCACATCGTCAGTTAACATAATAGCGTGTCCACTATATTGGGCCACATCATCACTTAACATCAGGTGAGATTGTGGCCATGACGTAAACTCCATTTAACAGCTGTCGATTTAACGAAAAACTACTTAAAAAGTATCGAAACCCGTATATAGAGGAGTAGCTATGTCCACGCATTGGTTCATATGGAACTAAAAATAATTTAATAATTATCCGTTTTTTTTCCAATGCAGCTGTGCTCCTAGCGGTGGTAGCGTGATGTTAAATAGCCTAAAACCTTTCTCAATGATTACTCTATCAAATACAACAAAGATATTTTAAATGCGACTAGTAGTTCCTTAGATTAACGCGTTCAAACAAACAAACTTTTCTACTTTATAATATTATGAATAAAGGTTTTCATAGAATAGCTTATACGCTAAGAATAGTATGAATGCAGGGTGGATAAAATGGTGTTAGGTTTCACAGATGACATAATAATTCAGGAGTGCCTTTGGAAATTACGGGTAAAGTATAGCGAAAGTTATTATTTATTAAAGTTAGTATTATTAAGAATATGGTTCCGATTGTTGGACAATAAGTCTTTGCAAACAAATACACACAACTTTTCAGTTTTATCTAATATTATTGAGTGTGCGATTCTCGTATGTATGTATATAAATTACGACTCTAACGATTTGGATAGAATTTTGGTTTTAGACAGATTCTTGATTTTCGTATTCACCTGTATTTTTCATAAGAACGCAAATTAAAAAATATTTTCAATAAAATGAATAATTAATTCGTGTTTTTTATTTGAATATATATTTTTTAAATGAACCCTAGTTTATAAAAATACCGAGCTAAGCTCGGTCACCCAGGAACTAATATTGATATAGATAGATAAGATATAATGATTTATTATGTTTACGCGAATATTATTCATCGAAATAAAACTAATTTAAACAGATTTTATCGCGGTTATCTATTAAATTTTGATTCCGACCTTTCGAAAGCTTTTCAGCCTTCGTGGGCACGGGGCGGACTGAGGTGTAGGTTGTCCAGAAATTGAAATTGAAGGTAGACAGTAACATGAACTTAAATTAGTTTTATTTCGATAGATAAGAGATGCCACACAGAATAATTGTTATTTGCAGAACTGTTGAACAAGACTACAGTGTATAATAAGGAACGACTGCAGAGCGCAGTGCGGCGCCCGCCCGGAGTACCACTGCTCACTGTCTCCAATCACCACTCCTGCTTCGATGACCCTGGACTCTGGGGTGAGTCCTTTAGTAACTCCTCTGGATTTACCAAACTCTAAAAGTTCCATAGTTAAGTCCCTTGTCTAAAAAAGTCGATGTGCGCTTATAGACCACAAGACGTTGACATTTGCATGGTGGTAGAGCTTTTTCTAATGCCAGTCTGGCTAGCTACCACCCTCAAGTTGAAAACCAGCCACCAAATACCAATAGGTGTGTTCCGGCAGTTGCACTTGAGAGCCAGCCCCTCCACAGGTTTAGCGTGTCTACCAACTTGGGCCGTATCGTCACTTAAGATCAGGTGAAATAATGGGCATAACGCTTAAACATAGACTATAAAAAAAAGAAATTATATCTTCAACAAGGTGAAGCGAATAATATGAAATAGAACTATATTTTTTTTTTTTTTATAAAACGTATTGACACGGCACGAGTATAGCAGTGACTATATATCTCTCTCACTCTTTTAGTCGACACGAGACGAGTTTACCCGAACGAGTTACATAGCCGAGCGTCTCGATTCGATCTCATTCAATTTTTCATTCAAATCTCTTTAAAAATGTAGGTAAACGATTATTGTAGCAGATTCTGTATGGTTACAAATGTACATCTTTGGTATATTTTTGGTGCTCTTCGCTTTGTTCTCATTCAACCTGAGCTAGTGATGTCATTTATTAGATTTACGCTAATTTCTGTAATTCGAAGTAGGGATGTTACGGAGCTTCGACTCCTATTCCGAAAGGTCGGAACTTCCGATTGATTTTACACCTCCGACCCATTCCGAATCCGGTTTTTTGAATCGGAGGTTACAACGGAGATCGTAACACAACAAGTAACTGCGGCTAGAATAAGTACATACAAAACTTAACTTGTAGCTCAAGGAAGTGCTTGATTTTTCAAAGGATTGCTTTACACGGCCTTCCCTTAAATTTTATAGAAGATAGCGAACTTCGTCGCTTGTTACAATTTTTTAATATCGAATAATATTATTACATAATATACAATTTATTTTTTAATACATCTATATTTTTCTCTACCTTCGTTTCGACTCCGAATCCGGTAAAGCAGTTTATAAACCTACGATTCTGGTACACCCATCACCGTAAGGTCCCTAATTCGAAGCTATGATATCAGTAGTGAACTTGCGAGAGCTCGCGATTGTAACGTATTCTAAAGTGTCCGAGTGCCCACTCACAATGATTTGAGGCATCGGCCTTGGAAAGATTACCTACATTACATTAATAACGATCTCGGGAATAGTAGAGATATGTCCTAGACTTTAGTACACACTTATTTGATAAAGTATAGAGAAGAGATAATTAACTTATATCTTACATAAATCAATATCACAGTACTAGGAATATAATTTTAATAGCCTGAAATTATTGAATAGATTTGATAATGATGATAACTCATACTGTGAAACAACATATTGTGTCACATACAACAAAATAATTCCTCAAGGATAAGGAATGAATGTGATAATTTTGTTGTACACAAACTTCTTCACGTTTTTAGATAATTGACATTAGAAATGAGTGAGTCGATTGAATTTCAATCTACATATATTCTATTATTATTTGGCGCTCTACTAGGCCTAGAAAAATAAGTCAAAAATGACAAAATGACAATAGAATAATAAAACTGCCTTCTATGGACGTTTCCGCATCGAATGGTCATAGTCCAATCTCGATAAGTTTAGTAATTTTGAATTGTTTAGAAAATGGAAGTATATACTCGTACGAATTCTCTAAACTCGAACACCGTTTGATCGATCGCTGTGAAGCTTGCTGTAAATACATAAATGTAAAAAAAAATATGGAAAATGTTTTTATGTTGTCCTTGGAAATTATAGGCGGCGCTATATTAACTACTAGAAAAGGCTACTACAAGATGTTTACCGGATAAATCACGCCCAGTCGCGATTCAAACCCACCCGATCCCACCAACCCGAACTCAATCGACACCAAAAAAAAAATCACCTTTTATCAAAACAATCTTTCAAATTGCTCATAAAAGTGCTTTATTCTATGCATTGTTAGTGCCTGTTATGAATTCAGCACCTTGAAATATTATTGTGTAGTGTCCTCTGGAATGAACCAGACGACTCGTGTCTCGAACAGCACTCAATGACTCTTGTTGACTTTCAAATTACTTCATGTGAACAAAGGCGCTGCTATTGTCTTTTGATGGAATTAATCTGAATTGATATTCTATTGTTTTTCATTTACGACACTTTTGTGTGTAAAGTTTTTTTATTTATCAAATCGTTCACTTGTTATCAGACACTCGGAGTTTCAGAATGACGTTCCGCTTTCCACCGCCTGTATCTGTTATTCACTGAAATTAATATCAGTTCTACAAACTACTGAATAATTCATAAACTCGCGACGCCCCGCGTATCGGCACACATCATTAAACATTAACCATACATTCCTTTTGTTTATATTATTGACAATTGTTACAGTTTATCAAATAAGGAATGACACACTCTCCCGAGTGTGACATTTTGAAAAATAGGTTATATAGCATTTTAAAAATAAAACCCTCAGATTTACAGGCAAAAAATTGTAACGTCATATTTATGGTGTCTAGTAGAAAATTTGATAAAAAATTACTTGTGCACAACTACAGGTTTGTTTATATGAATATACTATACTCAGTATATCTTATTGCATAGGACACAATCATATATGGTGTGCACCATAACCATGTGCACCAGGACCATTTAATTCTTACCCGATGATTTTGTTGTCGTTTTTATAGAAAGTTGAAATTGATGTTGCATTAAATTTAATTGTAAGTTATGAATTCGACATATTTGCATATGGTCAATTGTTTAATATCTGTTATAATTCAGTGACATAACTACGCTATTTCGTATACAATGTTTATAATACAATAGGTATATATAGTGTTTGAAATTACAATTCGCGAGTTAAAAATTTCCTATTGAAAGATTTGTAAGTGGTTTGGCTTATCCTGCGAAATATGTGTCGGAGGAAATTGTTCAGAGATAATAATATAAATATAGTTACTTTTGTAGCAGTTTTAAGATATGTAGTAAGCTATTCAGGTTTGGCTTTTGGAGGGAGGACAGGTCGTGTTCTTATTGTTTTAACGGAGTCATCGTGTAGTTAGTTCAAGTCGCTTCTGTAGTTTATAGCATTGTATCAGTAAATGATACATTATTCATTTTACAGGATAAATTGATAAGTTTTAATTTTTGGGGTAATCGTACACATAATATTCTTTCGATGAATTCATGACGCATCCGCAACGTTTGCGTTATCACAATGATAATAGATTTTATACTGTATCATGTTAAACTAATTACACTGTACTTAATGGTAAAATAATAACGACTTCCGATAGATATGTAATCCGTTAAAGGTCACCGCTGCCGTGCCGTTTTGTAAGTTGTAAGTCAGATGTGCATTTGTTGGCTGATTCTGAAATGTGATAAATAAGGAGTCAGTTATTGTTGGAAGCGTATGAGTATGCGTACGGTAGTGGCAAGGTCCCGGAAGTGGTAAACATGTGAACCGTAGTGAGACGGCGGTGTGCGGGTGTGTGTGTGTGCGCGCAGGCGTGCTGGACTACGTGACGCTGGTGCGCGGGTCGCGCATGCGCTGGTCGCTCGCGGCGCACGACATCTGCTTCACGCGCGCGCTGCACTCGTGGTTCTTCGCGCTGGGCAAGTGCGTGCCGGTCGTGCGCGGCGCCGGCGTGCACCAGCCCGCCATCGAGTTCTGTCTCGAGCGGCTCGCGCGCGGCGACTGGGTGCACATCTTCCCCGAGGGCCGCGTCAACATCGACAAGCAGCACATCCGCTTCAAGTGGGGCGTCGGCCGCCTCGTCGCCGACAGCGCGCACCTACCGCACCTGCCGCTCGTGCTGCCCGTCTGGCACGAGGGCATGGACCGCGTGCTGCCCAACGCGGAGCCCTACCTGCTGCGGTTCCGCAACCGCGTCTTCCTCAGCGTCGGCGAGCCCATACAGCTGCACCAGCTGCTCGAGAGGTGAGTGCGGCCCCCGCCCCCGCGCCCCCCCGTCCCCGCGCGCGCCCCCCCCCCCCCGCAGCGCCCTGCAGTCCGCTGGTCCCGCAGGTTGCGCAAGCAGAACGCGTCCGAGGAGGAGACGCGGCGCGCGGTCACGGACCGCATCCAGGAGGAGCTGCTGCGGCTGCGCGACTCCACGCACGCGCTCATCCGGCGGGCGCTCGGGCCCCGCGCGGACGCGCTGCTGTCGCCCCCCGCGCCTACGCCCGCGCCCGCGACCCACGCGACCCCCCACACCAACGGCAAGGAGAGGCAGCCGTGAGGATGTGTTCCGGCGGAAACACTTCATGTCTGATTCGCAGGTTTTTATAAAACACCTTAGGTCACATACATACAGATGTACACATTTTTTAAATCCAATTTAACTTATACCGGGAACGTGACATAAATATAAGTATCTTACAAAAATTGGTCACATTTAAGTCGGTATACGGTGTGAGTTAACAACAATTTTATCATAATTAGACGCAAACTAAGCTACTCTGTGTTCAACTCAGAACATAATCCCCAGTGCTTGTTTCCTTAGCCCTTAAACGATCTAGATAAAATAAAAAATAACAAGTTTAGAAATATTATTTTATTACCTCATAATTAATTAAAAATCGATACTCCTAGTAGAAGAGAAACTACTTAAAAAAAGATCGCACAAAATACAATACCTATACCATGTATTGCTCTCCCTCTCTCTATCTCCTTCTTTCCACATTATATCTTTCTTCTCTTTCAGAATATACATAAATATATTATTTATAATTAATATAATATAATTTCACTCTCAATTGTCGCCCAAATATCAAAGCACCGCGTAAGGAGTTTCACTCCACAACTCATACAAATGTAAAAAATCATTACAAATTTAAGAGTTAACAGATTCAATAGACAAAGGTATGGAAAAGGGTTCACATTTATCTAAAACGCTTAAATAAAAACGTTTTAATTTTTTGTCGAAATAACTGATATTATTGTGTTAGTCTTAAGGGCTTTGATACTTTCACCGGTGTTTGTGTTTTAATTGAATTATATCAAAGAACTACATGTTAAATGTAAAATGTTGTAAACGCGAGTTAATTTAACTTGTGGCGCCATCTAGTTCCATTTGTCGCTGTTAAAAACTTGTAACACTAGATGGCGATTGTGACTACACTCGATTATTGTACTTTACATCTTATTAGTATCGTGTGTTGTGTTCTCATAGATCGACGTATGTTGTATATATCCGATCTTAAAAACAAATAATATAATAACAGTTTACCTAAGTGTGAGATAATGAAATCGTAAATAAAACAACATGCGAGTTATTATCAACACTGGAGATGCTTTTTTTCAGCGTTGTAACATACCTGATATAAATGTTTTGGATTAGGATGAAGTTGCCACTAAATAAAAATAATATGAAGTTGACTAATGGCAACACTGTAAGCTCAGTGACTCAGCGTTAATGTTTTCCTATCGGATTTGAGAGGCGGCGTGTCCGTGGACTCGCTCTTCGTGTTTTGATATACTTATATCAATTTTAGACATATATAGTTGTATTCGTGTGAGAACGCGTCAAATACATATCATCAGTGTCCCATCGGAGGGACACGATGCGTACGTTTAAGCGGAAATCATGTTATATTAAATGTTGTAATATTAAATGTGTATAAACTTTAGTTAATTTTCCTAAAGAGCTTAAGTGTAAATGTTGAGTGTAATGAAATCATTCGCTGTGTGCTTCGAAGTATTTCTATAACGTGTCTCTGCGCTAATTTATCTTTCAACAATTGCTTACGTATAGATAAAACATGTCAAAACGTCTTTTTAGCATTCTATATTGTATTGTATTATATAGCATTTGTTGGAAGACAACTTGTTTAGGCGGACCGCTGTCGATCGGTATAGGGTTATTGCAATATTGTTAGCGGGTTATTGTTTAGTATTATTATAATTATTATCGACTCGATATAGTCACTGGACGCACACACACATGTTCTTTACAATTGTCGTCATACTTCTACAGGCACGTTGCGGGAAAATCTGTACTGATAACTACAACAACGCTGGATAAGTGTTTTGTTTAAACCTCAAGAAATACCATTAATATTGGAAAACTTAATTTTGTGCACGTATAGAGTCATGTACGATTTAATATTCCTGAAACAATAACAATATTCCTAAAAAAAATTATACTATTGCCCAAGAGTCATTAAACGGTGTGTGCTTAAGACCATACGAAATAATTGAAACATCACTATATCTCTCGCGCTCACAATAATTGCCTCGAGCCGACTTTACGCAACGAGCGTCACACAAAAAGGTTGCAGATCAAAATTTCTAAGCCCTTCAGTATGAAGATTCATTTCAATAACTTTTGATTCCATCCCAACGATATGGAGAGACGACTGGTTTAGTTTGTTATTATCAATTTAATGTTTCATTTTCCGATTAATTTATACATTTATATATAACTTAGCCTGAAGAAGTTACATTATAACACGCACACTTGTACACATTTTATTTCAACGCTGTGACGACAGCGCATGTCGAGGGTACGCCTGAAGGGATGAATATCATTTAAATAAAACTAATTTAAAACGGATTTTATCGCGGTTATTTATTAAATTTTGATCCCGACGTTTCGAAAGCTTTTCAGCCTTCGCGGTCACGGCGCGGACTGAGGTGTAGGTTGCCCAGAAAAGTTTATGTTACTGTGTCTACCTTCAATTTAATTTTTATTATTGATAGTGTTCCGATCTACGCAGAAAGAGCTCACAGTGTCTTGAGGTCTGGCAATTGGTCTTTCGGGTTCCGATTTAATTGGGATGAATATCATTTGGTTCACCTACTTTGTAAGGTTTTGTTTTCTTCAATCGTGAAACACTGTTTTTGTTGTACGCTATTTTAAACACATAACTATGATAGCCTTTTCCAAAAACTGCTTCTGTTAAGTACTTACAATATTTTATTATTATATGACTGCGTTTGCAAGAAATATAGAGATGCCAACACGTGGAGTAATTCATGAACGAATTACATCTACCTCTATTCTGTTTACCTCTCTCCGGTCCTAGAAGTTGTTCAGTATTGTTTCCAAACTTTTGTAGTTTTGCTCTGGCGTACATTTACTATCAATTGTCTAGCTAAGCTGTGTGTGTGTGTTCAGTTTATGTGTGAGGGGGCGCTTTAACTGATATGTTTGTATTTGCTTCATTTGCCAAATCGATGAACTCGCACTTTCGGAGTGTATTTCCATTTTAATGTTCAAATAGATATAAAATTGACTCGCGGATCTATACATATAATAGAGACTTCAATCTACGAATGACGATATCTCCAAAATTACCAAATCTATAAACTTGATATTTCTCATGGTCATTCCTCACGACGTAGACATCCAATATGAAGGAATTTTATAATCAAGCGCGGTTCACAGGAAAACACGAACTAAGCTAGTAGTTTTAATTTAATTTTCCTTCCTGTATAACGTTGTTAACGTAAGATTTTAATCTGTTCAGGCTTTTACAAGTCGTGATAAAGGAACCCTCATTTGGGCAGTCATGCGGGAAAAAAATATGCAGGTACCTTTTTATGGAGTCAATTCGTTTTGGCAAATGGAGTACTCATTTACTAAATAAACTTGAAAGATATTCAAAGATGATTAGAGGAGGAAAATGACTCTACTATGCGCTATCACTCCCTAAAAATGTTTTTATCAAAGTGTATGCGAACCGCGCCCTGTCCCTAAACACGAGTCCCTAAGTAGTTAGTCATAAACTAAATGTCTCCTATAGACGTATTTTCTATAATATATTATATTTTATTGTAAAGGGTCACTCGTTAATTGCGTGTGGACGATTTTGCACATTTTATCCCCCCTCCCCTCCATATTTAAGACCACATAAGATTTCTCGCACTTCCTTCTTCCTATGCCATCCTCTCCCTTCCCCCTTCTGTACCTGTTTCCTTCGTATCTAATCTAAATAGGAAAAAGTAGATCCCTTGGTTTTCCCGTTTATGTCTCAAATGTCCATCGGTCTGGGTTAGAAGTTTCACGTTTAAACGATTAAAATATGACCCTCCTTCTATCCCAAACCCCACTCGTAATTAATGACTAAGCCCTTATTGTGTGTGTGTGTGTGTGTTAAGATCGGTAGGTAACAGACGATGGATTACGAAACGTACAGTATTTATATATTTAAAATACAGTGTAAATTTCATTTAACCACCCGTTTTAACGATAAGATCGCTAAAACGTCTACATTACCTCACTTTGGTTAATTTATCTTGTATCCGTATTATGATATTTACTTTGCTTTCGATTACGCTTTAAAATGCGTCGGTGTATAGAGTTTACACTGTAATATGTTCACCGGTTACATGTAAGGCTACATTTCATTTGACGTTCACGACTGCGGTTTTTCCTGTTCCACTTGCTTTATTTCAATCATTGATTCAAGTAAGGGTATGGTTCCACCCCTGCAGCAGGGTCATCGTGATCTTGGCGTGAGTGCAAACAATGACGTCACTAGCGACGTTTCCACCCCCATCGGAACTCCATAAAGTAATGCCTGTAGCGTTGTGAACGCCAAGTGGTACGTAGGCTATATAATGTGGTGTTATATAATGTAATTTAAACGTAACCTTGTTATATAATTTTTAGAGGTTTTTTTGCAAAGTTGTCGAATTTCCACCGCTCGGGTGCAGGATAAACTTATTACGGTTTCCGTCAGTTAGCATCAATCGGAATCAACCAGCGTATGCTGTCGAAAGACTCGAAACCATGATATGGTAACTTGTCATAAGATAAATTTTATCTCGTCCGCATTGGTCATATTATAACGTATACTAGAAGTTTGCGATTGTAACGAGAGGACTCGAGCTGGCACATCTACCGAGCGGATCCATATTGCCAACAGTTCCACGGAACACTATTAGCTAACGTTAACTTCCACAAATCGTTTTTGTATAATAAATACATTTTACATTTCTAGTATTTTTTTACAAAATTTTACCTTGACGATATAGTGATATAGGTTACAAAGCGTATGCATGTGCTTACTCCCGTTGTCTTATTCGACATGCATTTTGAGAACATTTAGATTTTTAGCAATTACGCGATTGATTTATATTAGATAGTGCTTTAACAGATTAGCGGCGGTCATCTGCATGTCGTTGTTATCAAAATAATATCTGCTTTGTGTATTTTTTTGAGATTTTGACTAATAGCTTAGTTTACTTACAACAGTTTTATACAAACAGATTATTGACTGTGAACAAGAAACTATTATTTTATTAAATATTTCAAAATTATACATTTCACACGTTGCAGAAATTGGTTTGTGACGACGATATGCGTAGTACAATTACGACTTTAAATTAAACATATTTCGAAAAGCCAACGTTATGGTCGGCATCAACTGTTGGCGACAAGCAGCCAGGCTCTCCATCCCCAGGCACTACAAGCCGCAATGAGACACTCGCCCGACAGAGTGTCTGCACTTTATTACACCAGTTCCCAGTATGGCTGACGAATATTGACCGCTCTGAGAATTTTAGAAAACTTTCGCTTGTGTATACTCTGAAAATACAATGTTATCGAATAAAATTGCGAATAAACATTTTTGGGAATTAATAAACACTGAACGAATAATTATCATTCGATAAATCTCCTTTATATATACGTCAGTACGAATGTTAGTCCGGTCAAATTTTCTCAGCGGTACTGTGTAAGACACTATTAGAAATTTTATCTCCCAAATTGAAATACAAGAGTTTATTCCTGATTTCTCTTGCAATTTGTGAGTAAATCGTTTGTTATAATTATGATACTTTAAGATATAACCCGGTTTTAGAATATTTTTATAGAAAAACGTTTAAATGCATAAGTAATGTTCTCAAATGATTCGTGTTTGTTTGTTCATAATTGTAAATAACTAATGTATTATAGATTCAATTATGTATATTTATTTCTTCGTGTTTTATAATACCTCTTATTGTGAAATAAACATTTTATCTGTATCGGATATTTTATTAAATATGCACTCCGTCCGTGGCCCCACGGGTAATATTGTTATTAATTAATTTTATTTAAGAATGCAAACAAAATAAGCCAGTTCAATTTCAACCATAATAAGTATGGTATTTTTCTTCTCGTTAAAGATGGACACACGGCTTAGACACTGTTTAAATACGCTGACTCTTTGAACGTAATTATTATTAATAATTAGCAGAGAAATTAAAAATAATGTCTACGCCTGACGCGCACACACACATACACACATTTATACTTAATACAACATTATTTCACACATTTACATTTATAGTAAATGATAAATATAGCTAATAGCAGAACCCTATAAAATATATTTTATATTAATGCAATCGCTAAATTGAACATACTTTAATGGTAACATCCAGTCAACATGTCTGTCACACTCAATCGATAGTGTAATATAATTGTCTTTGTCTAATCTATTATCTATGACAATAATAGTAGACTATGGCATAGGCTGTAGTGGCAACACCGTTCCTGCGTTTATGCATCACATAAGTGGTTGTCGTAATATGGACCGTTTATTTTGAAAGTGGTGTAAGTCCGTTATTGAGAAAAATGAGCTATCACGTAATTCACGCTTAATTTAATGTAAACTTTTTATATATAACTAGTCCGTGTTTAATTTCTCAAAAAAATCCCATGTTTTGTACAATTTAAAATCGGTCGGTAAATGAAATTGCATTATCAACAAATATAGTAACCTTTAATTTTCTCGAAACAAATGAAAATGGATTTACACCACTATCAAAATAAACGGTCCATATATTGGTATAAAGGCGCTGGGCAACCATCCCTATCTTAGTTTTTCGGAGCGGTTGCCTAACACCATGTATAGAATAAAACAACCAAATTTATTGAATGATTTATATTTAAAAAGAGAAATCATCAAGTCCTGATGTAACATACATATTATTTACAATTAAAGTCATTGACATTGCATCCATGCTTTGAACTTCAACATTTTATCTATAAATATTTAAATTTATCTCTACGCTCTAGTAGTGAGGAAATGAAACGTAATTTTTCTCATTCATTTTCTGAAATAAGAAAATAGTTTTTTCTAGAAGTCAAGTTTTTAATAGTGATTTGGTTTAAAAAAAATCATAGCGTATAGATTGACACACATATATGTTTTTGTGTAAGATATAGAATTCATTTAAACGTCAGTATTATATTCATCATTATAATAAATAGTTTACCAAATTAACAATAATTTGTATTACATATCTATTCCTGAATGTGATACACAGTAGACATAGCATAATGGGAGATTTAATACGAAAAATGCGTGTGCGCCCGGGGGTGACTCATGTTCTCAGAGTACCAGGTAAAAGCATTCGATAGCGTCGGGGGCGCTCAGTCCTCCGGCCGCGTCGGGCTCGGGCCCGGGGCCGCGTGCAGCGCCAGCACCGAGCTCGCACCGAACGGCGGCCGGTAGCACACGCCCAGCTCCGAGAACACGCGCAGCGGCGGCGCCACGTCCGCCAGGTACACGCGACCCAGCGCCTCCCGCACCGCGCCCGGCCAGCACGCGCACACGCTCGCCCGCGCCGCCGCCGCGCCCCACGCGCCCCCCGCCGCCCCCGCCGCCCCCGCGTCCGCGCCCGGAGGCTCCACCGCCACCACCGCCGCGCGCGCGCTCGTCGCCCACGCCAGCGCCGCGCCGTACCGCTCCTGCGGGTCGTCCAGCGCCGGGTCGTACAGCGCCACCACCACCACGTCCGCGCGCGGCAGCCGCTCCGGCGCGTCCGTCTCCGCGATCCCGTTGAGCGCGAGCGCGCGCACCTCGCGCCGCGCGTCCGGCCCCGCGCCGCCCGGCAAGTGGTACGCGACGCGGGCGCCGTGCGAGGCGAGCAGGCGCGCGGCCGCCAGCCCGGCGCCGCCCACGCGGTGCGGGCCCGCGAGCGCGACCACGGTGGGCGGCTGGTGCGCGTTGCGAGCCTCCAGCCGGCGGCCGCCGCCCGCCAGACGCAGACACACGTCCGCGACCGCGCGCGCGAGCAGCAGCGCCGCGCCGTCCGCGAGCCCGAGCCGCGCGAGCCCGTCCCAGAGCGCGGCGCGCAGCGCGGGCGAGGCGGAGGGCACGAGCGCGCCCTCGTCGGTGACGTAGTCTAGCGGGCCGCGCAGGGCGGGCGGCACGCGCAGGGCGGGCGGCGCGGCGCGGCGGGCGGCGAGCACGTCCTGGTCGTGCCGGAAGTGCGTGACGTCGTCCGCGTGACGCACGAGGTCGGGTCGCGCGCCGCGGAGCCGCTCCCACTCCGCGCGCTTGTCGAAGAGCGCGAGGTTTCCCTCGAAGTCGAACTCGTCGTCGAGCGCGGGCTCGGCGTCGTCCCCGAAGCAGGCCTCGTTGCGTCTCCGCGCGCGCTCGTGCGTCGCTCCGGCCGCGGTCACCGACCGAGCTTTCGGCGTCGACCCGCCGTTGCCGAAACTGCCTAATTCAAACGTGGTCACCTTTTATGTACACTCTAAATGAGTCTTCATTATACATATATTCGCCATTTATAAATAAAATATAGTCCCTTATGTATAATAAACATACATTGAAAAGGTACATATGTACTTTTGTTACTATATAAGTTTAGCATTTGGCACAATATAAAATAAAATCACAGTATGGCCCAAGATAGCATATACATCAACCCTAATGAAAGAACTGACTCTCAGATTCAATCAAGACATCTACATATAACAACTAATTATTAACTTAGAAATAGTATCTAGCCGGAAGCATTAAAAAATACCCTGCCACCAAAGTATAATTTCATTACAATATTTCAGTTCAACAAAAATCAATTTGAACTTATGCTTATCAACACTAAGTCCATACATCCAACTTCTGAGCCATCAATGGTTCATATGCTGAATGATGCTTATGTCTATAATATATAGGCAAAATACGACTGATTGATTTTTCATAAGACTTCTAAAATTGTACACCTCAAATTGGCCTGAAATTTGAAAATTTTAATAGATATTCCTTCGACACCTACAAACTTAAAGATCAAGTCAGTAAGAAAAACACTAACAAAATTAAGAGCATCAGCTAAATAATCAATGAGCTTTAATTTATACATTTGACAACAGTAGCTATCAGTAGCACAAAATAGTTTTTGTAAATTACTTAATAAGCATTTAGATTGTTTCATACATATTCTTATTTAAAAATCTCACAACCACATTTAATTTTTTTTTATGAGAAATTTAAAATGAATGGAAAGATTTTATTTAGCAATAATATTTAGTCAATACAGTAGAACCTCATTCAGTTGAACCATCATAGGTTGAAAACCTCTAAGTCTCGAAAAAATATTTTGTATCGTTCACTTCAAACACCAAAACCTTTATTGTCTGTAAGTCAAAAACTCCACAAACCTCAAATTTTTTGGTGTGTTCTTTGAAGTTTGACTTATAGAGGTCCTTCTGTATATATTTTTATTTGTTTGCTTTATATTTTAAATGTTTAATTTACATAGTATATGTGTAAATAAAATAAAACAATCAAATTATATAACAGTTTCAAATAATCCTGATGAGTCTTTAGGCCATACTGTGTTCAGAAAAATGACCCATACAGATAAATAACTGAATGGTCAATCTCATCACCATCCAAAACCATTAGCTACTGTGGGTAAATCTTTGTTTCAGAGAGCACAAGATTAGCTATGTAATGAAGAGTTCTTCAATTAAAACTTACTTCAAGCTGCCTAAGAAGATTAGTCAATTTTTACCACCTGTCAGGAGTCATATAGCTCTAAAAGAATAAGGCATATGCAAAATCTAAAGCCACTGTGGCCTCTCCTATATCGGCCAAAATAAAAAAAATATAGGGACCCACAACATAAAGCTGACGTGTTAAATACTGACACTCTACGAAGTCTGCAGTTGCTGAACATTCAGAAGAAGGCTCCTAAGATTATCTTTGATTCGACAAACCACAAATCCTTGCCAAAGAACACCAATACCTACCTAGAATGGGGCTATTGAAATTAAAAAACATCCAAGTTTCAATAAAGAAGATGGTTGGAAGTTAACACAAGTCTGGGATCTGATTATACATTTAATTAAATCGGAACCCAAAAGACCAATTGCCAGACCTCAAGACACAGTGAGCTCTTTCTGCGTAGATCGGAACACTATCAATGTTAAAAATTAAATTGAAGGTAGACACTGTAACAAACTATTCTGGACAATCTACATGTTAGTTCGCTGCGTGACCAAGATGGCTGAAAAGCTTTCGAAATGTCGGGATCAAAATTAATAAATAACCATGATGAAATCTGTTTCAATTAGTTTTATTTCAATGAGTTATATTTGAGTAAACAAAAAAAATCATTAGTCAATAATGTTTTTTTTAAGGTAGCTCAGCATAGTGACAGCACTGTACCTAATGTTCAGAACTGTACAGTCCAAAAACAGCAGCGAGCACTGAGAGAATGACAATCCTTTGCCAGTCACTACTGTCATGCCAGTCTGCTGTTAGAGAAATCCTGTTAATTAGGATGTGTATAAGAAATTTAGCTTTTGTTAAATATTCAGTTGCAATACAAATGTCAATATACTAAATAATAACATTGAGCCTACAACTGTTTAATTGTAATTACAGTAATGTAATGGAAACACTTCACTTATTTTACATCTAAACATTGCATTATACACATGAACACCATACGCAGTAGTGCATAGGTTCTGTGACAGACCCTTTTTGCGTTTAGTGGATAGTCATATTAGTTATATGTATATGTATCAATAGGTTTGTATTGTATGGATTAGCTCAATATGTGATGCTTGTTATTCAGCAAAAGCTCAACCACTTCGGCACCCTTGTGGTATTTGCCTATCAGCCTAATGTTTACCACATTCATTCTAAAGGCACTTGAAATTTTAAATCACCATAGGCAAACAATGTAGTCAGAAATAAAAAGCAATGGTAATCACTCTACTCTAGATTTCAAATATATATCATTTCTGTATGTTTTTCAAAAAATACTTATTAACAAATATGTTTTTTTTTGGTATGATCAACCTATGATAATGATAATTGTATATTTAAATATGTGAGGGATGTAAATTACAAAAAAATAATTAATTGTATTGAACTAATTAGTCTTGCATTGTTTCTAACATTTTACAAGATCTATATATATTATTGTACAGAATTATTTTCCTAGTTATCAAGTTAATCTCAAGTAATAATGAAGCTCATACTACCTATGTGATTGCTATTCTTATTGATTCTGTTTCCTTGTATTTCTATGGGTTTACTGCGAGCTGGACCCTGACCCATAGCTCTAGCGTTTGGTGTTTTGTTGTTGCCAGCCCCAGCGTTTCCTGTTGCTAGAAAAAGGTAATGATTCACAGTAACAGTTTTCTGAATATATTCATGTAACTCTGCGGTACATCTTCGTACGTTATACCTACTAGAACTAGTGGGGTTCGCCTGCAAGTTTTCGCAGACTGTGGAGCGTGGACACTTTTTGTTGCTCTTCGTCACTGCGACAGTGCTGTGCGTCTGCTCTGATGGCTCCGGTCGACATTCTATTATCTTCAAGGATTTTATGTCCGCCGCACTGTTAGAAAAATATATCGTCAGTAACACCACCACGCTTGCTAATCATTCATAACAATGGATATTAAAACTTACTTAAGAGTCACTTTAGACTCGGGATACGGAAATCCGTTCCTAAAGGCTTTCGTTAGTGTGATTGTGGTTCCGTCCGCCTCGAGGATTGTACCTTGGTAACAACCCAGCGGCTCCCCGCAGTTCACCGACACGGCATAACCAACCCACTTTGACATTGTCTTTTATATCAATAGAAATTCACACAAAATTTACTTTTTCACTGTTTTCCATGTAAAATCACACAAAAACCCGAATTAACAGACATCACATTCCCAGAACAATAACGACGTCAATATTGATTTCAATAATTAATTATTTCCAGACAATAAAATTTTGGGTACAGATTACATATTACTGAATGGCATACACAGACTGCATGTAATGAACTCTATACAGAACTTTATTACTGGTCTCTGGTATACAGTTTGCTCCGAAAACAGTAACAATTAAGTGTGATTATTCTCTAAACGGTACGTAGTAGTAATAATATTCATCAAATAGGACAGCCATAGAAATTAACCCAACCAAACTATACTACACATATATTCGTTTACGCGTACACATTTATAGTCGTGACTGGCAAATATAATGTTTTTAATATAAAATTGCAATTAGGGCCTACAAAGTACAAAACTAGATTAAAAAAACAAGTCTAAAACTCCGACTCCTGTGAGTATAAATCATATAATATGTTATTACCGTTATAAAAATCTCGTATCAGTATGTTCGTACACGTTAATCTTGAAAACCCCTAAACTAATTTCAAATAAATTTATGAATGGATATTGTTGGTCCAACTTCAGAGATAGAACAGATTTTATTTCATATAATTGACATAACTCTGGACGCGATAGCTGGCGCTTTGGTGGATTTATTGCCTACTTGATAGGATAGAACTAGATGTGCCTTGCCAGCTAGTAATATATGAGGTAGAAATCTAGCACTAAATTCTCCCTTTATGATCCATTTTATTAAAGACTATGTGACTGAACGTGTTTCTAAAATTCTTTTTGTTGATATCATTAAAAAATAGGGAAATTTTATCATTTATTTATTTTCAAAAATTAACTAGATAGCTCGGGAAATATTACTTTACTCCCTACGGTTATTCATAAGCCGACTAAAACCCTTTCTATCATACCATGGATTATGAACCATTGTCACGATAAAAAATATGAATTATATAAGTTTTACTTCTACCAGTCAATTCACTTAGAGGTTACTTTATGCTATTTACTAATAGACGTACACAATATTTTTATATATTAGGATAACTCATAGTGTGTTAGAGTATAATGAAAATAGAAGAGACTAGTAAAAATTAGTAATACTTTTTGCTTTTTGCCTTTATTATGTCTGTAGTACTAGCGTTGCCAGTTGGTTATATATTTAACAAATTTTTTTTGTAACTTTTCACTTTCTTGTGTAGCTAAAAAAGTACTCTCTGTAAAACTTTTGAATCTTTTAAGAAGTTTTCATTCGTTAGAAAAGATTATATTATATTATATTTGTTACAACACTTCATAGCTACAGTTAAATATTTGTTAACATTACATTGTAGTGGTCGATCAGTAACATGAGCTCTTAAGATTTTACTAATACGAAAACAAACGCGCTTAAAGAAAAAAAATGCCTCCCTTTAATTTAAAATAATTAATAGGTTTCAGCTTGTTTGTAGTATAAGAAATATTAATTTCATTTTTAACTTATAGGCTCTGGTAACACTGTATACCAGCCAGATGCAATTAGACCGCAGTGTGGTTGCACATGTGCAGAGTTATAGTCATTATTGACAAAACGAAACAATGTGTATATGAATGTACTGTGAAACATGATAAAAATTATCTATTATTTAGCTACATATATATTTTGCGTTAAATATTTGAATTAAATAATATTGCAAAAGTGGTTAAGAATTTACGTAATTTTAATCTTATTAGGATTATTTTGGGGTGCATTTAGTTTTTTAGTTAAGAGGTTTTTTTAATCAAATCTGTGTCAAGAGGTACCCGTGTAATTATTTCGTTTCGTTTTAATTCCTCATAAGTACTTCTAGTAAGTAACCTTGTAATGTTATAAAAAAAGTAGTTTCATGTGACTCAGTTATATTTTAATAATATTACTATTACAGTAATTATAGAGATTGTTTTAATATTTGTAATAATTTTATGTTTTTCTTTTTAAACTAGTTAACATAATTTAAATATTAGAAGTTAGACATAATATAAAAATACATGGTCCGTGTCTTTTCAGTTAACTTTTATTATAATATCGTTCATTAAAGTAACTAATTGAAGCCGATCACAATTTTATTTTAAGTTGTAGTAAATGTTAGTTCGCTAAATTGAAACTATCTACTTTCTTATAGAGATTAAAAGGTAGTTATTGTCAGTGAGTGTTTTTGCCGCATCCCGTTGAAGATAAGAGATATAGGCGTAGTGATTCCGGTAATGTTGATGGTATTTACAGAGGAAGTAATGATATGGCGGAGTGGTGTTGCAGGTCCGGTGCGGTGTGCGGTGAGGGTGTGGGTGCGCAGAGATGCAAGAGCTGCTGGTGAAGGAGAACGCGTCGTGGCGCGCGCCGGTGTCGTGGCGGTGCGTGTGCGCGGCGCTGGCGGCGAGCGCGCTGGCGCTGGCGGCGGTCGCGCGCATCGACCACGCGCTGCCGGACCCGCTGACGCGCGCCTCCGCGCCTCCCGACCGCTTCATAGCGGAGATCGCATACGAACACCTCCTCAACTTGACCTCCATCGGACCCCGGGTCGGTACCGCACTCCTCACCGACAAACGCGACCACTTCTAATTATCTTCTAAATAATTTATCACTGAATTAACATCAATCTATGTAAAACATAAAAAATGTCCCGCTAAAGATAGTAATCGTACTGATCAAATACTACAAAACTGCTCACTACTTTAGACAGTGAGAACTGGCATCTGTAAAAGTAGAATGTGGTATACAAAATGTTATAGTTGATGTTCATATATGTGCAACAGCCTATATCAGAATAGGACAAGGTATGGTAAGGATAAGATATAGTCGATGGAAAGAATGAGGTTGACGGCGAATATATAGTATGTGAAGGTAGCGCGTGTGGGCGAGCAGGTTGCCGGCAGCTACGAGAACGAAGTGTCGGCCGTGCGCGTGATCGTGGAGGCGGTGCGCGAGATCGCGCGACTCGCCTCGCCGCACAACCGCGTCGAGTTCGAGCTGCACTCCGCATCCGGCGCCTTCCCGCTCGACTTCCTCGACGGTGAGCGCGCACCGCATGAGCACGCACTGCGTGAGCACACACCGTGTGAGCACGCGAGTGACGGGCACCGCGTTCCCTTTGCAGGTATGAACAACGTGTACCGCGGCGTGCAGATGGTGGTGGTGCGCGTGTCGGGGCTGGGGGGTCGTGCGGGGGGTCGCCGCTCCGCGCTGCTGCTCAACTGCCACTTCGACACGGTGCCTGACAGCCCAGGTACCTCTTCGTACATACACCACACGTTAACACTGCACACTGTTGCTCCCAAAACTACTAATCAAAGCACAACAAAAAAAACATTAAACGTTAAATACATTTTACCTCCTTCAAAACCATTTCCATGCATCCTGCTATTGGCTAAACTTTACCGATTACTGTCACACTCGTCAAGCTCGTAGCATACAGCTCCATACCCTAAAACCTTTCACAACATACGGACTACCTAACGTAAAATGTATTGATCAAATGAGAATGTTAGTTCTTAGAATTATTTCAACCAAGCATTTAAAATTACAAATAAAAAAAATACCAGTTACTTTCGACAAACCATCTTCAAACTTAAATTCAGCGCCGGCCATGGTGTTTGCTGGATCCCCTCTGTGGAAGCTGGAGGCTTTACATCTTGCTGCTGTGTATGTAGACACGGCGGTAAGGAAGGCAAGAGGAGAACCTCCAGCTTCCACGGAATTAGTGATTAGGAGGTAGAGAATCCGCATCGATCTGGTGTTGTAGGGGGCACGGTTCCCTGACGTTTCGTCTCGTGCAGATACTGTCCGGGCAGGGATGCTTCGGGTGATATCTGCACAAGAGCGTGCGCAAGGAGCCGACCGCCGCCTGCCATGAGTGCGGTGCGGCGGAGGATACTGCGCAGTACACTTTGTCTGAATGTGCTGCGTGGTCCGGACCGGCGGAGGGAACAGACCTCTTGCTACCGGGTGTAGTGAGAGCCACGCTCGGTAGCGAGAGTGTTTGGAATGAGGTGACCTCCTTCTGTGAACATGATATGAAGCAGATCTCCACGGGAACCCTCAATGCCGTAGACGAATTGGCGGTCGAAGTGGCCGGTACGCCAGTGCCCTTCTACCGTCTTAAGCCGAACTGAGGGGGTTGAGTCGGGGGACTCGCCTCCCATTGCAGCAGTCTGGACGACTGCAAGGGCAGGTAGCCAGGCTGCCCGGATGGGGCTTGGCTTTCCATAAGGCCAGGCCGGTCGTTGGGGTGACGCGGTGATTGCACGCACGAACCCGCACTGCCCCGGGAAGGCGACAGACGGCCGTGGGGTTTTAATGGGTATTCTCGGCGGTTGGCGCCGGGTGAGTCCCACATACCTCTCTCAATCCCCCCGGGCTTAACTTAAATAGCATATTTAAATAACTTTTTTGTGGTTATATGTACAAAAAAGTATTTAATTTAAAGATATATTTTAAAGCATTTCCAGTAACATGTTGCGTTATTGTGTATAATAGATCTTTTTAATAGGAATAGTTCCGTCGTTCGTCGCTATACGATTGCAGTGCTCTTCGAGCATATTTTTTTTACTAATACACTTTATTTTATTATAAGATAAATTTTCAACCACGAACGACTGGAGATACATAAATATGTATCCATATTAAATTACATTAATAAGCATATATACCATACTTATAACTTACGTTTTGAATAATTTTCAGTATATATCATCGCCTCAACCTACTTTATCCATTACAAAAATTATTTTAAACAATTCGTGAAACAAAGTATCATAACAGCCTTCTGTTAGTTTTTATTGTTATCTAGATTTTACGCGCGACTTCGCTCGCTTTAATAGTGATTTTGTCGAACAAATCGGGTGACGTAATAAAGAGTTTCATACAAAGTTTATTCCTCTCTGTTCCCCACTTCTGAGTTTTTCTAGAGAAAAGGTAGCTTATCTCCGTCCACAAGTTCCCATCTATCTCTATACTAAAACTAATAATCGATTCAGCGGTTTAGACGTGAGAGCGTAACAACCAAACTCACTTTCGTATTTATAATATTAGTATGAATATATGTAATAATGACAATTATTTTTTTGTTAACTTGTTGGAAACTCACCGCGTCTGTGTGAATATATTTCAATTCTGGTGGCAGAAACATTCACAACTATAGTCGTGTTTCCAAATACGAGTTCTCTATATAATTAGCATGTCATTGTAAGTACGTTAAATACTCGTAGTGTTCACGGCCAATGATGTGATCACAGTTATATTATATGAAATTTGACATGGCGAGGTACTATGCTATAAACTAAAATACAGGATACTTTTTATTACTAAAAATAAAAGGTATGCGTAATTGCACTACCCAACTAAAAACCATAACAATTAAGAACTTGCACTGGGTTGATTTCTTTGCAGTTTTTATACAATTTACTTAGTTAAGTTCAAGTGAGTCACTTAGCTGATACTTAAACTACAAGTATATGGACTATCTACAATATCGGACTGCTAACAAATATATCTTTCTAAAGTTTGAAAAATCCAAAAGTGCACGCCTTATAATCTATTTATTTTATTTTTTTGTTTCTTTAATAACAACTAAACCACATCGAATCAGTCCGTGAAAAGTAATAGGGTTCTATTCCTAATTATACTGAAGCGTAAAAGAAAGAGATTCGATTAGTACAGTATTTCGGTCGTTATCGTGATAACATACAGGAGCCGCACATACAGACATATGAACCTCTAAGACAAAACATTTTCAAATAGCTTTTTAACTAATTTAAACAACAAAAATGGTATCAAAAATATCATGAGTGCTAAAAATAGTGTTTTTTCTTGATGTGTGTTTATATATTATTTTACAAGTACTATATATGATAAATAGAGACATTTGCGTGACGTGACAGTAGTACCCACCTCGACGCTTCGCTTATGAGGCATGCAATAGTTTTCGAAATTAAAACAACATTGAAAGAACGGTTTATATCACCATAGTCGTTACGTTCCTTGCCTTTAAATATTTATTACATCGTTCTTTATTTTTTCAAATACTTTGGATACCATTTATGTGGATTTTATGGATAATAGGATAAAACAGACAATTATATGGATACTCGGTTCTGACTGTTTGGTTTTGACGATGTATCACTCAAGTTCTATGGGTATAAAGTATACTTTTAGAGGTAAAAAATTGAAGTATAACGACTTCCGATACGACGCTGACTTTGAATATAGCGATTGGTTTTAATGAACCATTTGTAACAAGTTCCCAGACATTCCTTACACATACTCCGACCGAGTGTACAAATAAATACACAAACGTTAATTCATAGCATCATAAAGCTGTCTTTATCCTTTGTTCTCATCTACATATCGCAGTTATAATAATATACTTTTGTTTATAACTATTCGGGTAGGTACATTATTATGAGTGGAAGTGTGGCCGCTGTGCTTGGTCCCTGGCAACGCGAAAGACTGAAGTAACGTGGTTGTGCGATTCAATCAGTAGTTGGTCGGTGGTTGTAAGGCTGGGCAGTGCTATCACTCATTACATTAAGAAAATCTATATACGTTATAAAAAACAAGATAGCCTCATATATAAGAATAAGTTTATAATTTTATAGTCGGTCTCTTTATTATGGCTGCTTTGATGCCATGATTTAGTGACAAATAACCTCTGACACCGAAACGGAGTCGCGTGAATATTTAGTAAATATATGTATAAATCCCGAGCTAAATGGACCCCTAATATGTAGAAAGAAAAATAAAGTTTATTAATAAACAAGATCAGGTACTACAAAGATAATCACATAATAAATGCTATGAAACTATCCAGCAAAATCCCATACTCGGCTACTTGCTAGAGTATAACCTTACGGTAAGTAGCGCAGCGCTCGTTGTGTGAGTGTAGTTTATTACTCAAAATTAAATCCTTCCTTCAGTATAAGTAGTAGTCGGATAAAATGTACTCCAAGTTCTGACTCGATGTGTATTCGTAACTCGCCCTGGCACTGCTCGTTTTGAAACATAATTAAAGTACTTGACACAGTTAACTGTGTAATAATGCGTAATAAACGGTTTATTAGCACGTTTATTGAGAGTAAGCATGATTTGCTCGTTATAAACCTTATCTAGAGAGTATCTATACACCTGACGCCGATGTATACTTGTGTTTCCGTCCATGTTCCACATAACTAGGGTAAGTAGTTGCATGGCCCGCTCTAGAGGGGGGGGGTGAGCATAGGGGCGCTGTGGCAGCTGTATTTTTTTTTTAATAAATATTTGTATGGTGAATTTTACTAACAAAGACAAAATTTCACGTAATCGATTCTTCGCAAAAAAATATAAGGCTGCTGTATAGCTATAGCATAACTCAGGAAATCGTTGCAGAAGGAATATCTTTAAACCCCAATGAAATTAGAATAAATAGTCTTTGAAGGTTTCAGCTCTACACGGACGACCTTCAGTGACCACTCATGCGACAGGCCTCACAATGATCTCATTATGTTAATAGTCAATACCCTTCATGACAACACGCGTCTCAATGCACAACTAACCAGCCTGTAACATACTTTCTTTTTTGAAATATCTTTACGGATACCTTCTCAAGCTTGGAAATCTGAGAGAACTAAGTCAGACTGAACTGGTTATTGACGATATGCTGCAAAAAGTCCTATGTACAGACTTTTAATCGCAATCCGCACAGAGAGACTCATCGAGTGACAAATACGGATAAATATTCACTGAAAAAGACAAAACAGTGACACAGAATCCCCCTAGTAACACCTAGCAGCATTAATTAAAAAAGCCACATTAGTCTTAAATCCATCGTGTGGCAGGAATTGGAAACTGCTACGCCTTTCTTACAGTTGCCGGACGCGTGTAGCGTCTCGAGATGTCTCACACTTATGAACTCTCTTGAGCTTGAATAAACCCCGGACTCCTCTCAGGAACTAGTACCGTCGCATGCGAGGATATCCGTTTGTTATAAATACAAATGTATTTGTGTCCTTTAGGCTCATGTGCGTTGTTCCTGATCTCTGGTAACACTGGCGTTTGAAGTATCGCCGTGGTGCGTTTTAGTGGGTAGTGTTAGGTGATTAGCATCTGATGAATCTCTTTACTTGCCTCTCTCGCAGTGGCCTGAGCCCGCGAAATGCGCTTGCGCGTTGCGTTGAGGAAGTCTTTAAAGAATAGGATTTTAAACATTACGTTTACAAAAAAAATTGCCTTTAGCTTAGCGTGTCCACTGTCATGTACCACATTGTCACTTTACACCAGGTAAGATTGTGTCAGTAATGCTAAAACTATAAACTCTTCGATAATAGTAGATTTTAAAATTTTAGGCGACTAGCGGCCGACTATTACCTCTGAATAATATGACATTGAGAACGACGCTAAATACCGTTAAAAACGTGGAAACCTAGAAGTGAATAATATAGAGAATATTTATACTGAGTGTTCCATAACGTTCCCACACATTCATCCTCTAACTGTGTTCTTTTGATGAACAAAGCAATACTATAAATAAATAATAGTTAAAAAAAAAACTAATCGCGCTCTTATAGAAAACAAAACTAAAACATAGAAATTCATTTTAATAAATTTGAATTAAGAATTGTGTATTTTTTTTTTATAAATATAAATTAATCATAGTGTTAATAAGAAAAGCGTGGCGAGCTTGCTGTCAATAGTAATAAATATTTTATTGACAAATATGAGTAGAAGAATTATCATTTCGATAATATCTTAAAAATCACCCCACGCTTTTATTTAAATAAAAAACATTTTTTTCTTATTTACACTAGTATAAATTTGTATTTATTAAAAATAATACACTATTCTTATTTCAAATTTATTTTCTAGCTTGAGTTTATATAAAAGCGTGTTTTTTTAAACTAGTATTTATTTTCTACTTATTAGTTCGGTTTATTTATAAAAGCGTATTTTTTTAACTACTATTTTAATTAGAGCAATATTAATCGGTAGCTCAATCATCATTCATTACAATAGCGAACAAGACTCTTTCCTCAAAATTGTTAATTTAATTTCTTGCTTATTTTGTTGAATTAAAATTCTCTTTAGTATTCGAAAATTTGTTAAAATTACATATATCGATTAAAGACTATGATTGCAAAATTATAAATAACATCAATTCCTGCCTTATCGACTATAGATGAAAATTATGTAAACTAACAAATCTTATTCCGCAAATAAAATAATGAAACAAATTAGTGTATTGTCATCGATCCTCGAAAAGTCTACGAATTATAAATGAAATCTGACCGTTTGAAGTGGGTCAAAATCAAGACCAATGGAGTCGGTTACAAACATACAAACAAACAAGTGACGTTAATATAAAGCGTGTAATAAACAAATATGAACAAAACAATCAAAATCACATTACGGATAGTAAGTTGGTATATAATACGCATTTGGTATTACAAAGCTGATATTCAGCGACAGCGACCGGATGACATGATTATTACATAAAGCTGACACTGCCCATATAGCTGTGGTGGAGTGTGAGGAGCTAGATATATCGAACTAACTACTATATCTAATTGTAACCGTATCTATGTTTATGATCTGGTGTCGCAGTGCGACGCGGTGCGGCGTCACGCAATAACCGGCATCTATTTAACCTTGATTTTTTTCACAATAAGATCGTAATTATCTCGAGTTATGTTCATAACTTATAGTATGATCGACTCCGATGGTGTGGACTGTTAGGGGAAGGGGAGACCCGTGCAGGGGCGGGGAGGGAGAGTCTAGATCATGCAGTAAATTATTTCGTGTAGCTTTTATAAGTTTCCATTATATCATTGAACGTGTATTAGAAATTACTGCATTTCTATGAGTCGTATGAGATGAGAGTAATTTAACTTTGCTGAAGTTAGTAAGCGGAACTCGTGAGTTGTAAGTTATGTTGTAGTGCCCTTGACTAGAGGTGTTCATGTTAAAAATATATCGAACATCATTACAGCGCCGCTATCTTAGCTGTTTTAGTGTCTGCAAGACAGTTGCGACTGACGAAGGACATTTGCCCCTACGGCAGTCACTACTGTTACTGGAATGTAATGAAACGGTCACTTTGCCGAACTGGGATAATAAAGAAACTATACTCTTTGCTTTTCAAAAGATTACCGTCACGGCATGTAACTACGTTAGTAACTAACATTAAAATAAAAAACTTGGTCAGTTTTATTTTACGAAATAAATTAACAAAAATTTTGTTTAATGTGACCTTTAAACATATTTATAAAATATATTGCAGGTAAGTGAACATTAAGTAAGTAAATAATTTACAAATATACCCAGAATTATTATGAGTCAAACAAACCAAAAATAACTTGTTAAAGAGATACCCATCAGTAAAATGTCCAGTTTTCATTGGGAAAAATATAACATATTACATTTAAATGGTGGAATAAAATTAGACAGAACCGAAATAAAGAATTAACAGATAAATAGAAACAAAAGAAAAAGCCGGTTTCTTTACGTCACATTTTCTTAGGTAACAAATATAAAGGAGTACTTAAGTTATATTATTTTGCAAACGACGTATTGTTTCATTACACTTTAATGTACATAAAATAAATCGTATTATAAAAAAAAGATGTGTGCTCAAGACTATACGGTAGAAGTGACACATCACTCGCTCCTTTAGTCGCCGCGAGCCGACTTTACCCGAACGAGCGTCACACAAAAAGGTTGCCGATCAGAATTTCAAGGCCCTCATATAGATTAACGCTTTAATATTGACCACTGATCTATTTTAAGTTCGTGGGATATCATCTTTGTTAGACTCCAGTTCGAAAGCCTCTCGACAGGTGCATTTGCACGGGTTGATCTTGAAACGTAAAAAAATTAAAGTTATTGTGATGAGGTCATGGCCACTATCTTGCTTGATCCCTGAATATACATCGGCTAATCCCGGACTACGAGGCGTCTAAACGCCAGGCTATGCCCGGTGTTACACCTAGTTCCGATCGTGCCTACACCTCGATAGTTGGAACCATCTACGCGATTCCTACGTGCGCGTGTCAATTGGTTGATTTAGAACCATTATAGAGCGCGGCCTCTACGTTTAATGGGCTCATTGTCTATTGTTATCTCCGGCGCCTCTCCCACACCCCCCCCCTCTCCCTCCCCCTCCCCCTCCCTCCACACACTACAGTAGTGCGTTATCTTCAGGTGATATAATCATTCATAAGTGTTAGCAGCCGGCGCACCTCCACCCGTCTTGCGGTTACCTCTATATCGGTACGCAAACACGCACTTATGTACACCGTGTATTGTCCAACACAGCAAGTGATACCGTGTCCAAACACGCTGCCTTCTACTTTACCTGAATAAAAACCAATGAATAAATTATAAATTTCGTTTAGTAGTATAGTAACTACGTAATAACTAGATAATGAGCAAAACATATCAACTGTAATTTTATTTCTTGAAAACAGAGAAACCTTTATACCGTTTACCGCTCCAATAGAAATATATTATAATAAGAGTAGTAACTTGGTGATTTTATTTATTTCTAAAGCATTTTTTATCATTTCGTTCCGATTACTTTGGGTTCTACTTGCTAAAACCACGTTAAGAGTTGAATGACTCGCCTTGAGAATTAACACGTTGTTTGCGGCCTACTTTCATAAGGTTTCTACCACTGACGAACCATTTTCTAAAATCCTTCAAAATCGTCCAAAATGATCCATACGGACTCCTCGGGGGCGATTTCGTACTTTAAGGGGTTCATGACTGCAAAAACAAAATCTGTGGGTCCGTGAGCTGCAAATGTAGGCCAATAATAGTGAATTCCATTTAAGCAAGTCGTAAAGAAAAAATTACTTTCTAAAAATAAATAATAAAATTTACTTTAATACTATAATCGTATAAGTAAATGTTTCTAAAAGGTAAATATTTATAGATTTCCATGAAGATATCGAGCTAAATTCAGAGAATGTCAATATAAGACAAATCGTGTCATCAAATAGGGGGTCCACCCAATACGGTAAAATTTGGTAGGGGCTCTACGAGACAAAAACGTTTGAAGATCATTGCTCTACATTGAAACTGTGCAAGACAGTCTGACGACTTTTAAAGCTTTCTGTGTGTTGACGGGTGACGTCTGCCTACAGAGTGTGCGTTTCGTAACAGTCCATTGACTGAATCGTTTAATAGATTAATGTCAATGAAACAGTGTCGAGCGCTAATTTATACGTAAATACAGAGGAGCCAGTGTTGGCAGACACGTAGAAAGTTATTATTGTGATGATGATAATATGATCCAACCGATTTCGGTCACGGCGACAACTTCAACTCCGCTATGTTCTATCATTTCGTTTGTGCTGTTACGCGACCACTGCGGTTGGCTTTTAAAAAAAACTTACAACACAAACTTTACAGTTTATTTCAATACATTATTAAAACTCATAAAAGCTTTGCTTTGTGCTAATTCGAGGCTTTATTGCAGCGTAAAGTATCTACACTTCGCGTTGTATGAGGACTAACAGATTTAAGAAACTAATAAATTCTATAAACGAAGAAAATGTCATTGCGCTGTTATAAACTGTGAGAAAAACAATATAATGTTAACTCATCGAGTATCTGGAACAGTGTAGGGATGTAACAGTGCGCTCGCATATGGCTTATGTAGTCAATTTTGTCCGGAAAAGGTCCTAACATATTGGGGGTAGGCACACCGTAGACATATCTGTAATTAAATACCGCAAGTAGTCGGGCTTTGAGCCCAATTTGTATTCAATTCAAAGCGCCGTTGGGTTTTGAACTCATGGATTTTCTTTTTAATGTAAGTTCTCCAATCTGGTCTAATTGCAGTCTGGTCCTGGGAGGACCAAATTAAATGGCTCTATGCATCACTTTTTAAAGTGCCGTTTTAAGCACGTCTTTGCATCTAAGAAGTTCTGAGTAGAAGACGCGCTTCGGCACTCGTTGCTGTGACACTCACGTCACGTCCCCACAACACTGAAGTTGTCATATCATGAGAGAGACTCAGTGCCACCTACATTGGTTTTGCAGTGAACTTTAGTATCACGCACCCGATCAGGCCAACGAATTTTCATTATCTTCCGTTCCGACGGCAAGACCCATCAAGATTGAAAATTAGCTGTTGCAGACCATTTGGGGATTCAGCTATAAAACATACATCGTTTGCATATAAAATTTCGGTTACAGAGGCGTGCGAGATATTTGTTACTATTGTATTAGGGCTGTAAAATTCTTGTAGTTTCAATAAAATAATTGTACTTTATAAAATTGTTAAATTTTACGTGCAGATTCGCTCGCGTTCATATTCATTTTGTCGGACAAATCGGAAGATGCAATAAAAAGTTTTACACAAAGTTTATCTACCCCTTTACCTCACTTCCAATGATGTTTTCACGAGAAAAAGTAGCCTACCATCATCTCCAGGTCTCTATCTTTATACTAAAATTCATCATAATCTATTCAGTGGTTTAGGCGTGAAAGTATAACAAGAAAACAAACAAACTCACATTCGAATTTATAATAGTAATAAAAAAAAAATTTTTACTCAATTGGGGGTAAAAGAACAAGCGTGTTACCGGATGGTTAGTAACCACAGCCGCCCATGGACACCCACATCGCTAGAAGAGTCACAGATACGTAGCCGAGTATTTTAAGTGAAGTATGTGTGGCGGTGCGCGTGTGCGCGTGTGCGCGTGTCGGCAGGCGCCAGCGACGACGGTGCCGGGTGCGCCGTGCTGCTGGAGGCCCTGCGCGCGCTCGCCCTGCGCCCGCAGCCCCGCGACCTGCTGCTGCTGCTCAACGGCGCCGAGGAGAACATCCTGCAGGCCTCGCACGGGTTCGTCACCACGCACAGGTACCGCCCTACTGTCCCCACTGTCCCCACTGCCCAGCCCTAGCGCTCCGCCCCCCTGACCGCAGCGCTGTGCCCGCAGGTGGGCCGGGTCGGTGCGCGCCTTCCTCAACATAGAGGCGTGCGGTGCGGGCGGCCGGGAGGTGCTCTTCCAGGCGGGGCCGCACGACCCCTGGATCATGGAGGTCGACTCTCATTTATTCAATCTAATCGTATGCACACCAACTCGATCACACCACACAATCCTATTAATTAATACTATATACCATTTAGTCATGTATATGAGTGCGGTGTTGGTATGTTTAAAGTTTCAAAATAAAACCAGCACGTTACGATTTACACATAACGTCAGGTGAATGTCCTGATCCTCTTATAAAAATTGATGCCAACCATCCACCTTTGCTAGTCGAGAGTTCTTTCGTTGCAGAATCTTAACTAAACAGCAAACAGTTTTCTTCGCATAATTTCCGCAAAGCCAACTACTGCATTATAAATAGTGCGATTAATCAGATTCAGTGGCAATCAAATCTATCAAATTGCGCGAATGTAAATGAAATGGTCAATGTATTCTATAAAACTCTAAGACATGTTATTAGTGAAACTGTTCCGATATCCAAACGTCGTGACTTAAATATCCTATCTGGTTTTCTAAATCTTTGGTTAAGCTATTCAGCGAAAAAGAGAAATTAAGGAAGCGATTCAAAAAGTACAATAATCCGCGAGACTACCTTGAATATAAAATTCTTGGCACTAGGGCAAAAACATACAGCGAGAGTGTTACAATACGTACGTAGACAAGCAAGAGAAAAGTATATGTGTAAATCCTTAAAAATTTTGGTCCTACATTAAAGAACGCCGAAAAGGTAAATCGACGTTCCCCTCAGAAATGAGATGTGATGACACAGTGGCCAACTCAGGGATCGAAATATGCGATATGTTTGTCAATTACTTCTCCTCAGTATATCAGTTGCAACATAATACCGTACCTGTTGACATCAATAACACTGGCCTAGGATTCTCCCAATTCATAATGCCCAACAATGCATATAAGCGAGGGTGTAATATTACAAGCGATAAATGCTATGGACGCTAACAAAAGCGCTGGTCCTGATGGTATACCACCATATTTTATTAAAAAAACAGGTAGAGCCTTAACTTTACCATTAAAAATCATTTTTACAAATTCACTTGAATCCGGCACATTCTCCTGTTACTGGAAGCAGGCTCATGTAGTACCAATTTAAAAAAAAGGAAACACAAGTGACTATAAAAACTATCGACCAGTGTCAATACTGTCATGTTTTTCCAAAATTGAGCTTGACTGGCATCTAAGGCAATTCATGACATCCCTACAACATGGTTTCTGTAAGAACATCTACAAGTAGTAATTTGATTGTGTACTCCTCCGACATAGCTCCTGTTATGGACAATAGGGTCCAAGTTGCTGCTTTGTACACTGATTTTAGTAGCGCTTTTGACCTCGTAAATCATGAAATTTTATTAACAAAGCTCTCGCACTATGGCATTGGGGGTACCTTGCTTAAATGGTTTAGGTCCTAATGCGATAGAGTATCGAGGATTGTTATGAATGGATATAAGTCCGATCGCTCTTACTTTGCATTTTCCGGCGTACCCCAGGGATCCGTTTTAGCGCCTAGTCTTTTTATTGCATTTATCAACGATATAGTTACCCATATCAAATACAGTAGATGTGCTCTCTTCGCAGATGATTTAAAGCTATATATGCACATAAAAACTCTAGATGATGCACAGTAACTGCAAAATGACCTAAATGCGGTAGAGGCATGGTGCAATAACAACCAAATGATGTTAAATCCGACTAAATGCGTACATGTTAAATTCAGTCGAAACAAGGTCCGCAATTTTCCCACTATATACAAGCTGGGCAACAATATTGTAGCAGAAGTTAAATTCTCGATCTCGGTGTTCTATTTGACAGCTCGTACAGTTTCAGAGAACACATCGACAAAATCGTCAAAAGCGCGAATAGAGTTGCCGGTTTCGTTAAGCGGTCATGTCGTGAGTTTCGTAACGTACAGACACCAACGCTACTTTATAACTCCTTGGTACGTAGTAACCTCGAGTATGCCTCAGTGGTGTGGAACCCGCGTATCAAGTGCATGTAAACCGCTTGGAAAAGGTGCAAAGAAACTTTACTAGGTTTTTGGCTTATAAGGATACTACCTGTCCTAATGACCTTAGCTACGAGGAACGTCTTGATCACTTTAAAATGTCCTCTTTAAAATCTCGCAGGGATATTGCGGATCTCGTTTACCTATATAAACTCGTGAATGGAATACTTGACTGCCCTGAATTATTGTCTAAAATATTCTTAGTAATCCCACGTAATGGTTTCAGGCTTCACACTAGAAACACATTCCTAAAAACAAAGTACAAAACCAACTTAGGTAAAAGTGCGTTTTTGAATCGGGCTATTGATCTATTATAATAATCTTTATAAAAACAATAATACCATCGAAATATTTGGCAACTCACTTGATTCATTTAAAAATAAGTTACACAATGCTTGCTATTATGTTTGCTAGGTAAGGTTTTGCATGAATAATTTAGATTTAGAAATATATATACATTTTTTTTTTTAATTTTACATTGATTTGGAAATCTCTCATAATACATTATTTGCTTTCTCAATCATGATTTCACTTGTTTGTATATTTATGTTTGTTAAACTTTTAGACTTAAATTTGTTTCATATTTATCTGTGAAAGTTATGCATGTCTATAATTATTGTACCGGCATTGGAATCGTTATTCGTTATGTTTTGTATATTAACTTTATGTCTGTGCAATGTTGACTTGCTATATATAAATAAATAAATAAAAATAAATAACGATATATCCGTACGCAACAGCAACTTGTAATATGCCGGTGCAGGTGTACGCGGGCGCGGTGCCGCATCCCTTCGCGTCCTCGCTGGCGCAGGAACTGTTCCAGAGCGGGCTCATCCCGGCCGATACGGACTATCGCATCTTCAGAGATTTCGGGAACCTCTCAGGTGACGCCGCGCGCTAAAACAAGTTTATCTCTGGTCAGCTCGAGAGCGCCGAGCGACCCGACCGTCCTGACGTGTTGCAGGCGTGGACCTCGCCTGGAGCGCGAACGGGTACGTGTACCACACGCACCTCGACACCGCTGAGAACGTGCCGCTGCCGGCGCTGCAGCGCACCGGCGACAACGTGCTGGCGCTCGCGCGAGGTGCTCCCCGCTCTCCCCCCGCGCTCCCCCAGCGCCGCCCCCGCGCCACCCCCGCGCTCCCCCCGCGCTCCCCCGCACGTGTCTGAACATTCCGCTGGTGGGCCGCAGGGTTGCTGCAGAGCGAGGAGCTGGACTCGGAGGTGGACAGGACGTCCCGGCAGCCAGTGTTTTTCGATGTGCTGGGCGCGGTGGTGGTGTCCGCGCGCGCTCCGGTGGCGCTGCTGGCTGCGACTCTTACAATTGCTATCGTAATTCTCGACGTGCATCTGAGTGCCCTCGCTGCTAAGAGGGAGTGTAATTATATATTTTTCTTATGTGGTATAGGTATACCCGTCTGGCTAACTGCTATCTTCAAATTGTAAATCTGCCTCCAAATATTTGTATGTTTATTCTGGTAATCGCATTAGGGAGCCAATCCCCCATTAGACCTAACGTGTATATCATCTTAGGCCACATCGCCATTTAACATCAGTTGAGATTGTAGCCATAGCGCTAATGTTTAATTATAAAAAATCAAACATCGTATTGATGAAATTATTAGGTTAAAATCCAATTTTGCCATAATAAAACTAAGTATGATCCAATATATGCGTAATGATAATAGATAAACTAAAAATACACTTTATATATATATATATATATATACACTTTATATATGAATCATCATAATATATGTATGCACATAACTTCCGAACAACTGTACCAAATTCAATACAGTTGAGTACAGTGAATATTTAAGTCCACGGTAAGACATCGGAGGGACACAGCACTCACTTTGATATCTTTCATAGGTGATGTCGTTATTAAATTTATGCAGCATAAAAAAGTGTAGTGCGCGTGGACATATACATGTTAACGTACGTGTGGTCGCTGACTCAGTGTACGTGCGGTGCGGGTGGTGGTGGCGCGTCGTGCTGGCGGCGCTCGGCCATCTGCTGCGCGCGCAGGCCGCGGGCGTGCTCGCCGCCGCCGCCGTCGCGCTGCTGCTGCACGCGCTCGGCGCGAGGCTCTCGTTCTACGCGCACGGCTGGCTGCTGGCGCCGCTCTACGCCGCCCCCGGTACGTGTGCGCTGCGTGCGCGCCCGACGGGGGCGGCGCGGCGACTGAGCGCGTGTGCGTGTGTGCCTGCAGCGCTCGCGGCGGCGTGGGGCAGCGCGGCGCGGAGCACGGGGCGCGGGTGGGCGGCGCGCGGGTGGCGGGGCGCGGCGGCGTGGCGGCAGGCGGGGGCGCTGGCCGCGGCGGCGGCGCTGGCGGCGAGCACGGCGGCGGGGCTGCGCTCGGGGTTCCTGCCGCTGCTGTGGGCGCTGGGCCCGGCGGCTGCGGGAGTGGCGTGCGGGGCGGCGCGCGCTACCGCGGACGGGCGAGCGGCGGCGTGCGGGGCGCTGGGGGCGGTGCTACCGGCGCTGCAGACTTGGTACCTGGCGCTAGGGTCGCTGCGCATGTTCGTGCCGGTGTTGGGCCGCGCCGGGACGGGACCGGTGCCGGCTGACGTTAGTACTATTTTGTTATTGATCTCATATATATTATTCGTCATATATAATTAATTAAAAGTATCCAGTTATAAATATTTTTTAACAAAAATAATCTACAAAACAGGTGATCATGGCAGTCCTAGTGTCTACATTGGTGCTCACGGCGTGCAGTTGGATCTTGCCATTAGTAGTCGCCGCTCGCGACCAGCAAAAGTTGGTGAGTAGAGGGAAGACGGTCGGGATCGCTCTGAAGCTAGTTTCAAATTGAGCATACGGGAAACGAACGCGTGCAGGTGTGGGCGCTGGCGGGTGCGTGTGCGGCGGGGTGCCTCGCGGTGCTGTTGGCGCCGCCCTCGGCCGCGTACTCGGTGTCGCGGCCGCAGCGGTTAATGGTGTTCCACGTGCGTCGTTCGGTGCACGCGCCGGGAGGAGGGACAGAGAGCGAGGAGCAGTTCTTTTGGGTGCCGGAGCTGGACGCGAACACGAAGCGCACGCTGCGCGCGGTGGCGGGGGCGGACGTGCACGCGGTGCCGGCGGCGGACTGCGAGCGCTGGCCGTACTGCGGCGTGCCGTACTACCTGCCCGTGCTGTCGCTCGTCCCCACCTCGTATCGGGTGTTCGCGGGCGCGGCGCCCCCTCCCCCCGCCACGCTGCACGTCCTGGTGCGGTGCTCGCGGTTGAACGACACGACGCAGCTGCTGCAGCTGGACGTGACGGGGCCGAGCCACGTGGTGGTGATCGTGTCGCCGGTGGCGGGCGCGACGGTCTCATGGTCGAGTGTGGTGGCGAGTCCTCGCGCGTGTCGCCGCTCCGGCTCCGCCCGCGACACGTACTTCTTCACGCTATACGAGGCGCGCGCGGGTGGTGCGGGGGGCGCAGGGGGCGCAGGGGGCGCGGCGGCGCGGTGGCGGCTGGACGTGCACCTGCGGCACGGGTTCGGCGCTGCGGGGAGCGCGCGGTGGGCGGACGTGTCGGTGGCGGGGCACACGCTGTTCGGGGAGCAGAAGCTGCAGGAGGCGCACCGGGCGCTGGTGGCGCGGCTGCCGGAGTGGGTGGCGGCGACGGGCTGGGCGGTGCACCAGCAGCTGCACCGGGTGTGACCGGGGGGAGGGGCCGGGGGGGTGGGGGGAGACGCCTTCACATCGGGTCACGTTAAAACTTTACAAAAGTGCAGTGTTTACTTGTCTCTCCGCAATGAACTCCTACTACCGCCAACACGAGCGGTACCCGCGGGGTCAGTGTCCCCGTTGCGCTCGAGTGAGTGCCGCCGCTCGCGGGCGCACACAAAGGGAGCACTACCATACGGAGAGCACGACCACAGTGAGGGCGCAGGGATTTATGTAACATCTGAACTACTTTGTGCAAAAATATCTTACTTACATTTATCCGCATGTTTGTCACGGACCAAAGAACCACTACGGTTACAATACAAGTACAATTTGATGTCTATGGAGTGAGAAAGATTGTTCTAACTGTCATTAATGCTTTAAGAACAAGTTAAGTGTACGAACTGCAGAAAAAAAATACATCACGAGGAGCACGCACGTGACACTACACATTTTAAAACCTCTGTCACAAATAGAAATATTCTGTACATAATCATTTAAATAAATGAGCTAAAATGCGAATAAGCCACTACACACCAAACTACTTAGAATCCATAAAAAACCTGACATAAATAATCCCATTTCATCCAACTTTCGAGCACGTTATATCGAACTGCACTGCCAACATAGATAAATTAATTGATTTTACACAAAATTATTCAATATTTAAAAAATATATTAATATATTTCTAAAAAAACCATACTAAAGTCCTTAAATAACATGTGCGCAAGACACAATTTAGAAATGTAAATATCTACCTCAGTAGTGAGTTAAGAAAGAAGACGAACAAATGTGGAAGCGGACCAAATATTACATACATACAAATATACAAACACGCTTACAACACAGTCTTTCCATTCAGAACGCGAACACCTTTCAACTAAATCACCTTTATCCTTATTCGTCTACTGTCAGATAACTGGCCCTTACAGCTTGTACAATACTAGCGTCATCCGGATATAGTTCTATCAAAACGCTTTGACAAACGTTAATATTTGAACAGTTTACCTTTATTTATCAGCTGTTTTCTTTCATCCCAGGGCTCCTAAACTTAAGTAAAATGTGTGCAATTCACACTCGATATAAGTAAAACTTTCAAAAACGTAAACTTCGAGAAAAGGCGCACGCACACGTAAAACGCCCAGTCTATGTGAGAAACACTGTATAATGCTTTCTATCTCATTCTCTCGCACGTTATATCCTATAGATGTAAGTGATTGTCTCCTTCTATTATACCTTTTTCGTTTCATCCAATTTGCTAAAATGCTAAAGAAGTTTTCCCTTCAAAAACAACAAAATATATTTACTGATAATATATATAGAACTTCATATAAAGTCATTCCATACTTGATTTTCTGTTTCGAAATGATGCACATAATCGTTTTTTTTCACTAAAGCATACTTGAGGGATAAGCAAAATTTCCTGATCGATATTTCCTTAACCGAAGTCATAATTCTAGGTTTACATAATAATGACTTATATAATATTCACTAAACCAAGGTTTTTGAAAAGGTCGCAGTCTTTTTTTTATACATATTTCTTCCTTTTTTATAATGTATAGATTTCAGCGTTTTGGCATCAATCTCATCTGATGTTAAGTGACAATGTGGCTCAATATGGTGGACACGCTAAACTACGCAATAGTGACTGTACTGCACCTGGTGTTAAGTACACCTGGCTCTCAAGTGCAACTGCCGGAACACACCTATTGGCATTTGGCGGCAGATTTTCAACTTGAGGGTGGTAGCAATCCAAGCGGGCTTTAGAAAGCCCTACCACCATGCTATGGCTTACTCACGATGTTTTCCTTCACATAAAGCTCAAGCTTATTGTAGGTGGTTGAATTCGAACTCGCGTCCCATGACGCGGCGTTCCTACACGCTACCACTAAGATATCATCGCTTCTAATAAATGACAATTACTTATTAGTGGTCTTTTTATATATAATTGTTACATATTGTTGAAGGTGCTTGTCACAGAATACAATGATACTTGTAATGCAGATAGGCACAAAATTTAAAACATACACATTATGAATCCAAACTGTTTATTTTTATAGACGTAAAATTAACAATTAATATTTATAATAAATTGTTTATTTTGTACCCGCGAACACTTAAGTTGAAGTTTCTAAGAATGGTGAAGGGTGTCGCTTCAAGGCGCCCTTCTTTACTCTTCACAGCGCACCAGCCTAGGGCGCCGCGGCGTACACTTTGGGAACCTCTGTCTTGAAGTTGTGCGTATGCGCATTGCAGAGAGAAGTCCGTAAATGGACTTTTTTAACCACGTTAATAAAAAACAAGGGGCACCTGTGTTGATACTCTTTTTCGTTACGGTGAGCCTCTAAATTCGTTTCGAAGACCCTAATGTTTCATTGTGCACTGAATATGATCTACGTGTTGTATCAAATAATGTTATGAACGTAACTGCTAATGTTGTAACAGCGAGCACCACTCACACCAATACGAAATCTATCGGTGATCTTTACGTACCCATTATAAGAAATTACAAGGCAATATTTGGATTGCTATCATGGTTAAGATGTTTCAATGAATAACATAAATTTTTGTATTTAAAAAATAAATGCACAAAAATTATATGTCTGTATCATTGAAACTATCCTATTCATCTATCCGGCCTCTTTTTTTTTTTATTCTAGGCATCTCGGTTCTCTTATGAGAATATTTCTGCTATTTTCAAGTGGTAATATTTGGACATTTTGGACAGATAAGACTATCTTCAACAAGATGGCGACTCTCTTGTTGAAGCTTTCTTGGGAGTTTTTGTGGCAAGTAATATATCATGTCCCGAATAATTATTCTTCACTTCACTTCACTTATGCTCTACAGCTACATTACATCACGTAAAATGTTGCCAATATTATACAATACAGGGCTAAAAAACTAAGTATATGAATAAAAATAAAAATCACAAAATAAAAACCAAGATCCCGCCAAAAACTCCCATATAACCCTACTACTTACGGTATTCAGAGCTCTAGCCAAGTTATTTTTTCTACATTCGCTTGCGTATAGAGTAATCAAGAGTATGAGATGACATTCTTGTTTAGAATAACGACGACATATCTTAGATCCCGTGAACATAACATTTTTAAAATATGGTGTCTTTACTAACAGTTGTACAACAAGCATATGTTGTGTGTTAATTGTATGTGAATATAAAATTTATGCCCTGATCAAAGAATTTCATTTTGAGTTATGTCGTCGATATACTTAGCAAGAATGTCATCTTATACAGTCTTGATTACTTCTTAATACAACTTGGCTAGGTTCTTAGAGCTAAAATAGGTCGTACAATTAAGCTTTTTATGAGAGTTAAGAAGAAATATTGCCGTGTACAGAGAGTATCCGAAAACTAGAATGCACTAGAATGGCATAACTTTAAAGAAAGTTTTATTATTTAAAAAAAAAGTAGGAGCTAAACAACTTTAATTTATACAATCACTTTAATTATTTATATACGTCGTACTATTATTAACTACTCTATTCAATCTATTTTAATTCATTATGGTAATTTCCTTGGACATACTTGACTTTATCTACATAATATCTTAATCTTCAGAGTTCAATGTTATCTGACATAAGCATCATTATGGTCTTTTATTGAAACATTATTATAAATATTTAGGTCGACACTGTTTCCCTTAAGAACATACATATTTGGAGATTTTTCCTCACTCCACGCCTTCCACACTCCATATATAATTGATTGAAGCATCTTGTAGAGGATTCAGCAGCGACGCAAGTTAAAGATCTAGAATCAGAAAGTCCCTCACTACGTCTGCTTGACAGCGATAAACTCAAAAACTATCGAACTGATATTTATTAGTTTTTAGTATTTTCCACCAATTTTATTCATTAGGGATCAGGGATATTTTCGTGTATAATTCATTAAAGGTTTTGTGCAATGAGTATGAATTAGGATAATGAATATTGAATATATCAGAAAAAATACTGTGAACTGGAAGCATTACTGGCGTGTGCAGCGTACTACCAGTTATAGAAAAACAAGGTAGTATTATAGAATTATACTTTTTAAAATTATCGTGTAAACTATAGCAGTGCTAGATATGTAAAAAAATATTGTTAGAAAATACTTTCAAACATATTTTTGCGCTGATCGATTTTTTGAGATAATTATTCATGTATTCTTTTACATTAAATTATTAGACATACATATATATCAGCTATACAAAGTCGTGGCGAGTAGATAGATATTATATTTTAACATTCGTCGGGTGTAACAGTTTTGGTTACTGGACTGCGACCACGATTTAATTTGCGTATATTCAGTAAACAAGCCGAGTACTAGGTATTTGTATCCAAAAAAATAGTAAAGATATACGTTTCGAATAGTTTTAAACGATAACAACCACGTGTCCACACTTTTGCATGATACTGCAATGATCCTAAGTAGGTATCGATTCCTAGTTTTAGTATCGATATTTATTATTGTGTAAGTTTAAGTATCATAAGAAAAGTATCGAGTACTGAATCGCTTCATCCCTATCACCGGTAAAGGGTTATGTTATGAAAGCCGAGGTTGAGGGCTGTAATTTTAAATGATTTTATATTTGGTATTTCAAAATTTTATCTGCTACAAATGAATTTTTTTAAATCGTCCTATAAATAATTTCTTTTATTCAAAATGTAAGTATAATCAGTACAAAGGATTGTAAATAATCCCATAAAATTAGTAAGATGGTATTTTCGTTATTTGTTTACAGGTCTTTGAGCCCAAAGTCTGCTTTAGTCAGGCAGAAAATCGAGCAGAATTATGAGAGGCAGAAACGCTCGAGCTCCCTGCGGTGGATCGCGGTAAATGGGGTCTTATTCGCTGTTTTCGCATATGATTTGTAAGTGCAGTATATTATAAAGAATATAGTTTGACTAAGAAAAAAAAAACCACAAGTCATAAGAACTTGCTTGTGATAATTTGTCCCGCTAAGATCGAACCTTTTCAATTCTGAACAGGAATTTAATAGCAAGTTTTCTTAAAACACCCACAAAATTTTTACATAAAGGAACTAGTTTGTAGGTAGACATTTAACATTATTTTCTAAGAAGAGTTTGCTACAAAAGTATAACTTCTCATCCCATAACATAGAAACAAATATTTAACAGTTGCTACTTTGAGAATAAGTTAAATTTAATAAATTATCTTTATCTAACTATCAGACGGATTTCATTATTATTTTTTATTTGAAAGAGCAAGCATTCAGGGAGCCTTTGGGCTATTTAACATCACAGTTCCACCAATTGGAGCAAAGTTGTATTGACAAAAATACAAAAATGGATAAAAATTATTATAGAAAACTTTATTTCCACGAGAATGAACTTACGGACACAGCTAGTTATATATAGGAACAGCCAATAGCACCTAGCAATGAGACAATAAATAACATACAGAAGAGATGGCATTAAAATTGAGAATTTTGTTAAGAAACAGGTTCTGTTATTAGTATCTGTATTATGTAGAGTTTACACTGTACAACTAATGAATCTATACTCAACTAACAATAAGAAGTAAATAACATAAGCAATATTTAAAACCATTTGTGGTTTGCTGTAATCTATACAGTACTGGGTATAGTTATGTGGCTTGTAACCTTAGATTGCATTTTTATACATGTACCATAAGCATTATACAGAGAGCACTTTACACCATAAAGTCAGAATTTATTTGTTGCTTTTGTTATAAAACTTATTGGGTACATCTGTGCTCTATGAGCTTTATAATGTAAATATTCCTTATATGATTTTCAAAAATTGGCATTTCTTCTGAGGACATTAAATGTGTGTGGGTGGTGGTGATGATAATTTACACTATCTTGTTTGGTATTAGATGCTGCAAGTGTTCCGAGTTCACTACTGTGCTGCATTATGTACAACTGTGTATCACAGTTATACTGGCTGCCAACACACTTCAGCACGGATTTCGTCTCATGTCATGTTTTGGCAATCATTTACCTGCGCCCTGCATCTCTGCCAGAGCTTTGTCGACTCCCACATCTGACTCTGACCAGCCAGCAAGTTGGCCAGCTAATTTATTAGCGCGGCCCTGGCGTCGCGAGCGCTCTACGCCATCGCCGCCCGCAACTCCGCCTCGCGTGTACTCACACTCGCCTCCGCCCACTTCTCGTTCGCCGCACACTCCGCAATCACCGCTTCCGAGCCGTTGCGACAAGTTCATCGCTGACCGACGAGCACTCGCTGAATATATGAGGTAAGGCAATCAGTTCTTGCTCTTTGTACAAACCACCACATCCCAGTTATGGAAATAAAATGCTCTATTTTCTACAGGCAGTGCGAGCTTACTGCCCCGGAGGTGAATTTGGTTCACTCTGGGTGGACAGCTGGGCCAACTATCCCAGTGGGCGAAATGCGGTGGCCGAATGCGCCAGCCACTGTACAACAGCATACTTACCAACACTCGCCTATTGACAACGGTCTGTACTGATCATGGTATTCAACTATATAATAATTTTATACATCTTCATACAACTATGTAATAATTATATTTGTAAGAAGTAATATTACCCCTTTCTTGTTTGTTCAACAGATAGCTAAAAGATACTGTATCCTGTAGGTCAGCTAAATAAATTTTCATTAGGTTTTTGTTGTCAATACAAGTTTTAAAATGTTAACTGAATCATTTGATTATTGAATGAAACTGAATTAATTAAATATTTATGAATTTACTACACAAAGGTATTGAACATTTTAACTTGACTTTTTTTTAATCTTTTTTTTTTAATAATGTTAGTTTTGCTCATTTTGTTTCCTTTATTATTCTTTTATAGTAATCCTGTAGTATGCTGCTGATAACAATTGCTAACCTCACAGGCAATAAGAATAATTCTGCTTTGTGGCAGATATATGGCTGACATGCTGCAGCTAGTATTCTCATTAAAATCTAATATTAAAACTATAAAATATAATCTTTTTACACGCTTTTTTTATTAACTTCACCTGTATGTTTGTAACCGACGCGATTTTTACCCACTTTAAACGTCCAGATTTCGTTTAAACTTTGTAGATTTATCGAGGACCGATGACAATACATTAATTTGATAAAATTATTCCATTTTTCAATTTACAAAATAAGTTTTTATTTATTTATATAATTTTTATCTATAGTTGATAAGGCAAGAAACTTAATTTTAATTTTATATATTTTTAAAAATAAACAAGCTATTATAAATCAAGCAAACTGAAAAGTAGAAAATAAATAATAGTATAAAAAACTAAAAACACGCTTTTTATAGAAAACTGAACTAAAAAAACAGAAAATAAGTTTTAATAAATTTAAATTAAGAACAGTGTTAATAATTTCAATAAATATAAATTAATAAGTGTAAATAAAAAAAAATGTATTTTATTTTTAAAAAAGCGTGGGGTGCATGGTGTCAATATTTAAAAATGTTTTATCGACAGATATAAGTAGAGTGATTACCATTTGATAATCTTAAAAGCACCCCACGTTTTTTTTAAATAAAACACAATTTATTTTTATTTACACTATTGTTAATTTATATTTATTTAAATTTTTAACACTATTCTTAATTTAAATTTATTAAAACTTATTTTTTATTTTTTTAGTTCAGTTTTCTATAAAAAGCGTGTTTTTTAGTTTTGTAAACTATTATTTTTTGAGCTCGGCATATCTTAACATTCAGTGTCTAATTTCATTTAAAAAAAGTTAAAGTAGAAATTGTGAGATGTCTTTGTTAAGTAGGATAGTTTTTTGATTTAATTTAATAGTGACAAAATAAATGAAGTTTTAGTTATAATTTTGTAACATTTTATTAATTATTGTGTGTCATTTTGTAATGTATATAATGCCCTGCATAAAGAGCTTTGATACAACTGAACAATTACATTGTCTGTTTCTCTTTCATTGTATTGATGTTTTACTGTGTTTGGTCTCATATAGAGGTTGTGTCCGGTACGGGAGAGAACTCGCCGGAGGGCGGCAGAGAGGGATCCCGCTCACCTCCGCAGGTGCTGCGCCGCTTGCAACTGGACCCGCAGAGACTCACACAGTTTCACCTTAATATGAGACTGGTCAGTCGGTTATATTGCTCATACATGTTACTCGGTCCGGGTTTGCGAGAGAGCGGTCGAGATAATGTTATCGGTTTGCGCACAGTGGATACACGTGACGATACTGGAGCGGCTCGTCAGCGAGATGGACCGTCTGGACGCGCTGCTGGCGAGCGCCGGGGCGGAGGCCCGCGTGGGCGGCGCGAGCCTCGAGCGGCTGGCGGCGGCGGCGGCGGGGGCGGGGGCGGGGGCGGGGGGCGGAGCCGGGGCCCTGCTCGCCGCGCTGCTGCCCTTCCTGGAGCCGTTCCCGGACCAGCGGTACTTCGTGCAGCGCGTGCGCGAGCTGGCGCGCGGCGGCTGCCTCAGCGGGTACCGGTGGGACGGCGGCGGCGCCGAGTGGGAGGAGTCGCGGCCGACGGACGCGGAGCTCGTGCTGCAGCTGTTCGCCTCGTACATGGACGTGCAGCTGCCGGGCGGCGGCGGCGCAGACGTGCGGCGGCCGTTCACCGCGGCGCACGTGTCGGCGGCCCCGAGCCCGCCGCCGCGGGGCGCGCGCGCGCTGGCGCTGCACCGGGTGTCGCGGCGGCCGCCGCACTACGTGGTGGCGCTGCCGGAGGAGACGCTGGAGGTGGGGCGCGGACGCGACAACCTGCTGCTGGCGCTGCTGGTGTTCGTGGCGGCGGCGGCGCGGGAGTCCCCGCCGGCGCTGCAGCGCGTGCACCTCGGCCGCGCCGGACTCAACCTGCTGTGGGTCATCGGCCGGTGAAATATAAACAATAAAATCGATTCTGTCTACCGCACTTCTTATTTTTTATTCTCATGCCGATGTCCTTATAATAAATAACCATACGAACTTAAACCTAAACACTTGATGCTAATCAAGAAAATTACCATTTAATCATCAATTTTTTTAATTTTATAATATTGGACATGAAGTTTGAAATGTCATAGAACCTACATAATTATTATCAATTCCATACCAAACTATTTATATAACCAAATGCCTCATGAAAGTAATAATAACACATAACTATGTTTGTATATAATAACTAACAATGATATTAAAGATATGAATGTGCAGATACAGCATATGCACTCTGAAAGTGACAACCACAGCATCACTGTTCAACAAAGTAGTGTGTACTGGTTGATATATCAAGAGCCCTAAAAAAACTACAAAAAGCTATAATGACCAACTAATTATTCTTATAGAGGTTTTTATATATTCACAATACAAAATATTGACACTCTATTAACATAACTTTAATAGGTACTGGGAATAAAAAAATACCTCGAGAGTAAATAGCAGAGTCAATAATTGCGGGGGAAGTTTTAAAAGTTCAGCCTTAGATTACAATATAACTGTGCTTGATGTTAAGCGAATTTATTCCATGATTACGATTGTCAAAGTGAAAGCTGCGCAAGGTATGTTCTATAGAAAAATATGACTAAGTTAAAGTTTATATTAATATCACTCTTCTTAAAATATCCATACAGGAGCCTTATATGAAACATTGATGCCTAATTATAACTTCTTAAAAACATTTTCTGTAGATTAACACTAAAAATATATATCATGATGTGATTGTTAAATTTTGATTCCAAACTATGTAACTTTGTAAAAGAAAAATTTATTACTTGGGTTTGTCAGGATTACTTGTACTTAGAGTCCTAACATAGTATTAACAATCACATTGTATTTGTTATTTGGAAGAGTACTAATGGTGTTTAACATATTGATACAAACCTTTTCAATCTCAGCAGAGACAGCATAAAAAGTTTATAAAAAGAATAAAATCCATGGATCATCAGTATCCTAGTGATTTTAGCACTGGATAAAATAAAAGACTGGGCATTAACAATATAAAACAATATTTATTAAATTCTAACTTCAGGTTAGCAAATTTATTCACATCAATTATTTTCACTTTCTTTGTACATTTTATTACTTAATACATTAACATATACCTACTTTAAAAAACAAATTAGTACAAAAATAATTAGTAAGTTTTATTATACAAAGGTGAAGAGCTACATAGACAATTAGTTTAAATTGCTCTTAGTTGAATGTCATTAGGTAGTAGTTAACTATATTTTTATTTAAACAATTGAAACATTAAAATATTGCTGCTTCAACTAATTTGAATAATAAGAGCTATGGGGATATATGGTACTTCTTTGATCAACAAAAATTCTATATTAATATTCTTAAGAGGTGGGAATTTGTCTATTTGTCTGGTGAGACGTAATTACTAGAGTAGGTGTTGTCCTTGTACATTAAATAATTGTTAGTCTTAAAATACATATAAGTCTTGCAATTAAAATAACAAATTATAGCAAAATTAAATAATTATATCAAATCAATAAATTATGACATTTGCTGTTAAGAACTTGAACTAGTGTGAGATCTAAAATGTCCGTTACCCATCATTGAGGAGTTGAGCATCAGCAAGGTGTGCTTGTAGTGCTGCGTGCAGTGCCTCAACAAACACCTCAAGTGGTAGTGGACTCTCATCTGACATATGCAGAGCTAGAGCTAGTAGTGGCAACCGCCGTAATGCTCGTCCCGATAAACCTGCATCACTTGCCTCACGTGCTGTGTGCCAGAGACGCAGACTGGTGCTTGAGTTTTCACTCTCAGTAAACAATGTGGCCTCTAGCAGGTGCAGCATGAACACTTGCTCGCCTGATCCCACTAGTCCGCGCATCCTTAGCTCGGTACAGCAGCCACGTAGGATCTCGTAAGTGGCGCGCGGCCCTGGGAGGCCCACGAACCGTTTCAGATCAGCGCGGTCTACGAAGGCGACGTCGATGGCGGCCGTCACGTTGGAGGTGGTCAGCACCAGCACGTTCGGGTGTCGCCGCAGCCGGTCCAACTGCGTCAGCAGCGCGTTCACCGCGCGCACCGCGTCCGACGGCTCCAGCCCGGCGAGCGCCGCGCGGCGAGCTGTCGCCAGCGACTCCACCTCGTCGACCAGCACGCACGCGAACAGCCGCCGGTCTGCCACCACCTCGGACACGCGCTCGAACAGACGGGCGACCAGTTTGCCGCTCTCCGCGAACCACTTAGAGAACAGCCCGTGTGCGTTGATCTCGAGGAGACGCGCGCGCGAGTATCGCTCCCCGAGACGCACGGCCAGCTTCTGTGCGAGAGCGCGGCACAGGCTGGTCTTGCCGGTGCCGGGCGGTCCGTGTAACAGTACGACTCGATTGCACCCGATCACGTGCGGGTCTACGTCGTGGTCGGCTAACTTGAGTGCGGTCTCCACAAAACGCACGGTCTCGTCTTTTATCTTGGAGTCGTAGATGAGACTCTCCCACAGTCCGTGAAAGTCCCGCGACGGAAGCGCCCAAACCTGGGCAACGGCGAACTCTTCATTGGTGGATGCGTCGGTCATTGTATCGGTTTCTGCACCGAAAACGTCCAATTTGAAAACATGGTAGGTGAGGTCGACGCTAGTCGGGCACACGGCAGTGTTTTGGCCCACGTCACAGAGAGTAATACCTTCAACATGCTGCTTTAAGTTGCTATTCTCGTTCAAATCGGCATGACATATACTCACACCGGGAGTTAATTCTACTAAATTACAAAGATACGAATGCACCAATTCTTTAATAAATTCTTTAGATGCCGTGCTTTCTTTCTTTTGAACAACTTCGACGTGAAATTTCATGTTTTAATAATATAAAATATTACAAAGGCAATAATAACATTTATAACGCGTAACGGTCGTCGGTCGATCACCACAGATAATATTATGCATAGATAGTACAATATATAACGGAGCCTTTTTTGTCCCCCGTTCATTTGAGAAAGGAAATAGCAAAGGTATCTGGACCACGCAGTCAAGTGTCACTTTATCTATGTTCCTCATCTAAACTACGTCACATTACACTACACAATATAGAGTTAATCAACTGAGTATATGAATTAAAATAAAAACTCACAACATGACAGGATCAAGCTTCGGCCAAAAACTAATACCAGAGACAATTTACGATAAGTATTTCGGACAAAATAATAATACTCCAACCGGAAGTGTTTCATATATTGTATGTCTAATATATTATTTATATAAACCATTTGACAGTATTACCAGGAAACAAATCTGGAAATATGTTGTAGTACTGTATTTAAGACAAAAGTACAATGTTTATTACATAAATATAATATTTAAGCACCAATTAATTTATTAATGTTAGGACTTCTCAAGGAAAAAGCTAGTAATCGTGATGGATTTAAATCGTATATTGCTTCTTATAAAGTGACAGGTCTGTTTGGAACACCATTTTAAAAAATCTTCATTATAATAAAATTCATAAAACTATACCAAATAGTATTTTATTGGCTTCAACAATTTATGTTATTTTTTTACTCACAAACAAATGCCAATTTTTACTCAAAATTCTTTGTAAAGAATACTTTCTGGATCGATATGGCTGTATTGGTTTATCTTAAATTAAAACGTAATTGAAGATTGACCACTAATGGTCAATAGTTAGATTGATTGAGTAGCTTATAATTGCAATTAAACTGATTTTGTTTTACAATGCTACCGACAAAAAAGAAACTTTCGTAGTGAGCGTTCAATACTATTATTTTGTTGTTTCAGGAAACTTGGGAGTGTTATACCACTAAACTTTATTATTTACTCTATGAACGTTGTTACTGTTCGATTGACATTTTTGACAATTTTGACAGTTTTGACAGCAGATTTAGAATGGGCGAGTGAAATTGTTATCGATTGTGTCTCTTATATTACTATTTCTTGTTTGTAGATGTATATGTGTATTAGAGCGTAAGAGAGTTATATATTTACAGAAACGATGCCTGCAGTTGATCCGTCGTGATAGATACGTGTGGCCGTGTGGCCGTGTGGCCGGTGCAAAGACACGAGTAACAAACAAGGTGGAGTGAGGGCCACCAGCACGACGACGACATGCGACTGTGCCGCCGGTAAAGCTGAGTGGTTGACGGGATGGCGGCAGACACGGCGGTCGCGGCCACTCCCGAGGAGACGCTCGAGTCACTGCTACGTGAAGTCGAGGCGCTCAAACAGAAGTTAGAAGAGGAGCGCCAAAAACTTAACGATGTATCCCGTGAGTTATTGCTTATAAATTCCTTGTTTGTAGTTAATTTGGCTTTGGAGTATCGTCTGTTAAAGAGCATTTGTATTTGTGCAGCTGACACCACATAGCCATGCTCCAATAATAAGGAAAAGTAGATATGAATATCAATAGTTGCCGAGCCTTACTCAGGATTTTATATAAAATAACAACTATCTAGTTAAGCTTAAGGACAAAAATCATAATTTACATTTACAATTTTATCCAAAGCTATTTAGCTAAATCATATACACTAATTATGTTCATATGAAATACTCAGTAAAATTGGATTCTCTTCTTCATTGTTTATATTGTCAAAGTCAAATCAAGTCTTTTTGTCAACTTTTCTTAGATAATTTTGAGGCTACTGATATTTTATATATTTTTTAACATAGCATAATAAATATACCACTTCTTTCTATATGGGAAACACTTAATAATAAACTCAAAAAAATTAGTAATCCCTATAGTTCTAATGCTTGGTCCTACTAAAGAAAGAAAGAAAGTACATTAATTTTGATGATATACAATGCAAATAGTGTAATTGCACAAATACAGTCTCACAACTAAAATCATCATTCAGCATCAAAAAAGGACCCAAGGTCAGCATATGCTATGGAAAACTGCTATAGCGCTGGTTTTCAGCTGGTCCTGGAGCTAGTTCATTACATTAACACTTGTGGTCTGGGATCAAAAGGAGTGGGTAAGCTAGCATACTACTGCAAAATTACTTGAGAAATCAACTGAATGATAACTCGTTTATTGGTTAGAATTAAAAATAAAGTCAATACATGTTAAAATTTATCCCAAAACTGATTTCTTTTATTACTCTCAATAATAAAGTTGCCAAATCAGTTTTACTCTTTTTAAATAAACAGCATTTATTCTTTAAAGATTCGTTTAAATTAAAAGTACCTGTATAGAATACACTTTTGACATATTCACAAATTTATACATGGTACAAATAATAAACTTGATTATGGTTATATAAAAAATTGGGTATTACAGAAAGTGACATATTTAAAAAAAATATCAGTATTAAGAATTTTTAAGTATTAATCTGTTGCTTTAACTTTGTTATATCAAGTCACAATATTATATATTTGTTTCCTAAATTTCAAAATTATTAGTTCCAATCTTTGATATCAATATTTAAATTAATGTAAATGTCATATGCAGCTGATTCGCTCGTTCTGTCAGAGTAGTGTAAAGTGTTTGCGTACGTGTGGTGCGCAGTGTCGTGCGTGGCGGAGCGCCTGGAGCCCCTCTCGCTGTCCGGCATCAAGCTGCGGCGCGTGCTGAAGGGGCACCAGGCCAAGGTGCTGTGCGCGGACTGGTCGCCCGACAAGCGGCACCTCGTCTCCTCCTCGCAGGACGGGAAGGTGATCGTGTGGGACGCGTTCACCGCCAGCAAGGAGCTCGCCATCTCCATGCCCAGCACCTGGGTGATGGCCTGCGCCTACGCCCCGTCCGGCGCGCTCGTGGCCGCCGGCGGACTCGACAGCAAGGTGTCCGTGTTCCCCGTCGGCGAGGACGAGCCGGCAGCGCGTCGCCGGGCGCTCGCCACGCGCGCCGCCTACGTCTCCGCCTGCGCCTTCCCGCGCTCCGACCGGCAGCTGCTCACCGGCGGCGGCGACGGCTCCTGCGCGCTCTGGGACCTCGACTCGGCCCAGCCGCTGCAGACCTTCCGCGCGCACGCCGCCGACGTCACCGCGCTCGACCTCGCGCCCTCCGACACCGGCGACACCTTCGCCTCCGCCTCCTGCGACCGCTCCGTGCTCGTGTGGGACATGCGCACCGGCCGCCCCGCGCACGCCTTCGACGCGCACCTCTCCGACGTGAACGCGGTGCGCTTCCACCCCTCCGGGGACTCGCTGCTCACCGGCTGCGACGACTCGCTCTGCCGCCTCTTCGACCTGCGCGCGGACCGCGAGCTCGCGCGCTACGGCAAGGAGAGCGTCCTCTTCGCCGTCAACTCCGTCGAGTGGTCCCTCAGCGGCCGCGTCGCCTTCGCCGCCTACTCGGACTACACCGCCTGCGCCTGGGACGCGTTGCGCGGCGCTCGTCTCGCCGCGCTCTGCGGGCACGAGCACCGCGTCACGCGCGTCCGCCTCGCGCCCGACGGCGCCGCGCTCGCCACCGCCTCCTGGGACACCACGCTGCGGGTGCGTCTGCACTCGCGCCTCTCGCTCTCTCGCTCTCTCGCTGTCTCGCTGTCTCGCTCTCTCATCACTGTTGCGTCTCTGTTGCAGGTGTGGGCGTAGAGCGAGCACTGCAGCGCTGCGACGCGCCCGGTAACGGATGCGCGCTCGGAGGCAACGCGGTTCATTATATTTATGCATAATATTTGTTAAATAAAGACAAATTCAGTATTCTTGAGCGTTATGTAGTTCTAATTAATATGTTTCGAGCGATTACATGTGTTAAATAAATGTACGTGCGTAGGTAAGTAAGTAATGTTAAATTAATCTGCAATATTTATCATGTAACATTATCTCGTAAGAAATTGAAACCCGCTTTAGGAGAAGAGAGTATTTCACTGTTATAAATATAAAAGGGCCGCACCCGCGCGCGCACACATAAACACACGCGCGCACACAGGCACACACACACGCGCGCGTGCGCACGCACACACACAGACGCGCTGGTGCAGTGGTGGGGGGAGAGCGTGGCGACGCTCAATTCGGTTTCAGCACTCGAGGAGAAGAGATCAAAATACTCTTAAATTTATTTTATAATCCTATTTTGGTCATTATATCAAATATTAATTCAAGATACTGTTATGTAATTTATTTTCCCCTGCAGTTTTAATTGTATTTTAATCGACTTCTTTCTTAAATATATACAGATATTATTTTTACAAAAGGAAAAAAGAAGTGGTTCCGCTTGCCATGAACTTGATGCAAATAATTATTATGTATATTGGGTTTAGTCCATTGTTTTTTCCGAAAGTGTGCTATTTAATGCAGTTTATAATTCGCACGCGAATTAAATTTAAACTATGAACATAATTGTATGTATGTTATTTTATAATCCACTAATTCACTTGTCACATTAAATTGACGAATAAAAAATCATCTAATTCTATTAATAAAGTTTCTATACAGTAAGTACTTAAAACCATTGTTATCGATGCACTTTTATCGTTTTAAAAAAAGATCGTTAATACTTCTGTAAAAATCATGGAAATTAGAATCGATAAACTCTTACCTCATTGCATAACCAACCACAAATCAGATGTTTCCATAGTAACAAAAATGTCTATATATAAAAAACAAACCGAGGAAAAAATCAAACATTACCATTTATGCTTATAAAAGATACATGGAAATTATTTACTAGAAAAAACAATTGGTAATACGCATATTTCGCTTTGCCCCGCTCTCCCCTCTAGTACCGGGTAAGCGAATAGTAACTATGAGTTCGCTTTCAGAAAGTACTGCTTTCAAATACTAGTTAACATTTTGTGTAAAAGTAATTAACAATAATTAGCAGTATTAAGAAGAAATACATTGTTTGTGACTATTTATAACAAGTCCCATATATTAATCACTGACTACCTCGACTCTCAAAGCTCTGTTCGAGTGGAAAATGTTTTTTTTCTTACATATATTGTCATTAGTGTTTATACGGTCGAGTGGAGTTTAGATTCCCAGAGACCCTACTTGTTGACCCTACCCTACTACCCTAATGTTCATTTTTAACATTTATTCATGATTCATACACTTTGCTGACTCCATTGTTAGTCAAGTCATTTTTATATTGCCGTATAAAAGTCGCTACAATGGGTCCTAATGGGTATATTACATTGATTTATATTCTAAAATGAGAACTAATGTTTATTTGAAATCACTTGTTCCGACAAACTCCATTCTTTATAGAATAACTATCATATTGCCGCGTATTCTAAATTTGGTTTTTGAACACTTTTCAAGCGTCATAACGTTCAAAATTGGAAAAAAAATTATAAATATCTGTCATTCGAGTCTTGAAGTAATACCAAAATCGCATAGTAAAATTGTGAACGGTTTCGAAAAATGACCGAATTTGGTGAAGCCGATCTCAAATAATTAATATTTGTAGCATATATTATTTCTATATGGTTATTATCGTATGTTTATTAGTTTGAGTATTTTGTAAACAGCAGAGTGGCTGCGACGCTTCGAAATAGAAAATATATCAGTACTATCAGAAATCCGGTGAATGCGTGACCTACATTTGACTTCCTATGTGATGTGTAACTTTTACGTAGATATGACACGTTTTACTAAAGCCGATGTCAGATTAAAGTCATGTATCCAATGGGATGTCTCTTAGCAGACGCGAGACCATGCGATGCAACGCTCAAAAGGAATCTAGTCATTCTCTCACGTAACAACAAGTTTTAGGTGCGTTATTGACGTTAGAATGAGGTACACATTATATACGTTAGGGTTTTTTAGGCTGGGATCCAGGCCACGTAAGATCCCCACAGTTTTCTTTCCCTCAATCTATATTTGAAAGGGGTCTGTTAGATGTTTTTACTGCAATGGTTAAGAATTCCTGCCTAGGTGTCGATACTAATTTAATGAATGCGCTGTTTATGTAGCCAGAAGGTGCGCACATTTCGTATAAATGCTATGCAGATATGGTAAAATAAAATTTTAACATTTATGTAATTATCTATATTAGTTTAAGGTTAGTCTCGTCCGCGTCCAGTACTCTGAGATCTTATGGGTTTAGGAATTATTTTCACATGTAACAATTCGCATAATTCTATAGTTCTTTATGTGTTATTTGCTATTTCTGCAGTAGGTTTATCATAATTGCTACTCAATTAAGTAGTAGTTAGTAGAAGTAAGCACCTCAACAGTTTACAAGCACCTAACAGCGGGAGAACACAAGTAACACTGCCTATTGTAATAAATTAAATTATGATTAAATTCATATCTATACGAGCAAACATTTTTATAATTTAATTCATTAAACATATTGTTTTCATTTTACAGTAAATAGTAATCAATTATTTACGTTTATAATTATCTATCTGAATAAAAAATTTATGTTAAAATTAGTAATACAAAAAGTCATTAATGTTGTTTGTAACAAAACGAATTGTATCTCGGAATCTCATCGAGGAAATTGGCAAAAATTAATGATTTGTTGAAATAAATATTTCACCGAAAATTTATCAATGTTGCCTTGATTTTATTTGTTTGTTTTTCTGGATTCAATGTTACGTTGAAAAGATGACATAAAATTTTTTGAAGGTCCGTTCAGCTCGGTACTGTGTTGTCGTATTGTCTATACAGCTAAGGCAAAGCCTATTTGTTATAATGTAATTTTAAATAATATATTCCATTATTATTAACATAATCGGCGGGGAAAACAGTCTTTTCGCATATAGTATATATAAACATGTAATAAATTCTCTTTGGCTGTAAAATGTTGTTTCCAGCTGTTTTTCATTTGGTTACGTTCTGTCAAAATGAGTCGATCTAATGAAGAAATTTGATACATTTTAAAATTTAATTACAAAAAGGAAAAAATGCAACTCAAGCCCCGTAAAAGTTTGTGATGTTTATGGACACAATGCTGTGTTAGTAAAATTAGCACAATGTTGCGTTAAGCGTCTTCAGTTCGGGAATTTTGATGATAAAGATGCACCTCGCTCTGGTAACTCATTAACGAATAAAGTGGACGCTATTTTTGAAAAATTTAAGTAAGATCAGTATATCGGTATTTGCGACATAGCTGAAGAACTGGGTATTGAACATAAAACAGTTTTGACCTATTTGAAAAAACTTGGGTACACAAAAGAAGATTGATATTTGGGGACCACACGAGCTCACTTAAAGTAACCTAATGAATCGTGTACTCGTTTGCGATTCTTTATTAAGACAAAACGAATCAAACCGTTTTTGAAGAGATTGATAAATGGTGATTAAAAGCAGATCACGTAAGACAAGAAAATCCAAAAATTTACAGACTGTCGCAAAACCTTTTTTTATTATTTTTATCGTGGAGGAAATCTAATACGGCGATATCACTTATCTCGAGGGAGATAAGGGACCTGTGGGGGACTCGCCCGGTAAAATACCGTTTAACTCAACAGCCTAAAACCTCCACGGCCACCTCCTACCCGTATATGGGCAGGATAATGGGATCGCGTGAACAAACCACCGCTACCCTGTCCACGTGCTGCGACCTCGGAAGATGATAGACGCACGGAGACATGCTCCACCTTCTCTCTCGATTACCGCAGCTGTGGCAATTACTCCTTCACCTCAATTACTGTAAATGAAATGGTTGCCCCCGCATCCATTGCTAGAAGGTTATAGTTATGGTGGCCCATGATTGAAATCGCCACCAGCCCTAATTTTTCCACGCACGGCGTATTTTAGTGGCACAAGCTTGTCTTTCACGCTCTCGCTCGGCTTCTTCCTTATGCAGCATGACACTTTCAAAAAAATTGAGAACTACGGTCCGATCCGTTTCATCACCGACCATGGCGCGACTACTGCTGTTAGTGAAAGGTCATTCTCTGTAGCGAAGGCAACAGCCCTGCGCTCTTCGCTTCCACCAGGACATTCCCGCACATAATTCACGCAATGATGGCTGTTCGTTGACGGCTCTTTTCTGGCTATCTGATAAGATACTTGCCGAAGCAGCCGTGATCTGTCAGCACCTGTACCAACCTATACGTGAGTGATCCCTGTCATCGCTTCACCCAATCCCAAAGGACCGGGCGGATAGTGTCCACCGTCCTGAGACCTGGCTATGCCAAGTCCTGGAGTAACTCCCAATAAGGTGATGCTGTGTGTATGTTGGGATTAGAAGAGCGTCATCCATCGTGAGCTTGTACCGTCGGGCAAAACCATTGATTCGGATCTATATTGCCAACAAGTAGTGAGATTAAAGTAGGCAGTTGAAAAGACGCGGCCGGAATTGATTAATAGAGTAGGTATGGTCTTTCATCACAATAGCGCTAGACCACACATAGCTTTAGCCACTCAGTAAAAATTAAGATAGTTTTGCTGGGGAGTGTTAATGCGTCCGCCATATAGCCCTGACCTTGCACCTTCAGATTGCCTTCTCTTCCGGTTTCTTTGAAGTTCTTTAGGCAGTATCAGATCATCATGAAGAGAGGAATGCCAAAACTACTTGAGGCGTTTGTTTGATTAGAAGGCCCAACATTTTTACACCATCGGGATCATACCTACAAGATCGCAGAAAGTCAACGAACAAAATGGCAGACATACTGTAATTAATTATAAATAAACTTTGGAAAAAATGTCTTGACTTTTCATATAACGTGCGAAGAAACTTTTTCCCCAACCTAATATATCCCTTTTATGGGATGGTTTGTCAAATAAGGAACTTTTTAATGTGTTTTTATTTTACATTTATTTAAATCCTTCAGAAACGTCTCGATCCACAAGCCCCCTTCCTCTCCCCCAGTCACAACACACTAGTGGTTGTTAATCCGTGTTGGAGTATATTCTTGTATGAAGTAATTTCTATGGTTTTCTGTAACACCTCTATTTGTAATAAGATAAACTATCATAAATTATTGCAAGTGGCTGTCGATGACACTCTTACACTAGATGTATTGTGGTAATATTTTCTTTAATATAATTTGTAACTTACTGGAAACTGCACACCGTACATATATAAGTCACAAATTTCTTACACTCACCTATCGTTTAGTTTTAAGTATGACTCTATGAATCTTGTAAAGCGTACTCCACTATAGAGTAGTGAGATTGTTTAATTGATCGCAATGTTGTTATAATTTGAATATATAAAGGTTCCCGGGTAATGATATCACCCTAGTTTAGGCATTACGAAAATTATCAACAAGTTTGTGTAGGAAAAGAATGTAACTATAGTGAATGTAAGTGAATAATAATAATACCAATATATACATGTTTTACTTCTGAGCGAACGGAATATTCTCGAATGCACATTCAACCTTCACATCGGCTAACGATGTGTTGTCAATTTAATATCACAAGATATCTATAATTATTTTTTCCCCGATACACTGGTATTGAGTAAGCGTATGATCTCATGTAGCCTATATCTCTTCAAAGTACAACGTTTACTGAATTATACTTAATTAAGTACATGAGCTAACCGCAGAGCTGCCTACAGTCGTAAGTTATCTATCCGTAATAATAACAAATATACTATTGGGTAATTTACTAAGGGTTTATATACTCATTTTTTTTATACTTGAGGTTTGGCGTTATGATCATAATCTCACCTGATCTTAAGTGACGATACGGCCCAAGTTGGTGGACACGCTAAACTTGTGGAGGAACTGGCTCTCAAGTGCAGCTGCCGGAACACACCCATTGGTATTTGGCGGCAGGTTTTACAACTTGAGGGTGGTAGGCTAGCCAGGCGGACATTTCAAAAAGCCCTACCACCATGCTATGGTCTCCTGACGATGTTTTCCTTCACCGAAAGCTCAAGCATATTGTATATGCTTGGATTCGAACTCACGTCCCTTGACGCGAAGTCGTACACACTACCACTGAGCTATCATCGCATGATGTTACATGATCCCCACGATAAGCTCACATTCTTGTAAATAAAATTGAAGTAGTACAAAGATTGCTTGAACTATATACTTACACTTTGCATATGTGAGAACTCTCTTCGGATTTATAATTTTTTATTTTTTATTTATATAGATGAGAAACTGAAAAACTCGTACACCCGAGAGCCCTAACTCTTCAATCAAATTATTGCGAGTTTGTTTTTATATGCTCTTTTGGTATTTCTATGAGTAGAGCAGTTATATATAACATGATCATTTCAATATATTAAATAAAAAAATCATGTTTTAATATTAAAAGATATATTTTTAGTTGTTGTGTGAAATAGTAAATTTAAAAAATAATTCCACTGATACACAAATATTTTTTAATATAATAATATATTATGTCCATGCGTAGTTCCGTTTTGTTTTACTTGTCTAGTGACATGCAAAAGCCCTCTGCAGGTTTGCAATATATTGCCATCGGCTGTCTACGTAGTACTTAGCTAGGTACTGCTATGGCATCAATTAATCAATAAACTTCGATGCTGAATCTTCGTTTTATTACATGTGCTTCCTGCTTTATCTATATGAAGGTAATAATTAATTAATAAATAATTGTTTTAGTTAAATGATAGTCCAACATAAGAGAAGAACACCTTTGCTGTCCTGTCTGTCTCTCGTAGTCTATTTATTTCTAAGAATATCCTGAAGTAGATTTAAATATTCATATCTCCTTAAGTGACTAATGTTGGAAATGATTTATGACATTAAATTAAAAACATTTCTGTCGAAATTCTGAAAACAAAATCGTATAATTCCAAAGTAAAAAGTTTTATATTTTTAGTTTGTTAATTTTGAGGTCCTGAAACTATGAATTAATTAGTTATCTTAAGCATATTGAAATAAAAAAAAAAACTATAAAAGATATTTTTTTAACTATTCCTAGAAAATACGTAGATTTTAAAACTTGAAAATTTGATGCTCTTTGCGATTGTAAAACGTAAAACTGAACTATAATGTCCTGACGTGACGTTCCTACTTGTTACACGTGAAGCAAATCACATAGAGCTAATATTATAAATCATTTTTGATGCAGGAAGGATTAGTTCTGAAGCATAACAATCGTCAAAACAATTTAAAATATATACTTTGATATTGAACTTTACATTATCTGACGTGAACCTTGATCGCTGAGATATTCCAAGAGATATTGAATTTCTAATTATACTACTGAGTTCTGACACCGCATAATTATTTTTAGTTTTATCGTAATGTTTTCCTCGATGGCAAAGAAAATACTCTTTACTGTATCTAGGTACGTAGATATTAAGCGTTTTTTCTTAATAACTTTTATTATAAACGATTCCCGAATGCATTATTAATATTGATCATGGTTCAATAGTTTCCTTAAAAAGAAATCACGTTAATTTGTATTTGTTTATCGATGTAATTTATTATAAGAGTGACAACTTGTTCCTTAAAATAACGTATCCAACAAAGTATTACACACTAAATTTATTTATCAATAATGATCGTTTTAATTGGTCCAACATCTATAAGCATACTAACCGACGTACTTTAAAATGCTTCCTCGAATAGAGGATAGTCCTCGTATGTTAGAACACGATTGGTATTATTATCTACTTATTAGGTAAGTCTATTTAATACAGTGTTTTATGATAATAAATAAATGTGCAGCTGTCATAATAAAATATCATGTAACTATGTTGCTTTCACAATTAACACGAGTACAACTTCGTATGTGAAGTTTGATGCCACATAAAAATAGTACTGTCAATTAGCTTGTACGCTGCAGATGCCATATTCTTCACGTGTGTCGGTGAAATTTTTGTAACAATAACGGCTGAGTATTATCGTGCACTAACGACAAGTCGATGGACATATAGTTCGAATCCTTGCATGAACTGAGTATTCTGTGAAAGAATATTTCTTGATGAAACCATAGCAAATTTTGACTACCTTACAAACCTTAATAGATTTCTAATTTTCTAACCTTCAAGTGTGAAATCTGTCATCAAAAACCTATAGGTGTGTTTCAGCAGTTACACTTGAAAGCTAGTTTTACAACTAGGTTTATCCACCATCTTGGGCACCATCACACTTAATATTAGGGAAAATTGCAGCCAAACGTTTAATCTAAAGGTAATTGTGTCGGATTGGATGGCGACCATCATATACCAAGTGTTGTAGCCACTACACTACTACTACTGGCGTTTTGCTTTGATTAGCCACCGATCAAGCAGGAAGATATAGACCTGAACTCGAATAGTTCGCAAGCACCATTAACTTGTTGATGTGCAATATGTTAAGACAGTAAGGCCTATAAATAGCAGATGCATTTTATACAACAGAAAATAATACATAATTACATATTATATATAGGTAGATACAAATGTACTCAGTTTTATAAAAATATGTGAATAATATACCAATCTAGTTAAATAAAACTTTAAATATAGAATAATAATTTAATTGAGTTAGTTATTTACGATATATAATATGTAAAAAAGTCCTTAACTATTAATTTAGTTATTTATTATATTATAATTATACAAAAAAAAACTTATATAGAAAATAGCTATTTAGTTTATATACTTTTATTTATTTATTTTTAAAAACGTGAGGACATACGCTAACGTATTCAATCCCAGCCCGGTGCTAGCCACTGGGAATACCCACTAACACCCCACGACCATCTGTTGCCTTGCTGGGGCGACGCGGGTTCGAGCGTGCAATCACCACATCACTCCGACGATCGGCCATGCCAGATATGGTAAGCCAGGCTTCTACAGTTTATATACTACCTTTTTTTCCCAAATTTATATGTACGCACGATTAGGTTATAGCTACTAATTTTTAGCTTTTGTATACATCATATTCGTGATCTAACTAGCTCATGCAATGATGCATTTTTTTCTTTTTTTTTTTCGAAAGTACCTATGAGTTTTAGCCTGAGGGGCTTTCACAGCTTCACCGAATTTGTGGTGCGTGTGCGGAATACGCTCAGTCCGGGGGGCACCGAGTGTAAGGTTGCCATAAAGTGGCCGAATCCTGGCTTGAGCTGTTGCCGGACAATCTTTATAGTCGATGCCATTTAGATTAAAAAGATATGGTCACTGAAGATTTGTCGCTTTTTTTTTCTAGCAACACTGTTAGGGCCCAATAATGCTTTATAGTGTATTCGATGTTGAATATCTCTAACACTTATAAACAGAGCTTGTAAGTGTCATATTTTAATAAAAGTTTTCATTAGTAGATTCCTTATTCTTAAAATGTACTAGGATAAATTAAAATAAATAATAGTTAAAAAAAACTAGAACACACGCTTTATATAGAAAACTATACTAAAAAACAGAAAATAAATTTTAATAAATATTAATTAAGAAGAATGAAATTTTTTTTCATAAATATAAGTTATTAATAGTTTGAACAAGAAAAAAATGTTTTATTTTAAAAAAAGCGGGGGTGCTTTTCATGATATTATCGAAATGATAATCCTTCTCATATCTGTCAATTAAATATTCATAACTATTGACACCATGCACCCCACGCTTTTTTTACAATAAAACATTTTTTTTCTTATTCAAACTATTAATAACTTATATTTATGATTTTTTTTTACATTATTCTTAATTAATAAAATATTAAAATTTATTTTCTGTTTTTTAGTTTAGTTTTCTATATAAAGCGTGTATTCTAGTTTTTTTAAACTATTATTTATTTTTTATTTTTTAGTTACTGGAACTGCACGCATGCGTAGTTCGCGCACTAGCTCTATCTCTCTTACTCGCATGCAAAGCGCACTAGCTCTATCTCTCTTACTCGCATGCAAAGGATGCGGAAAGGAATTAATTAATTCTGGCGAATCTAATTAGGATAATCGGATGCTTTGATCGGATTATTGCATTGTCATCGATCTTTGACAGGTACGCAAAGTTTGAATTAAATCTGATCGTTCAAAGTAGGACAAAATCGAGCTCAAAGGGGTCGGTTACATACATACATACATAAAGGTGAAGCTAATATAAAGCGTGTAAAAACGTGAGACTATCGCCTGACATTGAGTACCTTCTACGTCATTGCTATTTTTTATATGATATGATAAATAATTTCTTACATGATATCATAAAACTAAAAACATACTTGCTGAGTCCAGAAGATGTTAAGTATTACATTGTGTAAATTACAAAAAAAAAAAATCAATGCTGGTAAGAAAACGGCTTAGTTATAATGTCAAGTATCTAGAATGTGTTGAATTTGAAAAAAAAAATGTCTAGTGATATAGTTATCAAAAGTAACTGAAGAGACATAATAATATCGGTGCATATAGTTTTAACAACTTAAAACGGTGTAAGACACATTTGGCCAACCTTTAAACATTTCCATTATTGCTAGATAGTAAGTATATTTTATATTAAAATATTCAGTTTACATTTTACACTTAAAAAAAAAAACAACGTATTCGTGTGAAAGTGTTATAAATATATCTATTTTTTTAATCTTTTTTTTTTTTTTTTTTTCAGCTAAGCTTTATAGATTACCTTTAATACTTCCTTCTAAAATATGTGACAATTTCATTTATAGAATGAAAAATAGCTGTGGAATAAATATAGTATCACTGGGATATTATTATATTAATATAACTATAGCATTAAAGACCACTTCTAGTCTGGCAACACTGAACGCCATTTTATTTTCTGTGTCACAGAAATTTGCAATCCATTGTGCCATTGTGAATTCACTGATGGTGAGCTTCGTGTCTAAGTTAATTTTTATTACAATAATTTTGGTGTAGTTAGGTGTAACCGGCAGTGGCACAACGGGTTCGTCTATATAGCAAAGTGAATTAAAGATAATAAGCATGCGAGCTGTGTGCTGTTTATCGCTGCTTATTCTAATTTTAGGCAGTGCAGTTCCTATCTATGCTCAAAGTAAGTATATAATACCGTAATGTATTTTCAGATTATAGAGTATAATAATAAATTAGTCATATCACTGTATCCTGAATACAATTGCGTAGTTAATATTGAACGATCCTTGAGAATTTGGCTCAGGGCTGTGGTATCTAACTACAGGTAGGATCAGTCTAGACAATGAGGGCGCGGCGACGCGATACATCTGTTGACTAGATACATGTTAGCGACCAGCCTAAGTACTTAGCATACACCAAGAGTAACATCATAATGTATGGATGACGTCATCGTATTCCTACTATTTACGTAAACGCTATGTATTGATTATAAAGGACTGAGGATACTTTATGTAAACATTTTTCAACCTGGAAAATAAAAGGCATATAGGTATTATGAACATATAATGAATCATTATATGTTTAGTTTATTTAGTTTCAAATGAAACAAAACAAGGCCTTTCAGATGATTATTATGTATGGCTTTAGAATTTCATTAATTTGAATCAGTTTCTTTACAGTTTTGCAGTAGTATCTTTATATACATCTACCTACATAGTTGAATATACCAATGATGTCTGTACCCTGTAAATATATCTGGTAGTGTGTGTGTATCGACCAAGAGACTTTTGACTCCAACAATTTTATGTACCCAATACTATTAGATAATTCCATGTACTTGTTTTGATACATACTTTGATATGTACTTCATACATTTGCTAACCCCATTCCTCCTCATTAATTCATTTTACAATTATAGATATACAAATAAGTGAGAATCTCTTTGCATGCTCTTATTTTTATATTATTCTGATAATATAATGTACGTCTGAAATGCATGTGAGACCGGTCTGACAATGAGGAGTATATTACTATCAGTTTAATTTGATTCTAAGTCTTACCTCAGTTTAGAGGACAAAGTGTTATCCTCAAATAACATTATTACCTAAATATTTTATAGGCGAGGTGTTTGAAATAGTTGTAGGTAAAACTGAATTGTTAATTGAAAGTGTTTTTTTACTGAAATGTAGTAAAAGTTGCTGCTGTATAAATTGATGACACTGGTTTGTGTATATAAAGGATACATTTTTATATGATACACATTGTTTCATTCTATCAGTACTATTTATACAAAACTAAAATTAGTAAGTGAAATCTCTACTAGACACAAAGGTAGTAGAGAGACACATGACATGGCTGTCTCTGTATGTACTGGCTTAGTGGTTAATTGTACGATCGTGAGAGGAGTACGGAGTCCCCGCCCGGTGTATGTGCACTCGCAGGAAGCGAGACGGTCCTGGAGGTGCGCGAGGGCGAGCCCCTCACTGTGGAGTGCGCGCTGCGCATCGAGCAGCCGGCCGAGTGGAGGCTCTCCGGCGCCGCGCTGCCCGCCGACATGAGCCCGGCGGGGGAGCGGCCGGCGGGCGCGGGCGCGGGGGCGGGGGCGGGGGCGGGCGGGATGGTCGCCCGGCTCCGCGCCGCCAGCGCCCGCCCGCACCACGCCGGCCTCTACACGTGCTCCGGGGAGGGCTCCGGCGCGGCGGTGCGCGTGCGCGTGCTGCCGGCCCGCGCGCCCCGCCCCGCCGCCCCCGCCGCCCCCGCTGAGCACGCTCAGCCAGCACGGACCGGTACCGCCGCCGCCGCCGCCGTCGCCGTCGCATAGTAACGAGTAGAGCGCAATACGCGCAGCTTCCTCCCTCGAGCCTCTACTCTTCTGTTGTAGTTGTTGTGTTCTTTATTTAGTTGAATAGCGTTCTCGTAGCAAACCGCTAAAGTAGTTAGACCGCTGACTACGCTAAGTAGGTAGTCGCTCAGACCGGAAGTCATATGGAGTATGTCATTCTAAACAAGTAGTTAGTTACAGTACTTTAGAAACGCGTTATTATTTTTCATTACAAGGACAAGCTTATCACACTCATCTGTGTAATTCCGCATTTTCACTAAGTTATACATGTTGTGTTAGTCCCTTCCGCCTCATTCTCAACAAACATCATCTGAAATCTTGCTCAAATAATATTAATAACGATATTATAAACTTGAGATTGTGAATGCGCTACACCTCGTGTTATCTAGCGAGTTCTTGAGCCGCCGCTGGTCCCGGGGTCGCGGGCGGAGCCGAGGGGGAGGGGAGCCGGCGCTGTTCGTCCTCCACACGACACGTATCTCTTTATTAGTTAATTCTAATATCAATATTAGTATTTGCGTCATCGCAGGCAATTGTCACATTTCCTACTTAATTATCCAAATGATATGACGCAATGCGACAATGCAGACAATCCCCCCCCCATACTTTCGCTACTACATAGTCCTCCCTCGTTGTCTCGTTTAACTAAAAAAAGTTCAGATGTTGTTTTGACACAGTTAATGGGAATGCGACATGTAACTTCCAATAGATAGTTTGGAAGTCTGCGGCGGCCGCACCACATTAAAAGAATACGAGTGTTAAATAGTGTGCTTGAGGAGGATGTAATAATGTGCAGATGGGGATGCGACCACTACTGAGGCAGCGCCAGCGAATCCGGTTGCGTCATCGGAGCCGTCAATGCCGCTGTCATTGTTCATCTACAACATAGGACAATCCTTCACGCTCAACTGCACCCTGAAACACAACCCTGAGGGCATTGAGTATCAATGGTAATAAAATGACTAAAGGATGAGTTCAATCATGTTATTTAATCAATATTCAATCAATTTAAAATGTTCAGTACTGTTGACCCTGTTGTAATATTGGGTTTCTAAATGATTGATTAGTTTGTAAAGCTTCTGAGTTTAGGTAGTAAGGTTAAAACTACAGGAGTTTATTGTGACTCAACAATATATAAGCAACATAAACATAACTTATATAGAGCATGTTTTAATTAGCCATTTCTTTTTTTCACTGTTACACAATTTTTCGTTGATTAATTGTGTTATTGGGTTATCAAGAAAAATTGAATATTATTATCTAAAAGAACTTTAACAAAATTATCAGAAGTGAAATATATTTATCGTACATAGGTAATATGACAAGCAGATTGATATTAAATATTATCCAAACATTAGCTTTGGTTAATTGATATGTTCAATGAAATAATTAGATATTTAGCTGCCACATTGTATGAACTTTATAAAGTGTAGATGTAAAACAACATGTGAGCAAAGAAATAATTTTCTTTATCATTGTAACATATAATCTATTGATATGCTTTCATGTTAAATATTGTTTATAGCATTTGTTTTGTTTAAAGTCCCTAAAAAGGAATTATATCATAAAATTAAAACACTTATTTTAAAATATTTTTTCATAATTTGTGAAGTTTTTTTATGATATACAAATTATTAATTTAAATTTGTTATTTTGCAATAAAAAAATTAAATTTGTAGTGTGTTTATCACTTATGTGACATGTCGATTTATAAAGTTATGAATCGGTACCCTTTGACACTTGTTTTTATATATTTGTGGGAGTCACGTATGTTATAATAATTTGTTCACGTCCATCGCGCTGTGCAGGAAGAAAAACGGCACAGAGGTGGAGAAGCTGCAGGACCTGAAGGGACGGTACTCGACCGCGACGCCGAGCAAGTTCTCGCTGACCGCGCGCAGCACCGAGGACGACTTCGGGAACTACACGTGCGGCGTGGTCGGGTCCGGCGACGCGGCCGGCTGGCAGGTGCTGCCGCACGTGCACGTCAAGCTGCCGGCCGACGTGAACGTCGTCGAGCGGCAGAAGCTGAAGCTGCAGTGCCGCGTCTACGGGAAGCCGTACCCCGCCGTCGAGTGGACCTTCAGCAACACTACGGACGCGAAGGGGACCGACGTGCCGCAGCCGCTCGGGCCGCAGGTGCGCGTCGCGCGCTCCGACCAGGGCGTGGACGGCGCCGCGCTGCTGCTGGAGGAGGCGGCGCGCGAGCACGCGGGCCGCTACATGTGTCTGGCGCCGGGGCCCGACGGCGCGTTCGTGAACGCGACCGCCACAGTGCGCGTCAAGGACATGTACGCGGCGCTCTGGCCCTTCCTCGGCATCTGCGCGGAGGTGTTCCTGCTCTGCGCCATCATACTCGTCTACGAGAAGCGACGCACCAAGCCCGAGAACGACGACTCCGACACCGAGAACCACGACCAGTCAGTACCAGCCAACACGCACCCGCACGCACACACACACACACACGCACCCGCACGCACACACACACACACGCACCCGCACGCACACACACACACCCAGTAGCATTCCTCCGCAGCATAAACAATACTCTTTACAAATATGACTTGCACCTTTGAAACTTTCAAAGCAATCATTCATGAATTGAAAACTAAAAACTATAGACAAACAGTTGTTGTTTTTGGTTATCCAAATTAATTGTTTGACAATAAATTAAAACTTGTAAATCAAAACTTTACAGCGCAATAAGTTATACTAATAGAAACGGATATAATACGTACGTGAACACGTAACGCGACCATGTCGATGACGAATTATATGAATATACTCCCTAACCAAACCTCGCTATGCAAGTTTTCACTTCATAAAGGGAACCATACAATATTGCGTATCAGCCACTAACCAACATTAGAAAATATTATATTATTAAAGTTTAATTTATTATACGTGATTTTAACCATGGAATGACATGTCTATTGCAGAAAGAAGTCGTAAACTGTCAGCAGCGAGCGGAGCCCCGGAGCGTGGCGGAGACTTCGCCCGGTGCAGTTGATTTGTGTTCTTTTGTTGTTTCATTGCGATCGATTTATATTTTCATACAAATTGTAGATAGCTGTACTCTAGTGTGTTTTGTGCATATTAAATGTTTGTAATGAATAAGCCATACATTCTAACTGTGAGATAATATATTTATTTAACATCTGTTATCAATTATGAAGCTTTATTGTATATGATCCTAGTTAAATTCTACCATTCAATTTTAATTTACATCAAAAATACATGTTATTATTTAGATAATTACATAATACATGAGAAACCACACCTACTGTACTGAAACATTTAATAATTCTCTGCAAATATATAACTTCAGTGAAAATAATGTAATATAGGTATATCATTGACTACAATAAATTAATTATTTAGTTTATTGAAACGTAAAGTGTGACGTATGTGTTAACCCAAACAAATGTTGTTATTATATGTGTAATATACAATACGCTGACCGTAGGTTATTGTCCCCGATGATAATAATTGATGTTTGAGTTTACTTATTTAAAAAATAAATTTAATATAATAAACCAATAAGTTGTTATCTCTGTCTGATTCAATGTAATTGTTTACCTTTCTACCGAGTTGTAATGAGTAGTTGAAGGAATACAAAGTTATGATTGAGTGGAAATGTTGGTGAACTCCATATGCACTAACTCACCTGACTTCCTTGTTCAAAATTAAAATATAATTTTATTCAAATATATCTAACATAGTTTTCTTCACTTTTAAAATTGTATTACTTTACAATGGTCACAATAAAAGTAAATATGCCATGTTGGTCTTATTTTCTGTAAATACAAGTGGATTGATTGTTATACATTTATTTTACTTTGCAATAAATATGTATTTATTAAGTTCAGATTTTTTTTTTTTTTGGTTAAGGCTCTAGCGTTATGGCCATAGTCTCACCTATTCTTAATTGACGACACGGCCCAATTTGGTAGACGCTAAACCTTTGGAGGAACTGGCTCTCAATTGCAACTGCCGGAATACACTTATTGGTATTAGGCAGCAGAATTTCAACTTGAAGGTGGTAGCAAGCCGGGCGGGCTTCAGAAAATACCCTACAACCGTGCTATGATTTCTTCACGATGTTTTCCGTCATCGAAAGACCGACCTCATTGTAGATGGTTGGATTCGAACTCACGTCCCTTGACGCAAAGTCGTACACACTACCACTGAGCTATCATCGCTTCATGTTCATGTAAAGTCAAAATAATTTAACTGAAGTATAACACTTTAATTTTCCATATAGAGAAGTTAACCTTATAGAGTACCTGTTCTGTTTGAAACTAATTCTTAAATAAATAATAGTTTAAATAACTAGAACATACGCTTTATATAGAAAACTAAAATAAAAAACAGAAAATAAATTTTAATAAATATTAATTAAGAATAATGTAATTTTTTTTTTATAAATATAATTTATTAATAGTTTGAATAAGAAAAAAAATGTTTTATTGTAAAAAAAGCGGGGGTGCTTTTCAAGATATTATCGAAATGATAATTCTTCTCATATTTGTCAATTAAATATTCATAACTACCGACATCATGCAGTCTAAAGATCGAGGAGTCCCATCCTGGGGGTAACTACCATGAACCATTAATGGATTGCGGCCACGGTAGTTACCTTCAGGCGAACTTAAACCACTGCGCCGCCGCACAGGTCTTGTTTGTCTAATCGGCGGCGCAGTGGAATATTGATACCGTGTCCCCTCACAGTCTCAATGGGCTGGAGACCTGAATGGCTCCGTAGCAATCTACTGCCCCGGCAGATCACTCTCGATTCGGGAGAGAGGTGTCGGGTTTGTGGCAGCTGTCTGGGGTGGGTACTTCTCCCCTAATCGAACCCTGGCGGAGTTCGAGGAATTATTCCACTATCTGGGGCAGACGGTGAGACGGATGTCGCCGCTCCCCATCGTCCTGCTTGGCGATCTCGACGCCAAGTCACGGACATGGGGTGCGGTAGCCACGGACCCGAGAGATCTGGTGGTTGAGGAGTGGGCAGTCGAGGTCGGACTCTCCCTCCTCAACAGAGGAACGACGCACACGTGCGTGCGATGGAATGGAGGATCCGTGGTTGACGTTTCTTTCGCCACGCCTGCTATTGCACGCCGTGTCCGGGGGTGGCGAGAGCTGGATGAGGGTCTCCCCCTATCAGATCACCGATATGTTCGGTATCTAGTCTCCACCTCTACAGCAGAAGCAGGTACCCGCCCTCGGAGAAGTGTGTCGTTCCCCCGCTGGGCCCTCAACCAACTGGACCCGGAGAAGGCAGAAGAGGCGGCCATCGTTCAAGCTGGCGATGGCCGTCTCTTGATTACGACGATACACCATAGACGCCGTCCGCCCGGTCCTCCGAGAGTGGTGTAGCAGGGGTCATGGCTCTCTGACGTTTCGCCTTGTGCAGGTGCTATCCGAGCATGGATGCTTTGGATGGTACCTTTAATAGTATTATTTGTTCGAAAACAAACTTATGTATATAAAGTATACTTAAATCTAAGTTTAATAAATGCGGTTAGGTTAGGTTAGCTTGCAGTTAGGTTAGGTTAGATTGCGGTTTTTTTTTTTTTTTTTTTTTTTTTTTTTTCTAATTCTTCTACCTCTATAATAATAGTATAGAGACCTTATTGGCCAGGCAACTCTTCCATACTAGTTTTCGCTTTTATGCTTCCTTTTATTCTTCATACTGATTCTTTCTATCATTCTTCTCATTTTTACCATATTTATCTATCTACTTACTAGGCTATTATTATTACATTTCCTTAATGGTTTTCTTACTTCTATACTTTTATTTCTATATCTAAGTGTGACATACAATATTTTTATTACTAAACAATACTACGGCTTATTACTAGGAAACTATTTTCAAAATTAAATTTTTGAATACATGGGCTATTTTATACTTAATTACTTATTTTACATGCACTATGTTTATATATGTATATATAATATGTGCATTGACTTAATTACTTTTATTTCTATTTATTACAGCTTTTATGATTTTCTTACAGTATGCTAAAAACTTAATTCTAGTGTCCTTATTTAGCATTAGCCTATGTATACAGTTTTTATCAACTCTATGATTTATGGTGCATTCTAAATTGTATCGGTCTAATGTGTGTACAGGGCAGTCTGCTATCAGGTGCAGAATTGTTTCTTGTGCAGATGGATCACATATGCAGGAAGGACTGTCTTTACACTTAAATCTATGCAGGTATGCGGACAGCCCTCCATGCCCTGTTAATATTTGTGTGATCAATGGATCCACCTGCATAGCACGTACTATTGGATACGCGGTTTCGGCGCTAGGGAAGAAGATCTTAGTAACGGAAGCCGTTTCACTGCGTAAGTAGCGTCGGTTCCATTCGTCAATCGAACGAGCACGTATTTGTCATTTGACGAATGAAACCGGACACTTATCGTAGTCTGGTCTTCGCTTCGTTCGTAAGGCGGCCTCCTTTGCCAGCACGTCCGCGCGCTCGTTCCCCTCCAGCCCTGTATGTGCCTTGATCCAGTACAGGGATGCCTCCTTGCTCTGGAGTCTGAGAGACTGGATGTTTTTCCTTGTCTCTATGGCAAGGGTATGAAGGGAATACGGGTTTGTGACCGTCTGCAATGCTGAAAAGGAGTCGCTTATTATTGCGAATGTATGTTCTTTGCGTTTAGCTGCCATTTTCGTGGCCTCACATATGGCCAGGAGTTCCGCCTGATACACAGTACAGTACGACGGTAACGCAAGCTTGAGGGTTGCAGTTTCGGTTCCATTGCTCCAAAGAGACAATGCAGCTCCAACTTTGCCCTCAATCTTGCTACCGTCTGTATATATTGATACTGTGGCGCTTACGTTGTCAGCGATATCGTTCTGTGTTTTCAGGCAAATGAATTCACGGCGCATATGTTCGGCGGGGTATAGTGTTCCCACATATGGTGCTCGACGCTCCATCTCCCTATCTCCCAGCACTGATTGGGCAATCCCTCTCCGCTCCTCATACAGAGATGCATTCTCACGTATGCGGATGTCGAGGGGGAGTAGCCCAGCCAGCACTAGTCCCGAGTTTAGGGAAACTGTACGATACGCTCCGCAAATTTTTTGAACGAAGCCCCTCTGTACCGCGTTCAATTGCTTCTGCACCCCTATTTTGTTGGAGGCTGGCGCCCAGGCGCTAGCCGCATAGGTGATTATGGGCTCTACTGTTGCGTTGTAAATAATGCGCACTATATCTGGTTTCAGACCCCAACTAATTTTCGCTGTCCTGGCTACCCGTTTATAAACATTAGTGGCTTTCCTGCAAATGTTGGTGACGTGGCTTCCAAAAGTGAGTCCCTTGTCGATGATAAGGCCCAGAATTTTCAGCTCATTTACAATTTTTATATCCGTTTCGCCCATTTTCAGCAGTGGGATGTCATATTTCATTTTGCGGGTTATAACCATCGCATTGGTCTTGTTTGGTGCGAAATTCAACTTGTTATTGATCCCCCACTGCTGGACGCAGGCCAAAGTTGCATTTGCTGTTGATGCAATTTCTAGCGCGGTGTCACCGACAAAGGTTAGGACGATGTCGTCGGCAAAGGCTTGGACTCGGACCCCGTGACTCTCTAGTTCTTTTAAGAGTGGGTCGAGGAGAAGGTTCCAGAGATTCGGACCGCCAATGGATCCCTGTACACAGTCTTTGGGTATCCTTTCTGTATTCTTCTCCGGCGTATTTTACTCGAACACTCCTGCCCTGCAGGTAGCTATCGATTGTACGTCGAAGATTCACCGGACACCCCTCCTCCGCCAGCCGGACTCTAACTGCTAGCCACCGGGCATTGTCGAAGGCGCCCTCTATATCCAATGATACGACCGTGATCAGTTTTTTTTTTTTGTCGCTTAAAGATGTTTTTTTTTTTTTATATGCTGCATCAGATCATAAAGGGCGTCCTCTGTGCTTCTCTGGGGCTTGAATCCATACTGTCGGAGGCTTAGCTTGGGTATAAGATGCCATTTTATCCTATTGACGATCATCTTCTCGAGAACCTTCCCCATGACTGGTAACAATCCTATCGGGCGATAGGATTTGGGGTTCGTATAATCGTCCTTGCCCGGTTTCCTCAACACTACCACCGTTGCCTCCTTCCAGATGGAGGGGAAGAGGCTCAACGCCAAGCACTTATTCATAAGTGCCAGGTGCAGTTCCATGTTTTTGGACACGACCTGGCTACATATGTCCGCTGTTAAACCGTCTCCCCCCGGTGCTTTCTTTGGATTAAAGCTGCACATCGCGGCCCGGAGTTCTTCCAAGGTAAAGATCGGGTCATGTACCTCACCATGGACCGGTTCATTTACTTGGGTTGCCTCGACTCTGGTGTGCCGGTGATGTGTGCTGTCATCCTCGGTGCGATCGTCGGGGTAGAAGGTCTCAGCCAAGATTTTAGCTGCTACTCTCTGCTCCATCTGTTCGCCGTTCAGCTTCAGTGGTAGGTCTTCGCATCGCCTTGAGGTTCTGTTTATCACTCTATAAATGCCCTGCCAAATACTTTCTCTAGTTTGTTGGTTGCAAAAATCCTTCCAACTTTTTGTTTGTGCGGTTTTTGCTTCCAACTCGTATTTCTCCTTTGCTGCAGGTAATCGGCGATCACCTTCGGTCTTCGTATCAGAGCGGCACAACGGATTCTACGCTTCCTGGTGATGACTTCTCGTCTCATTTCCTCAAGAGCTTCCGACCACCATGGTAAACCTGTATTTTCTAAGTTAATAAGAATTTTTTTTTTTTTTTTTTTTTTTTAACAGATTCAATTTCTCATGAAATTGAATCCAGTTCGCATTTTTAGTTTTGTATTTTCTAGTTGTGCGAGAAGTTTGCATGCCTATTGTCTTTTTGAGGTTGATTTTAAAGATTATACCATTATGATCGGAGCTGGTGAGACCCTGCTCTACACGCCAGTCTTCCACCCAGGAAAGCATGTTCTCCGCACAGGCCGTTACATCGATATGGCTCATAAGCCTGCGACCTCCTCTGATAGTGTCAAAGGTTGGGATCAAGCCTTCGTTTAGTACCTGCAAGCGCATTTCCTTCCATCTTCCAATGCCCCTGCAAAGTCCAACCCTCTGTTGTCTGTTGTTTCGCTACCCCACCAAGGATTTTTTTTTTTTGGAGTTAGCATCACCTCCAATGAATGGTTAGCTTGCGGTTGGGTTAGGTTAGCTTGCGGTTAGGTTAGGTTAGCTTGCGGTTAGGTTAGGTTAGCTTGCGGTTAGGTTAGGTTAGCTTGCGGTTAGGTTAGGTTAGCTTGCGGTTAGGTTAGGTTAGCTTGCGGTTAGGTTAGGTTAGCTTGCGGTTAGGTTAGGTTAGCTTGCGGTTAGGTTAGGTTAGCTTGCGGTTAGGTTAGGTTAGCTTGCGGTTAGGTTAGGTTAGCTTGCGGTTAGGTTAGGTTAGCTTGCGGTTAGGTTAGGTTAGCTTGCGGTTAGGTTAGGTTAGCTTGCGGTTAGGTTAGGTTAGCTTGCGGTTAGGTTAGGTTAGCTTGCGGTTAGGTTAGGTTAGCTTGCGGTTAGGTTAGGTTAGCTTGCGGTTAGGTTAGGTTAGCTTGCGGTTAGGTTAGGTTAGCTTGCGGTTAGGTTAGGTTAGCTTGCGGTTAGGTTAGGTTAGCTTGCGGTTAGGTTAGGTTAGCTTGCGGTTAGGTTAGGTTAGCTTGCGGTTAGGTTAGGTTAGCTTGCGGTTAGGTTAGGTTAGCTTGCGGTTAGGTTAGGTTAGCTTGCGGTTAGGTTAGGTTAGCTTGCGGTTAGGTTAGGTTAGCTTGCGGTTAGGTTAGGTTAGCTTGCGGTTAGGTTAGGTTAGCTTGCGGTTAGGTTAGGTTAGCTTGCGGTTAGGTTAGGTTAGCTTGCGGTTAGGTTAGGTTAGCTTGCGGTTAGGTTAGGTTAGCTTGCGGTTAGGTTAGGTTAGCTTGCGGTTAGGTTAGGTTAGCTTGCGGTTAGGTTAGGTTAGCTTGCGGTTAGGTTAGGTTAGCTTGCGGTTAGGTTAGGTTAGCTTGCGGTTAGGTTAGGTTAGCTTGCGGTTAGGTTAGGTTAGCTTGCGGTTAGGTTAGGTTAGCTTGCGGTTAGGTTAGGTTAGCTTGCGGTTAGGTTAGGTTAGCTTGCGGTTAGGTTAGGTTAGCTTGCGGTTAGGTTAGGTTAGCTTGCGGTTAGGTTAGGTTAGCTTGCGGTTAGGTTAGGTTAGCTTGCGGTTAGGTTAGGTTAGCTTGCGGTTAGGTTAGGTTAGCTTGCGGTTAGGTTAGGTTAGCTTGCGGTTAGGTTAGGTTAGCTTGCGGTTAGGTTAGGTTAGCTTGCGGTTAGGTTAGGTTAGCTTGCGGTTAGGTTAGGTTAGCTTGCGGTTAGGTTAGGTTAGCTTGCGGTTAGGTTAGGTTAGCTTGCGGTTAGGTTAGGTTAGCTTGCGGTTAGGTTAGGTTAGCTTGCGGTTAGGTTAGGTTAGCTTGCGGTTAGGTTAGGTTAGGTTAGGTTAGGTTAGGTTAGGTTAGGTTAGGTTAGGTTAGGTTAGGTTAGGTTAGGTTAGGTTAGGTTAGGTTAGGTTAGGTTAGCTCGAGGCGTGGGTGCTCGCCAGGGTGTACGAGTGGACGGCGCGGCGGAGGGCTCTCGGCGAGCACCCCGCCGCGGAAGAACGGGAGGCCGTCCGACGCGAGGCGAAGGAAGCCGTCGTCCACCATTGGACAGCGGACCTCGCCACCGCCGTCTTCGGCCGCTGGACGTTGGACGCGATCGGGCCGGTCCTGCAGGACTGGCTCGGGCGGTCCCACGGTTTCCTCTCGTTCCGTCAGGTGCAGGTGTTGTCCGGACATGGATGTTTCGGATCCCACCTGCACCGAATACGGAGGGAGGAAACCCCAGCGTGCCACGACTGCGGCGCTGCGGAGGACACGGCACGGCACACACTGGAAGTGTGCCCGGCCTGGTCCGAGCAGCGCCGCGATCTGACGGCGGTGGTTGGGCAGGACCTCTCACTCCCAAGCGTGGTCAAATCCATGCTGGAGAGTGAGGAGTCCTGGGCGGCTTTCGCCTCCTTCTGCGAAGAAGTGATGTCGCAGAAGGAGGCGGCGGAGCGGGCGCGGGAAGACGATCCTCTCGCGGCGCCGCCCTGCAGGCGGAGAGGGGGAGGGAGGCGGCGTGCGTACGATCGCCGTTTCCCACCCCCTGGTGGTGGATAGCGGGGGTTAGGCGCGGGGGCGCCTTCTCCCGCACTCGAATTATCCACCACCTCGTCGGGCGGGAATGACTGGGTACTCACAGTCATTCCCGCGGCCCCTCCCTGTAGTGGGGGGCGTGAATGGCCCGCCATGAGGGCGGGCGATCGTCGGCGGGGGACTGGTAGTTAAGGCTAGGCCGGATTTCCCAGTCCCCCTCCCTGAAGACGATGCGGGAGTACCGGGGGGTTTTTAGCCGGTAGGAGTCCGGCATAACCCGGTTGCGCCCCCGCGCGGCCGGGTATCCATGAGGATTTTCCCCCCGTAAAAAAAAAAAAAAAAAAAAAGGTTAGGTTAGGTTAGGTTAGGTTAGGTTAGGTTAGGTTAGGTTAGGTTAGGTTAGGTTAGGTTAGGTTAGGTTAGGTTAGGTTAGGTTAGGTTAGGTTAGGTTAGGTTAGGTTAGGTTAGGTTAGGTTTTTTTTTTTTTTTTTTTTTTTTAAAGCTCCGGCATTACCCCTAACATAATCAGGGATCTTTGTAATACGTAATAATTTTTTCAGTATGCCTTTATTTATTTCGTGTACAATTTTAAAAGCGCTATCTTTTGCTTGAGCAACGTAAATTCAACTTATGCTAATACATCTTAAAATATATGATCAATTTTTTACAATATTTTCGAGTCCGTGTTTTGAGCCATAATTTGTACTTTAGACTTTGTCATTAATCAAATTGTATATTATTTCATTGAGTATAATTAATTCACCTAATTCTATGTATATATCTAATAAAGTTTGTAAAATTAATAAAGTTTATATAACACAAAGCGTTTATTGTCAAAATTTAAAAATTTTATATGCTAAGATCTACTTGTTTTTGTTTAACGCCCTGTCTATTCAGTCAAGACCACCGTAATTATTTATTTCTGATTCCGGCATTTCTTGCAATTTCGTCGATGTATTGCAAGAAAGCCGGTCGGTGGTCATCGTCCAGCAGTAGACCGGCTAAAGTGTCTAATTTGACCTCAACTCCAGTTTTGCACTCGAGATCGAATCTGGACGAGCCGAACCTAGGACAGTCTATAATAAGATGGAAGACTGTCTCGGCGGTATCCGCATCGCAGGCACACGCGGGGCTATCTTTAATTTTGAAACGGTGCAGGTACGCTGCGAAGCCTCCGTGACCTGTTAAGATCTGCACGTGGGTCGGTGACAACTGAGTCTTCCTTAGCACCCGATGGGCCTCCTCTACCTTGGGGAAGAAAACCCTTGTCACCGATCCCGTGTCAGAGGCCTCGTAGCGTGCCTGCCATATCCTAACTGTGTCCCCGCGTATAACCTTTTTCACATACGATAACGGGTACCGGTCGTAGTTCGCCGCGGTTTTCTTGTGTGCGGCCCTTTTTGCCAGTTCGTCGGCACGCTCATTGCCTACGGTGCCGACGTGGGCCCTCACCCAGTGCAGGCGGACAGAGCGTCCCTCTGCCCGGATCTCCCGGAGGAGCTGCTGCGCTCCAAGGGCGAGACGGTGCGGCGGAGTTGGGTTTGCCAGCATCTCCAGTGACGACTTGGAGTCACTGAAGATGCCGACATCCCCTTCTCTGGAAAGCTTTACCGCCTGTATCGCCCTATACAGCGCATACAGCTCCGCCTGGAAAACCGTGCAGAAGGCCTCTAGGCGAAACGTCGAGAACCTGAACTCTTTTCCCTCCTTCCACCATGTCAGGGCCGCTCCCACACCACCGTCAATCTTAGATCCGTCGGTGTATATGTCGGAGCCGCCCTGGCTTGGAGGGGCCTCTAGGCTCTCGTACGTTTCTCCCTCACACTGCGCCGGGTGAGGGAACTGACAAAATGGGACGGGCCGCTCTAACTCGCGGTCGACCACGACCTCGTCCAGATTCTCACCCCTTTTTGCACGGTATAGCCTCTCCACCTCCCGCGCCCGGAGGTCCAACGGGAGCAAGTCTGCAAGCACTATTGCAGCCGTCAAGGATACCGTGCGATACGCCCTACAAATCTTCCGGGAAAAGCCCCTCTGGATCGCATCCAACTTCTTACGGATTGAAAGCTTAATCGCAGAGGGACCCCAGACATTTGCGGCGTACAACACGATAGGCTCGATGACTGCGACGTATATCGTCTTGATGATCTCCGAGTTTAAGCCCCAGCTCACTCTCGCTGCACATGCCAACTGCTTATAGATGTCGGCTGCCTTCTTACAGGCTGCAGTGACATGTGCCTCGAAAGTGAGCTTGCTATCGAGAATCAGACCAAGCAGGCGAATCTGAGTTTCTAGCGCAACTCGAACTCCGCCCATGACAATGACTGGTTCATCAAATTTAAGCTTCCTAGTGAGCACCATGGCCTTTGTTTTTTGTGGCGCGAAGCGAAGCTTAAATTTGACGCCCCAGTCCATCACGGTCTGCAGAGTTCGGTTCGCAAAGTCCTGCATTGGTCCAACCTCTTTCCCGGAGAAGACCAAGACGACATCGTCCGCAAATGCTTGACAGTACACTCCCTCGGACTCGAGCTCCACCAAAAGCGAGTCGAGGATTACGTTCCAAAAGGATGGTCCAGCAATAGATCCCTGGACACATCCCTTCGAACTACCCCGACTCACCTTAACACCAGCATATGTGAGCTCGAAACTCCGGTCCGACAAGTAAGAAGAGACCATACCGTACAAATTCCTAGGGCACTGTTTGGCCACCAGTTGGGACTTCAAGCCCGGCCACCACGCATTATCAAAGGCTCCCTCTATGTCCAGCGACACCAGGGTAACGACCTCTTTGGCCACCACACGGGTCCTGATATACGTCACTAAATCATACAGGGAGTCCTCCGTTCCGCGTTGGGGCATGAACCCATATTGCCGCACGCTGAGCTTAGGTAGCAGGTGCCAACGTAATCTACGGACAAGGAGCTTTTCCAAGAGCTTGCCCAGCACAGGGAGTAGGCCGATCGGGCGGTATGACTTAGGGTCACAGTAGTCCTCCCTGCCGGGTTTCCGGAGTATGCACATATACGCGATTTTCCAAGGGCGGGGGAAGTGGGAAAGTTCCAGGCTCTTATTGGCAATGGCCCGGAACACATCCTCTCCCCCCCCTAAAATCGCGTGTGTGCATATGTCCCCGGTTAATCCGTCATTCCCAGGAGCCTTTTGCGGGTGAATCTCTTTACACACCCGCATCACTTCATCTCGAGTGAACGGCGGATCATCCGCGGATAATCCCCGAATATCGGCAAGCAGGACACCGTCCCTCACGGCTTTATGAACCTCTGTTTCGTCATCCACCGAATCCTCCGGAAAGAGCACGGAGGAGAGCCGCTCCACAGACCCTTTCGGGTCGAGGATTCCCCCATTGGGGTCCTTGAGCAGCACCTCCTCACGCCTACGCTCAGTACGTCGAAGGATCCTGTAGATGCCGTCCCAGAGGCTCTCACGCTCCTGTGTCGAGCAAAACTCCTTCCAACTCCTCGTCTGGGCTCCTGCTGCCTCACTCTTGTATTCCTCGAGAGCAGCGAGATAGTCGTCAACGACGTACTGCCTCCGGCTGGGGGCCGCGCAGCGGATCCTACGTTTCCGCCGCGCTACCTCCCGTTTAAGGCGATCCAAGTCCGCCGACCACCAGGGCGGGCGAGTCACTCCTTTTGCACCACCTGCCTTAGGGACAACTTGATCACAGGTGTCCCTAACGCAGGCTATGTAATCGGACACCAACGTCTCAAAGCTCCCAATGTCAGACACCTCCTCCACATTACGTGCCGTCAGACCCTTTTCGGTCATTTTCTCCTGTAGAGTGGATGTGAACTCCGACCATACCACCTTCCTGGTGTTATAGATGCGCGTGGTATTCGGCTTCTGATTTTGCAGAGGCCGATCCAAGCGTATCGAGAAGGTAATAGCGTTATGGTCAGAAGATGTTATGCCCACATCCACTTTCCAATCATCGATCCTGCCAAGAAGAGCGGGGCTGCAGACGGTAACGTCCACAATGCTTGTACACAAGCTGCCCCCCCTCACGACTTGGAATGTGGGTTTGTCTCCAACATTGAGAACCTGCAGTCCGTTGGCATCCAAAAAGGAGCAATATGCTTCCCCCCGATGATCGTCGGACTTAGCGCCCCACCACACGCTTTTGGCATTGACGTCGCCTCCGACTATCAAGTTCTGCGCCCCTAATTTGTCGCAGATTCTCCCGAGTCGTACAATGTACGGTTCTATAGGTTCGTTCGGCTCGAAGTAAACGGAGATCACCCCTAGCGATAGGTGGCCCGCATGCAGCACTGCGGCAGCAATGTTGTTGTCAACAAGCTCTGGGTCTACCGTGACCCTGAGCTTGTCGCCAAATACAACGATCGCCGCCTTAACTGGCCCAGCTCCGCCCGCTGTGTTCTGGACAGTTCTCGTGTTTGGGAGCTGCTTCATCACCCCGGTCGTCCCTGTATAGGGCTCTTGGACCAGGGCGATAGCTGCTCCCCCACGAGAGGCCCAGCACTGGAGCTCCGCCGAAGCCAATTTAGAGCGCTGCAAGTTAGCCTGCACTAACGCTATCCGGGGGTTCACCTCATCCCTTCCAGTAGCTATCGCGTTGGTCTGCGAAAAAGTGCCCTTAGGAGGAGTATGCCACCCGGGATCGTGCTATGGAGTCCCACTTTAAATACTCGGGACACTCGTAATCGAGCGCCGAGTGGTGGGACTCGGAAGGAGGTCTCTTTGCCCTGTGGCAGTTGACGCAGACGGGTACGACACCCTCGGCTCGACGAGGACACTCACCCCTGCGATGTTTCTTTGTGCAGTGCACGCAAGATTCCTCGGTCTCAGAGCATGCTCTAGTCGCATGCCCGAAACCGAGGCATCGTGCGCACCTCACCAGGGGTGTCTGGTCCCTCACCGGCCGATATTGGATGCCAATGTGTACCCGTCCGGCTTCAATGAACCGCTGCCACAGTTTCGGCGCGACCTCCAGCACTGGGTGACATTCCAAAGGGTTGCGTGCCTTCTTCCGGTAACGGATGCGCATGGTCTGGTCTTTTTGGGCTAGATCACGGAATATCTCCTTATTTTGCCCCCTCAAGTGGTCCAGGACGTCCTTGTCGCTGTGAGCCAGCAAGACGTCCCTGATTTCCACGAGGGGGTTCTTACTGGCGGGGGTCTCCACCGTGAGGCCGGCAGAGGCCGTCCGCAGCTGCCCTGCCATTAACTTGGCATCTTCCTCGCCTCGGCAGCGTAGGACGACCTTCTGGTTCTTTGCCTTCCTTACGGCGTCGACCCGTGCTCCCGTGACCTGTGTGTTAGCCACCCTCTGAATTGTCTTCAGGACCCCCTCACTCGTATCTCGGGGGTCTACTGATGAGACTATGATGGTGGCTGAGGGTGGCGTGCGCTTTGGTAGCGCAGAGACCATGGCGTAAGATTCCGTTCTTCGGACGTGGCCCCGCTTCCCTGGGGTGAGCTGTTTCGTCTCGATATTACTGGTTGTAGGCGGGCCCGAGATGTGGAGCTCTGATTCCAGGGTCATTTGTTTATTTATTGGAGGCGCCATTACCGGAAACCCTATCTCACGGACCTCAAAGAGCACAGTATCAATCTTCGATGACACCGGCTCTAAGAGGTCCTTCAGGGATTCCGTTTCGACTGTGGCGCTTCGTGACCCTGCTTGCTCAGTAGCCTCCTCCATCTTCTTTTCGATGTTTTTAATTCTGTCTCTGATGGCTTCAAGGGGAGGCCCGTAATCAGGGCAGGGGGGATTTGGGGGTATTGGAGCCGGCACGACGACATGCTCGCTCACGCGCCTAGGTAATTCGTCTAGGTTTACCTCAAGGCGCGTGAGCGAGCCCTGTAACCTTGTTGCACCATCAACGATCTTGTGGAGTTCTTCCGGCTCCAGACGACACATATCTTTCAGCTCGGGGGTAGGTCTTTTTCGAAGGTCTTCGACCCCCTCGCGTATTCCACGGAGCGACTTAAGTGGCTCAGCAACCTCGTAGTCGAGCCACGATCGGAGCGTTTCCAGCTCGCTGACTAACATCTCCACATGCTTAGTCAGTGCGCTGACGCTCCGCTCGTGGCTCTCCACGAGGGCTGCCATCTGTTTAGCGTGCGCACGCTCTGCCCATGCCAGCTCTCTGGCCCCTTCGGCTCGCGCGCGCTCCGCATGAAGCTTATGTCTGCTCCGGGAATCTACCAATTCCAGGGTCGTGATGTAAAGGCCCTGGAGGGACTCAAAAACCTTCTCTTTAATCTCTTTTTTGAGATTTCCCGAGCTGTCTAGTGCGTCCTTCCCAGCCTGGAAAAACTCCGTGGCGCGACATTTGGCCATGTCCATGGCCACGCCGGCTCGCCCTTTAAAGGGAGGAAGCATACTAACTCTCCCCCCCCTTGTCGATTCCCCCCCGGACGAGATATCTCCCCAATCGCCATCCGTGACATTTGGGCCCGCTCTAACCGGAGTATTCGGTATAGGGGTGTAATCGTTTTTTGGAATGGGACCTGCCACCAACTGTCCCTGTAAAATGGGTGACGATGCGGCTAGGTCCCTATCCAACCCCGTTTCGGTTTTGCTGGAGGACGCTATGTTGGCGCCTGACAGGCTCTGCGCGCTGGCTGCGTTTTTATTTAGGACGCCTTTTAATAGGGCGTCCTCATTATCGCTGCTGCGGCGCATATCCTTAACATCAGGAGCACGCGCCCTCCTTGTTATTACTCCTGTGTCACTTTTAGCAGCCTTTTGTGCTGCTGAACGTTTAAGGGCGATGATCTGCTTTGAAGACATATCGTTACTTATTACTAAAACTATAATCTATAAATTGTTGTAAAAATAAAATATATAATTGTCAGTCTAGAATTAATCCTCTGGGAAGGGAAGCTATTGACAGCTAAATGAAATTAGAAGTGAAGATATAGAAGAAATGTTAATAATAGTACAATTATATAAATATAGATGAAATTTAGTGGTTTAATTTTTTGTGTAGAATTTAGAAGAGTGATTGTTTAAATTTTTTATTAATTATTGCTGTAGTATATTTTATTTAATTTAATTATATTAATTTTATTCCCTTCCCTCTTTGTATTCACTACTAAATTATGGCTCACTATTGACATATATGTTGTTCCTTATAATTATAATTTATCCCTAGTTTATGTCAGCCAATCTGCCTTGATTATTTTATTTAATAACTATAATTAATGTTCTAATTTTACTTTTTCTTTTTGTTTCAGGTGGCGATCTTCAATCCCGGAACGAGGTGACGGATGCAGCTGCGTAGGGAGGACCGCTCGACGTGGAACCCTTCTCAACCATTGAGTGGTAGGTAGTAAGTGGTGACCAGTTCTTCTCTTCAACTTCGGTAATTCCAAGTACCTCCTAGATGAGTAGTGTTTCCACGCAGGACGAAACAGCAAGGCCGCTACCCTGCTTAATCCCTCGGTGGGGCTGAAGAGTGCGATTTATGGAACAGCAATCGTGATTGTGATAGGGCCAGATACTTCCTTTCCTTTTTCTGATTAAAATGAACTGTCGCACGTGTATGTGGCTTTAGAGATGGCTGAGATAGACCAAGGGGGGGTGAGGAAGTGCTACAGGGGGTGAGGGGGGAAAAAGGGTGGGGGTAAAAATGCTCCCCACGGGATATTGAGGGGGGAAGGAAGGGGGGTAAATAGTGAGGGGGGGGTGGTCTGATGAGGGAGGCCAAGTTATAATGGCTCTGGGAAGCTGTGTTGGTGGAATTGTGTAGGTGGATGATTGGTAAGGTAGAGGAGGAGTTTATGACGACGCACGTCCCGTACCATACCCCTGATCCACCCAGCGGTTCTGCCAACTTGTTGGGTCTAGTGTTGGCGACTCAGGAACACCTGTTGATCGGCGAAGTTTGGTCTTCTAGAATGTTTAGAACTTTTGTATGACCACTATCGAAACTTGTTTACCTCGCACTACGACGTAATAAACTGGTTTGAACTGGTTATGCGTACAATTTTTACGATGAGTTTTCGTAAGCTGATTTTTTAAAAATGTTGTCCCAATTTCACTGACCTTTTATACACAGGTTTATCTAATGATGGTCTATCCAAATCACACTGTATCCAGTTTAAATTTTGGCCACTTACAATAATATGAGTCTTTTTTTCGTAAAACACCTTTTTAATTATTTTGACAAAAGTACTCATTTATAAAATCTTAATTTTTCACAGAGGCTCTATCTGGCCTTGACACACATTTTGACACCAAAAAATTTATACGTCACAGATCGTTTCAAGGCAGCGCACGCGATCGAAATTTTTCTATATATATATCTCACTTTCCGAATAAAACGAACTCCTTCTTTTCGTTATAACTTTTGATCCCGGGCTCGGATTGGAAAACGAAAAACACTGTCGGCACGGGCTCGTCAGCGCGCAACTTTTGGTACACTGCACGACGTTCCCGGCTATAATTTCCAATTTTCCAGCTTTTTTCGGGCGGAGCTCGGCGAAAAGTGATCCGATCGCGGCGGCGGGTGGCGCGGAACTCGTTAGGTTAGGTTAGGTTAGGTTAGGTTAGGTTAGGTTAGGTTAGGTTAGGTTAGGTTAGGTTAGGTTAGGTTAGGTTAGGTTAGGTTAGGTTAGGTTAGGTTAGGTTAGGTTAGGTTGTGCGCTGCGTGCAGCGCAGCGTACGGTGGCGCTGAGGGTGATCCGCGGATACCGCACGGTGTCCTCGGGGGCGGCCTGTGTGCTCGCCGGCTCCCCGCCGTGGGAGCTAGAGGCAGTGATACTCGCCGTCGTGTATGAATACACGACGGCGAGTAGGAGGGAAGGTGGTGGGCGCCCATCTCCTGCAGCGGTGCAGGAGATGAGGCTGGTGGCCCGCGACGCAATTATGCGTCGCTGGGCGGAGGACCTGGCGAATGCGCGTTATGGTATGTATACCATAAACGCCATTCGCCAGGTCCTCAAAGAATGGTGCGACAGGCGGTTTGGCTCCCTGTCGTTTCGGCTTGTGCAGGTGCTGTCCGGGCACGGTTGCTTCGGATGGTACCTGCACAAGATCGCTCGAAGGGAGCCAACAGCCGCCTGCCACGAGTGTGGTGCGGCGGAGGACACTGCGCAGCATACTCTTTCTGAGTGTGCTGCGTGGTCTGAGCCGCGCCGCACTCTGGAGGCGGCGGTCGGGGCGGACCTCTCGCTGTCGGGTGTGGTGAGAGCCATGCTCGGCAGCGAGAGTGTTTGGAATGAAGTGGCCTCCTTCTGTGAGCAGGTCATGTCACAGAAGGAGGCCGCGGAGAGGGTCCGTGAGGCGGATGCCCAAGCGGACCCTCTCCGTCGCAGAAGAAGGGGCGGTAGGAGGGGCCGGTTCGTCCGAGCTCTTCCGCCGCCCTGATGCCGGACTGGGGGGGTGGGTCGGGGGACCCACCTCCCATTGCACCAGTCCGGCAGAAGGATAGGGCAGCTTGCCAGGCTGCCCGGATGGGGCCCGGCTTAACATCAGGCCGGGCCGGTCGCTGGGGTGACGCGGTGATTGCTATGCACGGACCCGTGTCACCCCAGGAAGGCGACAGACGGCCGTGGGGTTTTAGTGGGTATTCCCGGCGACTAGCGCCGGGTGAGTCCCACATACCCCTCCTGGCCCCCCCGGGCTGGGAGGGGATGCGTAAATGCATTTCCCCACGTTAAAAAAAAAAAAAAAAAAAAGGTTAGGTTAGGTTAGGTTAGGTTAGGTTAGGTTAGGTTAGGTTAGGTTAGGTTAAAATGGTGTTAAATTAAATTGTTTTCCATACATTCATGTATGATTTCATTTTTTGTTTATTGTTTTGAATTTTTAAATTCGCGCCAGTCGTAGTTATTGCTATGACGTAGTACATTCGGCTGTCAGAATTCTGCAACACCATTGGCTCGTTTCGACAGCGATAAAATTTGAAAATCTAACAGTTTATGTGTCATACTCCAGCGTCGACGTATTGTTCTATCGGTGCGGGTGAAATGTAGTGATTTTATTAGTTTTCTGGTCGAATTTCCTGCATTATTGCACATCAAAATGCGTGCAATTAAGAGCTCTTCACGAATATAATGTAAAAGTGCAAGATTTAAGAAAAAACTGAAATTTATAACGAACATTCGAAGAGAGAAACTTGGAAGATTTTTCAAGCAAACATAAAGTGAAATATTTTCAAAAAAGTGGTCACTCACCGTCATAGTCTCCCTGGCGTCACCTCCTGCGCCTCCTGCCAGGGCTCAGGAGACGCTCCCGGCAGCATCCGAACATCTGGAACAGAAAAATGAACATTATAGTGCGACGTCGTTTGTGATAAATTTTGAGTGACTGTTTTTCCATCGAATTTCACGAATTTTCCTCGGCGGGTCTCGAGATTTCCATCGATTCATATAGTACTCGATCCCCCGCGTCGAATGACACCACTCTCGCCCCGAAATTCAGACCCGAAAATCGTTTTTTCGAATTATTTCGTTTTTCGCTTTCTCTTACCTTCATTTTTCGTTTACGACTATGTCGTCTCCGAAGGTTTCTATTGTTTCTGCGTTGAAATGTTAGTGGCGCTGCTCACGCGAGGGTCCCTATTATCAAGACCCTTTCGTAGACAATATAAAAGCGCAGTGTTGTTGTTAAAGTCAGTGAATTTTCTAGAAATCGTATGTTTGACTTGTAGAAACGATGAATTTATTAGATAGATGAGAAACAAAAGAATGTAGAAATATTATTTTAGAAAAAATAGTAAATTTGATCCCACACCTTATTTTTAAAACTGCCATCGCAGCCTCTGCTGCTTGAGAACACCCTGGAAAGTGTGAACACATATTTTTGTTAAAATGGTGTTAAATTAAATTGTTTTCCATACATTCATGTATGATTTCATTTTTTGTTTATTGTTTTGAATTTTTAAATTCGCGCCAGTCGTAGTTATTGCTATGACGTAGTACATTCGGCTGTCAGAATTCTGCAACACCATTGGCTCGTTTCGACAGCGATAAAATTTGAAAATCTAACAGTTTATGTGTCATACTCCAGCGTCGACGTATTGTTCTATCGGTGCGGGTGAAATGTAGTGATTTTATTAGTTTTCTGGTCGAATTTCCTGCATTATTGCACATCAAAATGCGTGCAATTAAGAGCTCTTCACGAATATAATGTAAAAGTGCAAGATTTAAGAAAAAACTGAAATTTATAACGAACATTCGAAGAGAGAAACTTGGAAGATTTTTCAAGCAAACATAAAGTGAAATATTTTCAAAAAAGTGGTCACTCACCGTCATAGTCTCCCTGGCGTCACCTCCTGCGCCTCCTGTCAGGGCTCAGGAGACGCTCCCGGCAGCATCCGAACATCTGGAACAGAAAAATGAACATTATAGTGCGACGTCGTTTGTGATAAATTTTGAGTGACTGTTTTTCCATCGAATTTCACGAATTTTCCTCGGCGGGTCTCGAGATTTCCATCGATTCATATAGTACTCGATCCCCCGCGTCGAATGACACCACTCTCGCCCCGAAATTCAGACCCGAAAATCGTTTTCCGGACCGCCCGCCCACCCATTAATTGCAATCGGGTATATCACCTCGGTGCATGGGGCAAAAATTATTACATCAAATTGGCAGTTTTAATTATGCTAGGGCGTTGTGCGTGTGCGGGGTATGTCAGAACCCCCCTTTACACCGACCGCATGACGCCCAGCGAGCAGGAGGCTCTGCTTTAAAAGCTGACAGGCCGGGCGTCCGAAAAACGTCCCTGGCCGTGGTATGTGCGCAGCGCAGCCAGCGTGGAGTCTGAGTGGTTGAGAGTCGTTACTGAGTCCGCCTTCTCAGCTCCACAGACATACTACTGCAAACTATCAACACCAAAAAAAAAATGAGGAGTGCAAAGTTTAAAAAGAATCTACCCCAGGAGGGTACCGGCGAGACCGGAGAATCCCTCCCCGGGTCCATCCCGGGCTGCCCCACGTTCTCTGGGGGGGGCAAAATGATGCACGAACCCAAAAAACATACGACCTCGGCAAGATTACGGACTACCAGTACCAGAATACCAACGACGACTACGGCTAGGAACACGGATAAAACGAAAGATCCAGCGACACGCCCGGTGCACGAAGACGATCAGGGATCACGTTCGGAGGGAAGTGTCGCCAGTATGGCAACTGCTAGCGAGGGCAGAGATGATGCTATTACTGATGAACAGCAGGCTGGAGACTCCCGGTCTCCGATGCCTACTTCGGAATCTGACTCAGACGGTGATTCAGCAAGTCGGGCTTTGCCGGCTACCAAGAAGAGAGCTAAAGGGCGACCGCCTACAACGGGACTCTATGTCGGGTTAGCGCAGGCCAAAGCCAAGCTTCTCAAATTGGAGGAGGAAGAGCTGCGTCTACGAGCTGAAGCGGAGATGGCGGAAGTTTCTTCGCATCTGAGGCGTCGCCGAGCTGCAGCAGCAGCTGTTGTTCCAAATATAGCGGAACGCTCGGTAGCTGAAATTAAGGAGCTCATCCTCGGAGATGTGCATGTCATTTCTAATGTTGCGAAAAACTCTGGGAACCTTAAGGGCACCTACCAGAAAGCCCTCTATGACGCTGCAGACTCTATCACTACAACTATGCTAGGGCTTATTGATAAGACATCGACAGAGGAGGTGGTGCGCCTCCAAGAGGCCTATGATAAGCTGAAATCCAATGAAGCTAAGCAGGCTGTTGAGATAAACAAGCTCCGCAAGGAGGTGGCTGATCTGAGGGAAGAGCTTCGGCAGGGTCGGACAGTCTCTCCACCCATAGTAGCGGGGGCCCCTTGCGCTAGGGAAAGCGCTACCCAGAGCCCCCCGCCGGATCTGCCTGCTCCATCGCTGCGACGTACATTAGACTCACAGGCCGAAGAAATTGTGACTAAAAGCGCAATGAACGAGGCCCTCAACGACTTCATGAGTCAAATGACAAGCCAGATGGCGAGCCAAATGAGGACCTATTTTGAGGCATTCGAGGGAAGATTAAGACAGCCTTCTATGTCAGAAGATCAACTAAGTATGACTGTAGCCCAGCAGAATAGTAGACCGCAACTGCCAGACCCAACTACTAGCCTAGAGAAGAAGAGGAACAAAGGGGGTAGAAAGAACAAGAAGTCCTTGGCTGCGCAGGAGGCACAGGCTGCGACTGCTGCAGAGCCCCAGCAAGCTCCTGTGCAAGCAGCTGCTCCGACGACAGAGGCATGGGCGCCAGTTAGGCCACGTATTTCCAAACAGCGGAAAACGCAAATGGGAGCTCCGGCCACGAAGATGCCTCCGGTTAGGTTGGCTGTTCCGCGCTCGTCAGTTATCGTTCTGACACTTCGGCCAGATGCCGCAGATAAAGGCGTAGATTACATGAAGGTGGTATCTGTAGTAAAAGAGAAGGCAGACACAGCCTCGTTAGATATTCCTTTCATTAAATACAAGAAAACAATGAGTGGAGCGCGCAAATTAGAGGTGCCGGGCGTTACAAGCTCACAAAAGGCCGACTTGCTTGCGAACCAGCTCAAAATGGTTTTCGCGGACGTTATAGGAGAAGGGGTAGTTGATATTACGAGACCTGTGAAGTGCGCTGACCTTCTAATCAGAGGTTTAGATGAGTCAGCGACTGTAGAAGAAGTGGCCTCTGCGGTGGCCTCTAAAGGAGAGTGCCACAGAGGCCAGGTCAAAGTGGGCTCTGTCCGCTACGCTCCTCTTGGTACAGGCACGGTTTGGGTACGCTGTCCTGTTGCAGCGGCTAAGAAGCTCGCACAAGAGCGCAGGCTTATGCTTGGTTGCATTGCGGTACAGGTAAAACTGTTGCAACCTAGGGAGATGCGATGTTTCCGGTGCCTCGAACCAGGCCACGTTAAGCAGCATTGTAAGGCCACGGTAGACCGTAGCGGTCAGTGCTACAGATGTGGGCAAGTCGGCCACAGGGCAGCCCAGTGTTTCTCGGCTCCGCACTGCTCTGTGTGCGGGGACGCAGGCAGGCCGGCCAGTCACGTACTTGGCGGTAACCTGTGTACTAACCCAACCAGTGAGAAAGGCAAGAAAGCTCCCGCTAAGATCCTGGCCACAGAAGATCCTTCACCAGGTGCCGCCTTAAGGCAGGTGGATAGGGAGGTTATAACATCTCTTGATTAATAATGGCCCTACGGTTTCTACAAACAAATGCCAACCACGCTGCCATGGCTCAGGACCTGCTGGTCCAGACTATGGCCGAGTGGTCAATCCAGGTAGCGGTGGTGGCAGAGCCATATGTAATCCCACCCAGAGATAATTGGGTAGGGGATCTCACAGGCTCGGTAGCCATTGTCACAGCAGTAGCCGCAGGAACCCCAATACTAAGGAAGAAAACTCCAGGGTCGGGGTTTGTTGCAGCCCAGGTTGGCGAGGTGATAGTAGTTGGGGTATATTTCTCGCCCAATAGACCCTTATCTGAATTCGAGGTGCTACTCCAGGATCTTGGGACTTACATCCAACAAACTCCCTCCTGCCCCATTGTCGTGGCGGGGGACTTCAACGCTAAGTCGGCGGCGTGGGGATCCCCCGCCACGGACGTACGAGGCAGAACACTGGAAGAATGGGCCCTATCTGTAGGCCTCTCCGTCATTAACAGAGGCTCAGTTAACACCTGCGTTCGACAACACGGAGGATCCATTGTCGATCTCACGTTCGCTTCGGCTCCGGCTGCAGGACGCATACTGGATTGGAAAGTCATTGAAGATGTTGAAACGCTATCGGATCATTTATACATAACGTTCAAGGTGTGCCCTCTTTCGACGACTTTGCCCTCAGTCCGGAATGTTATGACCAATCGGAGATGGGCCCTGAATCGCCTTGATGAGGATCTTCTGGTAGAGGCGTCAATAGTGGCATCATGGTCGCGGCCCTTGAACGGGCCGGTGAGCATCTCGGAGGAGGTTGGCTGGTTTGGACGCACGATGGTGAATATCTGTGATGCGTCGATGCCTAGAGCCCGTCCTTGTCGATCCAGAAGGAGGGTGTACTGGTGGTCCCGAGACATCGCTCAGCTTCGGGCTGCATGTGTGGCAGCCAGACGCCAGTACGCAAGGCATCGGAGGCGTCGACAGACCCGGGACATCGCTGCGGAGGCTCTTTTATATGAGAATCTCAGGGCAGCGAGAAAAACACTCCAGGTTGCAATCAGGAGGGCGAAAGCACAAGCTCGGGAGGAGCTCCTAAAAACGGTAGAAGGTAATCCATGGGGACGCCCTTACCGTGTAGTGATGGGCTTTCTGCGACCATGGTCTCCTCCAGCCACCCAAACTCTTGACCCGATGCTTCTAGATTCGATAATGGCATCATTATTTCCCCATAGGGGAGTGTACTCTCCTCCTCGCATGGCAAGTAATTACAGCCCTAGAACTGAAGTTGTTGGTATGGTGGCCCCTGTCACCGAGGCCGAGCTTCATGCGACTGTAAGGCGTCTCCGAGGCAAACGTGGAGCGCCCGGACCTGACGGGATCCCCGGCCGAGTCTGGGTATTGGCGATGGAGGCATTAGGCGATCGTCTTAAGAGACTCTTTTCCGCATGTTTGGAGGCTAGCCAGTTTCCATCAGAGTGGAAGACAGAAAGGCTGGTGCTAGTGCGTAAGCACGGACGACCTCCGGACTCCCCATCCTCCTACCGCCCAATTGTGTTGCTGAATGAGGTGGGCAAATTATTTGAGAGGATCATCGTGCGGCGCCTATTGAAACACCTGGCTGTCTCAGGTCCAGACCTCTCCGCATATCAGTTTGGATTCCGAGAGGGTCGCTCTACGGTAGACGCTATCTCCCGCATTAAGGTCCTTTCGGCAGAAGTGGTCTCCCACGGGGGAGTCCTGTTGGCAGTATCGCTGGACATTGCCAACGCATTCAATAGCATTCCCTGGGAGTGCATAACTGAAGCTCTAAGGTTCCATGGAGTCCCCCTATATCTGCGTCGCCTTGTAGCCTCATATCTGGAAGGGAGGCAGGTCACGTGCGTTGGGCAGGACGCAGCCACCCATCGAAGGGAGATCTTGTGCGGTGTTCCGCAGGGGTCGGTTCTTGGCCCGCTCCTTTGGAACATCGGCTATGATTGGGTGCTGAGGGGCGTGCTCCTGCCAGGCGCCTCTGTGACCTGCTATGCTGATGATACCCTGGTGACTGCAAGAGGTTGTTCATTTCAGGAGGCTACCCGGTTGGCTGCTGTTAGTGTTTCTCAGGTGGTGGCGAGGATTAGAAGACTTGGTCTGGACGTGGCTCTTCACAAAACTGAGGCTATCTGCTTCTACGGTCCGCGAAAAGCTCCTCCTCGTGACCTTCACATCCAGGTCGATGGTGTTAGAATCGGGGTCTCTAACAACATCAAATATTTGGGTCTCGTGCTAGACAGTCGATGGGCGTTTAAGGCCCATTTCCAAGAAATGGCTAAAAAAGCCATGAGCTATGCCTCAGCTCTAGCGTCCCTGTTGCCCAACTTAGGGGGTGCGAGCACCAAATGCAGGGCCCTGTACATGGGGGTGGTTCGCTCTGTGGCGCTTTATGGAGCTCCGGTCTGGTGTGATGCTCTTACGCCGCCTAATGTGGCTATCTTGCGGAAGTTGCATCGAATTATGTCGATCCGATGTATACGTGGGTACCGTACGGTAGCATACGAGGCTGCCTGTCTACTAGCATGTTCGCCACCGTGGGATCTGGTGGCCCTCTCCTACGCCGAGCTCTATCTGTGGAAGACCGAGCAGATAGACCTAGGCCGGTGCATCGTGCCGCGTGAAATAAGCAGAAAAAAGGGTCTTCTGCAACAGGAAACATCACGTCACTGGCGGAGGAGGCTGCTCTTACCAGGAGCAGGTCACAGAGCCATCGAGGCAGTCCTGCCCGTATTTCCTCTGTGGATGAACAGGAGGCACGGCGAGCTTACTTTTCACTTGGTGCAGATACTTACTGGACATGGTTGCTTCGGTGGGTATCTGCACCAGGTGGCTAGAAAGGAACCGACGCCACATTGTCATCACTGCCCAAGCGAGTTAGACAGTGCACAGCACACGCTGAGTGATTGCCCTGCGTGGGACGAGGAAAGAGCCGAACTCGTTTCTATCACCGGAGAAGACCTGTCGCTGCCAGCAGTGGTCCGCGCTATGGTATCGGAAAAAAGAGCGTGGGACGCTATGGTATCCTTCTCGGAGAGAGTTTTGCGCCAGAAGGAAAATGCCGAAAGAGAAAGAGAAGTAGATAGAGCCTTAGATGTGGTGCGTCGTAGACGAACGAGGCAGACATGGAGACGGAGAGGCCGTCCTCCGACCTCTCAGTTTCCCTCTCTCCCCTCCCCCTAAGGTCTGCATGTACACCTCCCGGTCATAGTACTGACACCTAGAGGAGGCCTGAAGAAGAAGAGTGTGACCTGAAATCACTCGGTGGAAGAGAGATATGGAGCACTGACCTCTCTAGCAGGCGGGGGCCTCCGTGGCTACCTTTCGGAGGCCCAGCGCGGAACCAGGACAGCGGCGCTTGCTCGCGTATTCCCGGTGCCCTGGTCACATACGTGCACGCAGAGGACGTGGGGTTTTAGTGGGTATTCCCGGCGGCTAGCGCCGGGCGAGTCCCACATATCCCTCTCAGCCCATCAGGGAGGGAATGCGTAAATGCATTTCCCCACGTAAAAAAAAAAAAAAAAAAAAAAAAAAAAAAAAAAAGGTTAGGTTAGGTTAGGTTAGGTTAGGTTAGGTTAGGTTAGGTTAGGTTAGGTTAGGTTAGGTTAGGTTAGGTTAGGTTAGGTTAGGTTAGGTTAGGTTAGGTTAGGTTGGGGTGGTGCTGCGAGGTGCCCTTCTACCTGGGTCAACTGTAACGTGTTATGCTGACGACACGCTCGTAACGGCGTATGGAAAAACGCTCCAGCATGCCATCCAACTGGTCTCGGCGTGCGCCTCGTTGGTGGTCAGAAGAATAAGAATGCTGGGATTAGAAGTGGCCATCAACAAGACACAAGCTATATGCTTTCATGGCCCCCGAAGAATGCCATCCCCTGACACATGCATCTGGCTTGATGGAGTTAGAATAACCGTGGGATCTAGCATAAAATACCTGGGATTAACCCTGGATAGCCGCTGGAAGTTCGAGACCCACTTCCGAGAGCTGTCGCCCAAAGTTCTTCGTTGTGCCCTTGCTCTAGCGAGTCTATTACCCAACCTTGGCGGAGCAGGGTCTAATTGCCGGTCCCTATACATGGGAGTAGTACGAGCGATGTGTCTCTACGGCGCCCCAGTGTGGAGCAAAGTCCTCACACCGTACAGTATTTCCATCTTGCATAAGCTGCAACGTACAATGGCTCTAAGGAGCATACGCGGCTACTGTACGGTTTCTAACGAGGCGGCATGCTTGCTAGCGGGCTCTGTGCCGTGGGATCTGATAGCACGCTCCCATGCGGAGCTTTACGAATGGCAGTCTGTTAAAATCGCTCGCGGAGAAACTGTCGCCCCCAGGGAGAAGGAAAGAAAAAAGGCCTTACTGCACGAAGCTGTGTTGACCACCTGGAGGAACAACTTGGAGAACCCTAGCGCGGGCCACAGAGTAATTGAGGCAATCACCCCTGTATTTCGAGAGTGGATAGACAGGGAATATGGCACACTGACTTTCCGTCTGGTGCAGATACTTACCGGGCACGGCTGCTTTGGCAAATATCTGCACCAAATCGCAAGAAAAGAGCCGACTCCTGAGTGTCACCACTGCGACAGTCTCCTAGACACTGCCAATCATACGCTGGAGGAGTGTCAAGCGTGGACAGCGCAACGCATGGAGCTGACGCGGGTGATAGGGAATAACCTCTCTCTACCCGCAGTCATACAATCCATGGTCAGTGGAAAAGAGCGATGGGACGCAACTGTCGCTTTCTGCGAGGTGGTCCTGAAACAAAAGGAGGACGCAGAGAGAATAAGGGAACAGGCACCGGAATCATCCGTGATGCGTCGTAGGAGAGCTGGCAGACTACGAAGGCGTGGAGGTAGCAGCTTTCCCTACGTGTAACCTCAGCAACTACACTGACGGGCAAGAGAAAGCAGTAAAGAGGTAGCCTGCTTCTGGGCCGCCTTATAACCGTTTCTCCTGGCACCGGCTGCTGGAGCGCCAGTGCAATATGAGGAGGAAGAGGTGGAGCAAGTATCACGACAAATACCATCACAGTCGGTAGAGGAGCTCGCCTCCTTCGAAATGGGAGTCCCTGAGTGTTACCATCTCCGGGGGCTCAAGCGCGTGACCAGGGCAGTGGTGGTCATGCTAGCGCTGTTTCCCGGTGCCCTGGCCACATACGCGCATGAAGAGGTCGTGGGGTTTTAGTGGGTATTCCCGGCGGCTAGCGCCGGGCGAGTCCCACATATCCCTCCCAGCCCACTAGGGAGGGAATGCGTAAATGCATTTCCCCACGGAAAAAAAAAAAAAAAAAAAAAAAAAAAAAAAAAAAAAAAAAAAAAAAAAGGTTAGGTTGGGGTGGGGTGCGAAGTCAGGAAACCTCCACGTGGTGCACCCTGGGCGTCGGCCAAGCTGGCCGGCGGCGGATATCCTGACACGGAGGCGTCGGCATTCCTAGGTTTTCTGAAGATAGCCATGGACGCATAGGTGGGCGGGCCCTGCGTGTACTTACCCTACCGTGGGGCAGGTTGGTGAGACACCTTCTCTTGCCACCACCGTCGATCTCGTTATCCCATCGGAGTGTCGTGGTCACGTCTCGCGGCTTCGTTGGGACCGAGGGGCTTGGCTTCACCGCCCGGCCCGCGAGGAAGAAAACCTCAATAAAAAATCACCCCGAATCTCAAGCGGCGGCGCACCGCGAGGGGATGCATGGCTGACGGGCAAGTCAGTCATTAGTGCGACCCCCGTCAGAGAACCGGCCGACTCTCTGATGGGTTACGCGTAGGCTTACCCAAGTACAGGGGGCACTGCTTGGGTGGACTGTTTATTTCCCCCATACTCGTGGGAACAAAACTGGACTGTTCAATTTCAAACCCAAACAAAAAAAAAATCTTAGTTTTAAGGAAAATGATGGTAGAGGCTCCTTCTCTAGATCACCAAGCTACGAGAAGTTGCTCTTGAAGGAGAAGGAAGGGTGTACGGCTGGTCTTGGTGAGCCAGCTAATCAAGATCACTCTGGCGTGCCGGTAGCACGAGTAGTGATTGAGCGGAGTACGTCCTTGGACCGATTGTCGGTCAATAGTGACACCAGCGGAGCTACAATGGTGACGGTGCACTCCGGAGATGAGTCCACAACTGGAAGGTTCTGGCGGAAACGAAGAGGCTCACACTCTGATCCTCACCAAACGTCAGACTCAGGTGAAGAGTCAGTCCCGGAAGGAAAGCCAAGTACGAAACCGAGGATCACTGCAAAAAGAGGTAGGGGGCGCCCCATAACCACCGGAGAATACGCAGGCTTGGCCCAAGCGAAGGCTGAGTACCAGCGAATACGAAAAGAAGAGCTTCGCCTGACTGCCGAGGAAGAGATCGCGCAGTTGGATTCGCGCGCTCGGCACGACAGAGCCGCTAAGGACTTGGCCGTTGTCCCGGAGGAGGAGCTCTCTCTCCGGCTTAATGAGAGAGTGATGGGGGATGTAGAGGTCATACTCGCCGTCTGCAGAAAGTCTGGTCATTTACAGGGCACATGTCAGCGTGCTCTAAAAGATGCGGCTATCTCAATTCAAAAATCGGTTGAGAAGTTTTCTCGCCGTACCTCATCTGAGGAACTGGAGAGAGTTGAGAGGGCTTATGCCAAGCAGACAAAGGAGTTAGAGGACCTCCGGAAGGAGGTCAGGGAGCTTAGGGCTGAGGTTCGTAGTGCTCGACCGTTGCCATCGGTAGTCGACCCCTCCTCTGTCCCAACGGTAACTGCAGCTATGCCTGCCCCACCGCCTGCTAAAAGACCGCCCAGGGAGGAATTCCCGTTGCTCCCAGGGCCTTCAAATGGAGAGATATCTGCGGAGCCCACTGAGGGATTTGCAGAGTTGGCGCGCTCATTAATGCAACAAGTTCAGCAGATGAATAACATTATGAGCGCGCGCTTTGAGGCCCTGGAGGACAGACTCCTTCCGGAGAAAAGGATCAGGCCCCCACTCGCAGCCGATAGAAAAGCTACTCCAGCTACGGGGTCAGGATCGGCCCCGGAAGAGCAGCTGCAATCGCTTCCCGCTCCTCAGCAGGGAAGGACGAAGAGCCAGATAAAAAGTAAAGCGGCACCCAAGAAGGTTGCACCGGCTCCTCGCACCTTCACGGAGGCAGTCAAAGCCCCGGCTGGAGAGTGGGTCCTTGTGGGCAAGGGTGGCAAACCCCAAAAAGCCGCGAAGACGAAAAAAGCGCCCAAACCCAAAGCAGATTCTGCACAGGTTAAGACCCCTAGACTTCGCACTACAAAATCAGCTGCAGTGGTATTAACACTGCAGCCAGATGCGGTGAAGAGAGGTCTGACCTATGCAGCTATGCTAACAAAGACCTGGGACACGGTGGATCTTGGCAGTCTCGGCATCGAGGCTGTCAATTATAAAAGGGCGGCTACTGGTGCGGCTCTTATCGAGCTACCAGGCCCAACTAGCGGTGCGAAAGCGGACGCTCTTGCAGAAAGGATAAGAGCGTCCTTCAATGAAGAGGATGTCCGGGTGTCAAGGCCGATGAAGTGTGCAGAGGTGCGCATAGCTGGCCTGGACGACTCGGTCACAGCTGAAAAGCTGATCGCGGCCATCGCTAAGGCCGGTGAATGCCCTCCTGGGCAGGTAAAGACTAATGGTCCACGTCTCGGTGCAGACGGGACTGGAGTAGCAATAGTCTCCTGCCCAGTTGAAGTGGCTAAAAAGCTCGGCGACGGTCGTCGAATTCTTGTGGGATGGGTCTCGGCTAAGGTGAGAGTCTTACAACCTCGCCCGCAGAGGTGCTTCAGATGCCTCCAGTCAGGTCACCTGGGAGCCAAATGTCAGGCAGCGCTCGACTGCAGCCTACTTTGCTACCGGTGCAGTCATCCAGGGCACAAGGCTGCAGTTTGTACGGCTGACCCGCATTGCATAGTTTGCGCGACTGCAGGCAAACCGGCAGCCCATCGAATGGGTGGCAAAGCCTGTTCGCCGCCACCCAACAAAAAGGGGAGAAGGAGAGGTAGGAGTAGGGGAGACAAGGCCCTCTCACAAGCCTTGTCTGTTCCAGTTGCCCAAGAGGCGCTGTGTACAGCCGTGGAGGAAGGAATGGAGTGCCAATAATAATGGCACTCCATTTTCTACAAGGAAACCTTAACCACTGTGCCAGGGCACAGGACTTGCTAGTGCAAAGCCTGGCACAGTGGTCAATAGGCGTCGCCGTGATGGCCGAGCCGTACTTCGTCCCACCCAACAACACCTGGGTGTGTGACCGTGACGGTTCGGTGGTTCTTATCACCCAACCCGCCGCTGGCTCTCCGACCCTCGCTAATATCCAAAAGGGCCGAGGATGGGTCGCGGCGCGTCTCGGTAGCGTCGTGGTGGTTGGGGTTTATGCACCCCCCCGGTGGAGTCTCGCCGACTTTGAGACTCTCGTAGAAGAATTGGGCACTGTCGTCCTTGGAAGCCACCCTCTCCCAGTCCTAGTGCTCGGGGACTTCAACGCCAAATCTACGGCTTGGAGTTCTCCGGTCACGGACGTCAGGGGGGAGGTGTTGGAAGAGTGGGCCATAACATCCGGCCTGCTCGTCCTAAACAGGGGTTCTGCAAGCACGTGCGTGCGACCGCAGGGCGAGTCGATAGTGGACGTGTCGTTCGCTAGCCCTGCAATAGCACGCCGTGTTCGGGACTGGAGAGTCCTTGAGGGGGTGGAGACACTGTCGGACCATCTTTACATTCGGTTCGACGTGTCCACCCAGACCTCGGGACAGTCGGTCCCGAGAAACCCTGTGCAGGACAGTCCACGTTGGGTTCTAGGACGCCTCGACCGCGAGGTGTTCCGTGAGGCTGCCATCGTGCAGGCTTGGGTGCTCGATGGAACACCCGCCAGGCCTGCCGATGTCGAGGACGGGGCAGAGCGTCTGCGTGCGGCTGTGTCGCGAATATGCGAGGCTGCGATGCCGCGAGTGGGGCGTCGTCACGCTAAGCGCCAGGTGTACTGGTGGAACGCTGAGATCGCGCAGCTGCGTGCGGCCTGCGTAGCAGCGCGCCGCCAGTACACCAGGATAAGGCGCAGACGACGCCGGGCGCAGGACGCTGACCCCAGAGAGGCGGAGCTTCATGAGGGGTACAGAGCTGCGAGGCTCGCCCTCCGGACGGCCATCGAGCGCGCAAAGGCTCTGGCCAAAGAGGAACTCTTGGAGACGCTCAATCGGGACCCGTGGGGGCGCCCGTACCGGATGGTCCGTGGCAAACTTCGCCAATGGGCCCCCCCGGTAACCCAGAGTCTCCAGCCAGAGTTCCTCGAGGAGGTAGTGAGTGCTCTGTTCCCCACGGGGGAGGGACAGTTCTCACCTCCCCGAATGGCTCCGCCTGCAGTCGAGCCTGACGTGGACGGCGACGTGCCCGAAGTGACCCGGGAAGAGCTGAGGGCGGCGGTGAAACGCCTTCAGGCAAAAAACACCGCCCCAGGACCCGACGGCTTGCATGGCCGAGTGTGGGTCCTGGCCCTCGAGATCCTCGAGCCCCGACTGTTGGGGCTCCTCACTGTGTGTCTGGAGCAGGGCCGGTTTCCGTCGAAGTGGAAATCCGGCCGGTTAGTCCTGCTCCAGAAACCGGGGCGCCCGGCGGACTCACCGTCCGCATTCCGCCCTATTGTGCTGCTTGACGAGGTGGGCAAACTCTTTGAAAGAGTACTTGCAAACCGCCTCGTCAACCATCTCGAGCACGTAGGGCCGGATTTGGCGACGAACCAATTTGGGTTTCGCAGAGGGCGCTCTACTATAGATGCGATTAAGCAAGTGAGGAGCCTGGCGGAGGACGCTATAGCTCGGGGTGAGGTGGTTGTGGCGGTGTCCCTCGACATCGCCAACGCGTTCAACACCTTGCCCTGGGCCACCATCAGAGAGGCACTCCGATTTCATGGAGTGCCGTCCTACCTCCGCCGAATAGTCGGGGCGTACTTGTCGGAGAGGTCAGTCGTCTTCCCGGGTCGAGATGGAATATGTCGGCGAGACGTCGTATCCGGTGTTCCACAGGGGTCCGTGCTGGGTCCCCTGCTGTGGAACATCGGGTACGATTGGGTGTTGCGCGGTGTGCTGCTCCGTGGCCTGAGTGTGGTGTGCTACGCCGACGACACTCTGGTCACGTCGAGAGCTAAGACACACCGCGAAGCCGTGATGTTGGCCACAGCTGGGGTGGCGCAGGTCGTCGGGAGGATCCGGCGTCTGGGACTTCAGGTGGCGCTCCAGAAATCCGAGGCCGTGTGTTTTCATGGGCCTCGGAATGCGCCACCGGCAGGGTCCCAGTTAATTGTGGGAGGCGTTCCCATCGGCATCCAGTCCAAAATGAAGTACCTTGGACTATTTCTGGATAGCCGATGGGACTTTGTGGAGCATTTCCGGCAGCTGACTCCCCGTCTCATGGGTGCCGCGGCCGCGCTGGCGCGGCTCTTACCCAATCTGGGGGGTCCAAGTTCCGCCTGCCGGAAACTCTATATGGGGATCGTGCGGTCCATGGCCCTTTACGGGGCCCCTGTGTGGGCCGAAACTCTGACGGCTCACAATATCGCTGCTCTGCGTAAACCGCAGAGGGCGATGGCCGTCAGAACGGCTCGCGGGTATCGCACGATCTCCTTTGAGGCGGCCTCCCTGCTAGCCGGATCTCCGCCATGGGATCTGGAGGCTAGGGCCCTCGCGTCGCTCTATGAGTGGCGCGAAGAGGCACTGGAGAGAGGTGTGCGACCGGCGCCTCGCGAAATTGAAGCGCGCCGGTCGGAACTTCAGAAGATCTCCATGGCGGAATGGAAGAGAAGACTCGATCACCCCAGCTCGGGCGTGGCGACCGTGGAGGCCATAAGGCCTCATTTCAAGGCCTGGATACGGAGGCGGCACGGCACCCTCACCTTCCGGCTGACACAGGTGCTTACGGGGCACGGCTGCTTCGGGAGCTACCTGTGTCGCATAGGTCGGGAGGAAACATCTGGGTGCCATCACTGCAGTAGCGTGCGTGATGACGCGCAGCACACGCTTGCCGTCTGTCCCGCATGGGACTCGCCACGCCGTGGCCTCGTCGCGGCCATAGGGCCGGACCTCTCGCTTCCGGCCGTTATAACATCCATGGTCGGAAGCGAGTCCGGATGGAATTCCGTCGCCTCGTACTGCGAGGAGGTGATGCTCGCGAAGGAGGCGGCGGAAAGGGAGAGGGAGCAGACCACCACGCTCCCCTCTCGTAGCAGACGGACCCGGCGGCGGAGGGTCAGGGATGACCTCCAGCCGCCGTAGATTTGGCCTGCGGGCGTTGGACGCGGGCACGTCCTTCGCCCACGCAGAACATCAGGCCCGAGGCGAGGCGCACTAGTGTTCGGTGCGCTCCTCGAAGGTTCGTCCGGGGGTCTTCCATCTGACCCCTGTATATAATAGTTGGTGGCCCCTTATGAGGGGCTCTGAGGAGGTGGTCCCTACCGAGGGACCTGCACCTGCCGGGTCGAGCAGAAGTCCTGCAGTCGTAGTCCCTGCTCCCCGGCCAAGAAGGTGCTGAAGGAACACCGTGGGGTTTTAGTGGGTATTCCCGGCGGCTAGCGCCGGGTGAGTCCCACATACCCCTCCCTGCGCCTTGCCCAGGCGGGAGGGGATGCCTAAAAGCATTTCCCCACGTTAAAAAAAAAAAAAAAAAAGGTTAGGTTGGGGTGCGAAGTCAGGAAACCTCCACGTGGTGCACCCTGGGCGTCGGCCAAGCTGGCCGGCGGCGGATATCCTGACATGGAGGCGTCGACTTTCCTCCATTTTTTGGAAGAGTCATGGACGCATTGGCGGGTCCAACGTGTACTAACCCTACCGTCGGGCAGGCTGGCGGGGCATCTAGCCTTGCCGCTACCGTCGATCTCGTTATCCCGTCGGAGTGTCGTGGTCACGTCTCGCGGCTTCGTCGGGACCGAGGGGCTTGGCTTCACCGCCCGGCCCGCGAGGAAGAAAACCTCAATAAAAAATTACCCCGAATCTCAAGCGGCGGCGCACCGCGAGGGGATGCATGGCTGACGGGTATGTCAGTCATTAGTGCGACCCCCGTCAGAGAACCGGCCGACTCTCTGACGGGTTACGCGTAGGCTTACCCAAGTACAGGGGGCACTGCTTGGGCGGACTGTTTATTTCCCCCATACTCGTGGGAACAAAACTGGATTGTTCAATTTCAAACCCAAACCCAAAAAAAATTAGTTTTAAGGAAAATGATGTCAGGGGCTCCTTCTCTAGATCGCCGAGTTATGAGAAGTTGCTCTCGGAGGAGATGGAAGTGTGTACGGCTGGTGTAGTGGAGCCAGCTAAACAAGATCACTGCGGCGTGCCGGTAGCACGAGTAGTGATTGAGCGGAGTACGTCTTTGGATCGATTGTCGGTCAATAGTGACACCAGCGGAGCTACAATGGTGACGGTGCACTCCGGAGATGAGTCCACAAGTGGCAGGTTCTGGCGGAAACGAAGAGGCTCACGCTCTGATCCTCACCAAACGTCAGACTCAGGTGAGGAGGCAGTCCCGGAAGGAGAGCCCAACACGAAGCCGAGGATCACTGCTTCAAAAAGAGGTAGGGGGCGCCCCATAACCACCGGGGAGTATGCAGGCTTGGCTCAAGCGAAGGCTGAGTACCAGCGAATGCGGAAAGAAGAGCTTCGCCTGGCTGCCGAGGAGGAGATCGCGCAGTTAGATTCGCGCGCCCGGCATGACAGAGCCGCTAAGGACTTGGCCGTCGTCCCGGACGAGGAGCTCTCTCTCCGGCTTAATGAGAGGGTGATGGGGGATGTGGAGGTCATACTCGCCGTCTGCAGGAAGTCTGGCCACCTACAGGGCACATGTCAGCGTGCCCTAAAAGATGCGGCTATCTCGATACAAAAATCGGTTGAGAAGTTTTCTCGCCGTACCACATCCGAGGAACTAGAGAGAGTCGAGATGGCTTATACTAAGCAGACTAAAGAGTTAGAGGACCTCCGTAAAGAGGTCAGGGAGCTCAGGGCTGAGGTTCGTAGTGCTCGACCGTTGTCATCGGCAGCCGATCCCTCCTCTAACACAGCGATAACTGCAGTTATGCCTGCCCCGCCACCCGTTAGAAGACCGCCCAGGGAGGAATTTCCGTCGCTCCCAGGGCCTTCAATTGGAGAGACACCTACGAATCCCAATGAGGGATTCGCAGAGTTGGCGCGCTCATTAATGCAACAAGTTCAGCAGATGAATAACATTATGAGCGCGCGCTTTGAGGCTCTGGAGGATAGGCTCCTTCCGGAGAAGAGGGTACGACCTCCACTGGCAGCAGACCAGAGAGCCGCTCAAACTACGCCGTCAGAGTCAGCCCCAGTAGCTAAGCCTTCACCGCTTCCTACGACCCAGCAGAAGGCAAAGAATAAGGGAAAGGTGGTTTCCAAAACTGCAGCGCCAGCTCCTCGCACCTTCGCCCAAGCAGCCAAAGGTCCGGTTGCAGAGTGGGTGCTGGTAGGCAAGGGGGGCAAACCTGTGAAGGCCGCCAAGCCCAAGAACGTAGCCAAGCCTAATGCACCTCCCGTTAAGGTGAGGGCCCCCAAACTTCGCGTTCCGAAATCATCGGCTGTGGTGTTAACACTGCAGCCGGAAGCTGCGAAGAGGGGCATCACATACGGCGAGGTCCTTACTAAGGCTTGGGAACAGGTGGACCTCGGGTCCCTTAATATTGAGGGGCTCAACTATAAGAAAGCGGTTACGGGTGCGGCCCTAATTGAAGTGCCGGGTGCCTCTAATGGCGCTAAAGCAGACGCCTTAGCTGACAAAATCCGGTCGTCCTTCCCAGCGGATATAGTACGAGTGTCCAGACCTATGAAGTGCGTGGATTTGCGCATTTCAGGTCTGGACGAATCGGTTACCGCAGAGAAATTGATTGCGGCTGTCGCTCAGGCGGGGGAATGTCCATCCGAGCATATAAGAACAAACGGCCCGCGTCCCGGGGTGGACGGTACTGGCACAGCTGTAGTCTCCTGCCCAGTAGAAACGGCGCGGAAGATCGGGGACGCCCGTCGGCTGCTGGTTGGGCATGTTTCAGCTCGAATTAAAATCTTAGAGCCTCGTTCACGGAGATGCTTCCGATGCTTTCAAGCCGGTCACGTAGGAGTTAAATGCCAGGCAGAGATTGACTGCAGCCAGCTCTGCTATCGCTGCAGTCAACCTGGCCACAAGGCTGGTGGATGCACCGCTGAACCACATTGCGTCGTATGTGGCAAGGCAAATAAACCGGCTGGGCATCGGATGGGCAGCAAGACTTGCTCAACCTCAGCCGCACCACAGAGAAAGGGGAAAAAGAGAAGGAGAGAAAAACCGGGTAAGACTCCCTCGCAACCCTCGACCGGTCTGGCTGCCCAGAGGGCGCCGACAACGGCCCAGGAGGTAGAAATGGAGTGCTAATAATAATGGCACTCCATTTTCTTCAAGGGAATATTAACCACTGTGCCAGAGCGCAAGATTTGTTAATCCAGAGCTTGGCACAGTGGTCAATAGGCGTCGCTGTGATAGCCGAGCCGTACTTTGTCCCGCCCAACAACACCTGGGTGTGCGACCGTGACGGCTCGGTGGCTATAATCACCCAGCCTGCCGCTGGCTCCCCGCCCCTCGCTAACATCCAGGAGGGTCGAGGTTGGGTCGCGGTGCGTCTCGGCAATGCAGTAGTGGTCGGGGTTTATGCACCCCCAAGGTGGAGTCTCGCCGACTTCGAGGCACTCGTCGGAGAATTGGGCACAGTCGTCCTCGGATGCCACCCTCTCCCCGTCCTAGTGCTCGGAGACTTCAACGCCAAATCTACGGCTTGGGGTTCTCCAGTCACGGACGTCAGGGGGGAGGTGTTGGAAGAGTGGGCCATAACATCCGGCCTGCTCGTCCTAAACAAGGGTTCTGCAAGCACGTGCGTGCGACCGCAGGGCGAGTCGATAGTGGACGTGTCGTTCGCTAGCCCTGCAATAGCACGCCGTGTTCGGGACTGGAGAGTCCTTGAGGGGGTGGAGACACTGTCGGACCACCTTTACATCCGGTTTGACGTGTCCGCCCAGACCTCGGGACAGTCGGTCCCGAGAAACCCTGTGCAGGACAGTCCACGTTGGGTTCTAGGACGCCTCGACCGCGAGGTGTTCCATGAGGCTGCCATCGTGCAGGCTTGGGTGCTCGATGGAACACCCGCCAGGCCTGCCGATGTCGAGGACGAGGCAGAGCGTCTGCGTGCGGCGGTGTCGCAAATGTGCGACGCTGCGATGCCGCGAGTGGGGCGTCGTCACGCCAAGCGCCAGGTGTACTGGTGGAACGCTGAGATCGCGCAGCTACGTACGGCCTGCGTAGCAGCGCGCCGCCAGTATACCAGGATAAGGCGCAGACGACGCCGGGCGCAGGACGCTGACCCCAGAGAGGCGGAGCTTCATGAGGGGTACAGAGCCGCGAGGCTCGCCCTCCGGACGGCCATCGAGCGCGCAAAGGCTCAGGCCAAAGAGGAACTCTTGGAGACGCTCAATCGGGACCCGTGGGGGCGCCCGTACCGGATGGTGCGTGGTAAACTTCGCCAATGGGCCCCCCCGGTAACCCAGAGTCTCCAGCCTGAGTTCCTCGAGGAGGTAGTGAGTGCTCTGTTCCCCACGGGGGAAGCACATTTCTCACCTCCCCGAATGGCTCCGCCTGCAGCCGAGCCCGACGTGGACGACGACGTGCCCGAAGTGACCCGGGAAGAGCTGAGGGCGGCGGTGAAACGCCTTCAGGCGAAAAACACCGCCCCAGGACCCGACGGCCTGCATGGCCGAGCGTGGGTCCTGGCCCTCGATATCCTTGAGCCCCGACTGTTGGGGCTCCTCACTGCGTGTCTGGAGCAGGGCCGGTTTCCGTCGAAGTGGAAATCTGGCCGTTTAGTCCTGCTCCAGAAACCGGGGCGCCCGGCGGACTCGCCGTCCGCGTTCCGTCCTATCGTGCTGCTTGACGAGGTGGGCAAACTCTTTGAAAGAGTAATTGCAAACCGCCTCGTCAGCCATCTCGAGCACGTAGGGCCGGACTTGGCGGCAAACCAATTTGGTTTTCGCAGAGGGCGCTCCACCATTGACGCGATAAAGCAGGTGAGGAGCAAGGCGGAGGAGGCTATAGCTCGGGGTGAGGTGGTTGTGGCGGTGTCGCTTGACATCGCCAACGCGTTCAACACCTTGCCTTGGGCCACCATTAGAGAGGCACTCCGGTTTCATGGAGTGCCGTCCTACCTCCGCCGAATAGTCGGGGCGTACTTGTCGGAGAGGTCAGTCGTCTTCCCGGGTCGAGACGGAATATGTCGGCGAGACGTCGTATCCGGTGTTCCACAGGGGTCCGTGCTGGGTCCCCTGCTGTGGAACATCGGGTACGATTGGGTGTTGCGCGGTGTGCTTCTCCGTGGCTTGAGTGTGGTGTGCTACGCCGACGACACTCTGGTCACGTCGAGAGCCAAGACACACCGCGAAGCCGTGATGTTGGCCACAGCTGGGGTGGCACAGGTCGTCGGGAGGATCCGGCGTCTGGGACTTCAGGTGGCGCTCCAGAAATCCGAGGCCGTGTGTTTTCATGGGCCTCGGAATGCGCCACCGGCAGGGTCCCAGTTAATTGTGGGAGGCGTTCCCATCGGCATCCAGTCCAAAATGGAGTACCTTGGACTATTTCTGGATAGCCGATGGGACTTTGTGGAGCATTTCCGGCAGCTGACTCCCCGTGTCATGGGTGCCGCGGCCGCGCTGGCGCGGCTCTTACCCAATCTGGGGGGTCCAAGTTCCGCTTGCCGGAAACTCTACATGGGGATCGTGCGGTCCATGGCCCTTTACGGGGCCCCTGTGTGGGCCGAAACTCTGACGGCCCGTAATATCGCTGCTTTGCGTAAACCGCAGAGGGCGATGGCCGTCAGAACGGCTCGCGGGTATCGCACGATCTCCTTTGAGGCGGCCTCCCTGCTAGCCGGATCTCCGCCATGGGATCTAGAGGCAAGGGCCCTCGCGTCGCTCTATGAGTGGCGCGAAGAGGCATTGGAGAGAGGTGTGCGACCGGCGCCTCGCGAAATTGAAGCGCGCCGGTCGGAACTTCAGAAGATCACCATGGCGGACTGGAAGAGACGACTCGATCACCCCAGCTCGGGCGTGGCGACCGTAGAGGCCATAAGGCCCAACATGAAGGCTTGGATACGGAGGCGGCATGGCACCCTCACCTTCCGGCTGACACAGGTGCTCTCAGGGCACGGCTGCTTTGGGAGTTACCTGCATCGTATAGGTCGGGAGGTAACATCTGGGTGCCACCACTGTGGCTGCGCACGAGATGACGCGCGCCATACGCTTGCCGCTTGTCCCGCATGGGACTCGCCACGCCGTGGCCTCATCACGGCTATAGGACCGGACCTCTCGCTTCCGGCCGTTATAACATCCATGGTCGGAAGCGAGTCCGGATGGAATTCCGTCGTCTCGTACTGCGAGGAGGTGATGCTCGCGAAGGAGGCGGCGGAAAGGGAGAGGGAGCAGACCACCACGCTCCCCTCCCGTAGCAGACGGACCCGGCGGCGGAGGGCCAGGGATGACCTCCAGCCGCCGTAGATTTGGCCTGCGGGCGTTGGACGCGGGCACGTCCTTCGCCCACGCAGAACATCAGGCCCGAGGCGAGGCGCACTAGTGTTCGGTGCGCCCCTCGAAGGTTCGTCCGGGGGTCTTCCACCTGACCCCCCCCTGTAAATAGTTGTTGGTGGCCCCTAATGAGGGGCTCTGAGTCGGTGGTCTCTACCGAGGGACCTGCACCTGCCGGGTCGAGCAGAAGTCCTGCAGCCGTAGTCCCTGCTCCCCGGCCAAGAAGGTGCTGAAGGAACACCGTGGGGTTTTAGTGGGTATTCCCGGCGGCTAGCGCCGGGTGAGTCCCACATATCCCTCCCTTCGCCTTGCCCAGGCGGGAGGGAATGCCTAAAAGCATTTCCCCACGTTAAAAAAAAAAAAAAAAAAAAAAAAAAAAAAAGGTTAGGTTAGGTTAGGTTAGGTTAGGTTAGGTTAGGTTAGGTTAGGTTTTTTTTTTTTTTTTTTTTTTTTTTTTTTTTTTAAGCTCCGGCATCACCCCTAACGTAATCAGGGATTTTGTTAATAATAATTTTTTCATTTGTGCCTTTAATGTCAATCTTATCTCTATTACATTCTTAGTCTACTTACGGCTAAATACGACACTTTTTATTTGTTATACATTTTATTTCATTCTTTTGCCATAATACTAATATCTAATTGTTAATAATAAATTGATTAAAATTTTTTTTTTTTTAAAATCGAGTGTAAATAAGAATCTGGTTAAAATGGTAAAATAAATAACTAATCCTAATTTCCTAACGGCATCACCCTTTTCATATGTCTGGACCATCGATATTATTTGTTCCTGATTCCAGCTCTTTTTGCAATTTCATCAATGAAATGCAAAAAGGCTGGTCGATGGTCTTCGTCCAGCAGTAGGGCCGCTAGAGTGTCCAGTTTTACCTTTACTCCGGTTTTGCACTCGAGGTCAAATCTGGACGAGCCGAATCTAGGGCAGTCTATAATAAGGTGGAAGACTGTTTCGGCGATATCCGAGTCGCATGCACACGCGGGGCTATCCTTAATTTTGAAACGATGCAGGTACGCTGCGAAGCCTCCGTGACCTGTTAAGACCTGCACGTGGGTCGGTGACAAATGTGTCTTCTTTAACACCCGATGGGCCTCCTTTACCTTGGGAAAGAAGACCCTTGTCACCGAACCCGTGTCGGAGGCCTCGTAGCGTTCCTGCCATAGCCTAACTGTTTCCCCGCGTATGACCTTTTTCACATACGATATCGGATACCGGTCGTAGTCCGCCGCGGTTTTCTTATGAGCAGCTCTTTTTGCCAGTTCGTCGGCACGTTCATTGCCTACGGTACCGACGTGGGCCCTCACCCAGTGCAGGCGGACAGAGCGTCCCTCTGCTCGGATCTCCCGAAGAAGCTGCTGCGCTCCAAGGGCGAGACGGTGCGGCGGAGTCGGGTTTGCCAGCATCTCCAGTGACGACTTTGAGTCACTGAAGATGCCGACATCCCCATCTCTAGATCGCTTAACCGCCTGTATCGCCCTATACAGCGCATACAGCTCCGCCTGGAAAACCGTGCAGAAGGCCTCTAGGCGAAACGTCGAGAACCTGAACTCTTTTCCCTCCTTCCACCAGGTCAGGGCCGCTCCCACACCACCGTCGATCTTTGATCCGTCGGTGTATATGTCGGAGCCGCCCTGACTAGGAGGGTTCTCTAGGCTCTCGTACGTTTCTCCCTCACACTGCGCCGGGTGAGGGAACTGGCAAAATGGGACGGGCCGCTCTAACTCGCGGTCGGCCATGACCTCGTCCAGATTCTCACCCCTTTTTGCGCGGTATAGTCTCTCCACCTCTCGCGCCCGGAGGTCCAAAGGGAGCAAGTCTGCAAGCACTATTGCAGCCGTCAAGGATACCGTGCGATACGCCCTACAAATCTTCCGGGAAAAGCCCCTCTGGATCGCATCCAACTTCTTACGGATTGAAAGCTTAATCGCAGAGGGACCCCAGACATTTGCGGCGTACAGCACGATAGGCTCGATGACTGCGACGTATATCGTCTTGATGATCTCCGAGTTTAAGCCCCAGCTCACTCTCGCTGCACATGCCAACTGCTTATAGATGTCGGCTGCCTTCTTACAGGCTGCGGTGACATGTGCCTCGAAAGTGAGCTTGCTATCGAGAATCAGACCAAGCAGGCGAATCTGAGTTTCTAGCGCAACTCGAACTCCGCCCATGACAATGACTGGTTCATCAAATTTAAGCTTCCTAGTGAGCACCATGGCCTTTGTTTTTTGTGGCGCGAAGCGAAGCTTAAATTTGACGCCCCAGTCCATCACGGTCTGCAGAGTTCGGTTCGCTGAGTCCTGCATTGGTCCAACCTCTTTCCCGGAGAAGACCAAGACGACATCGTCCGCAAATGCTTGACAGTACACTCCCTCGGACTCGAGCTCCACCAAAAGCGAGTCGAGGATTACGTTCCAAAAGGATGGTCCAGCAATAGATCCCTGGACACATCCCTTCGAACTACCCCGACTCACCTTAACACCAGCATATGTGAGCTCGAAACTCCGGTCCGACAAGTAAGAAGAGACCATACCGTACAAATTCCTAGGGCACTGTTTGGCCACCAGTTGGGACTTCAAGCCCGGCCACCACGCATTATCAAAGGCTCCCTCTATGTCCAGCGACACCAGGGTAACGACCTCTTTGGCCACCACACGGGTCCTGATATACGTCACTAAATCATACAGGGAGTCCTCCGTTCCGCGTTGGGGCATGAACCCATATTGCCGCACGCTGAGCTTAGGTAGCAGGTGCCAACGTAATCTACGGACAAGGAGCTTTTCCAAGAGCTTGCCCAGCACAGGGAGTAGGCCGATCGGGCGGTATGACTTAGGGTCACAGTAGTCCTCCCTGCCGGGTTTCCGGAGTATGCACATGTACGCGATTTTCCAAGGGCGGGGGAAGTGGGAAAGTTCCAGGCTCTTATTGGCAATGGCCCGGAACACATCCTCTCCCCCCCCTAAAATCGCGTGTGTGCATATGTCCCCGGTTAATCCGTCATTCCCAGGAGCCTTTTGCGGGTGAATCTCTTTACACACCCGCATCACTTCATCTCGAGTGAACGGCGGATCGTCCGCGGATAATCCCCGAATATCGGCAAGCAGGACACCGTCCCTCACGGCTTTATGAACCTCTGTTTCGTCATCCACCGAATCCTCCGGAAAGAGCACGGAGGAGAGCCGCTCCACAGACCCTTTCGGGTCGAGGATTCCCCCATTGGGGTCCTTGAGCAGCACCTCCTCACGCCTACGCTCGGTACGTCGAAGGATCCTGTAGATGCCGTCCCAGAGGCTCTCACGCTCCTGTGTCGAGCAAAACTCCTTCCAACTCCTCGTCTGGGCTCCTGCTGCCTCACTCTTGTATTCCTCGAGAGCAGCGAGATAGTCGTCAACGACGTACTGCCTCCGGCTGGGGGCCGCGCAGCGGATCCTACGTTTCCGCCGCGCTACCTCCCGTTTAAGGCGATCCAAGTCCGCCGACCACCAGGGCGGGCGAGTCACTCCTTTTGCACCACCTGCCTTAGGGACAACTTGATCACAGGTGTCCCTAACGCAGGCTATGTAATCGGACACCAACGTCTCAAAGCTCCCAATGTCAGACACCTCCTCCACATTACGTGCCGTCAGACCCTTTTCGGTCATTTTCTCCTGTAGAGTGGATGTGAACTCCGACCATACCACCTTCCTGGTGTTATAGATGCGCGTGGTGTTCGGCTTCTGATTTTGCAGAGGCCGATCCAAGCGTATCGAGAAGGTAATAGCATTATGGTCAGAAGATGTTATGCCCACATCCACTTTCCAATCATCGATCCTGCCAAGAAGAGCGGGGCTGCAGACGGTAACGTCCACAATGCTTGTACACAAGCTGCCCCCCCTCACGACTTGGAATGTGGGTTTGTCTCCAACATTGAGAACCTGCAGTCCGTTGGCATCCAAAAAGGAGCAATATGCTTCCCCCCGATGATCGTCGGACTTAGCGCCCCACCACACGCTTTTGGCGTTGACGTCGCCTCCGACTATCAAGTTCTGCGCCCCTATTTTGTCGCAGATTCTCCCGAGTCGTACAATGTACGGTTCTATAGGTTCGTTCGGCTCGAAGTAAACGGAGATCACCCCTAGCGATAGGTGGCCCGCATGCAGCACTGCGGCAGCAATGTTGTTGTCAACAAGCTCTGGGTCTACCGTGACCCTGAGCTTGTCGCCATATACAACAATCGCCGCCTTAACTGGTCCAGCTCCGCCCGCTGTGTTCTGGACAGTTCTCGTGTTTGGGAGCTGCTTCATCACCCCGGTCGTACCTGTATATGGCTCTTGGACCAGGGCAATAGCTGCTCCCCCCCGAGAAGCCCAGCACTGCAGCTCCGCCGAAGCCAGTTTGGAGCGCTGCAGGTTAGCCTGAACTAACGCTATCCGGGGGTTCGCCTCATCCCTTCCAGTGGCCATCGCGTTGGTCTGCGAAAGATTGCCCTTAGGAAGAGTATGCCACCCGGGACCGTGCTATGGAGTCCCACTTTAAATATTCAGGACACTCGGTATCGAGCGCCGAATGGTGGGACTCGGAAGGAGGTCTCTTTGCCCTGTGGCAGTTGACGCAGGCGGGCACGCTACCCTCAGCTCGGCGAGGACACTCTCCCCTGCGATGTTTCTTGGTACAGTGCGCACATGATTCCTCGGCCTCCGAGCATGCTCTAGTTGCATGCCCGAAGCCGAGGCATCGCGCGCACCGCACCAGGGGTGTCTGGTCTCTCACCGGCCGATACTGGATACCGATATGTACCCGCCCAGCTTCAAGGAACCGCTGCCACAGTTTTGGCGCGACCTCCAGCACTGGGTGGCATTCTAGTGGGTTGCGTGCCTTCTTCCGGTAACGGACACGCATGGTCTGTTCTGATGGCACTAGGTCACGGAAGATTTCTTTGTTTTGCCCCCTCAAGTGATCAAGGACGTCCTTGTCACTATGGACCTGAAGGACGTCCCTTATTTCGACAAGGGGGTTCTTACTAGCTGGAGTCTCCACAGTCAGACCGGCAGAGGCCGTCCGCAGCTGCCCGGCCATTAACTTGGCGTCTTCCTCACCTCGGCAGCGTAGGACGACCTTTTGGTTCCTTGCCTTCCTAACTGCATCGACTCGTGCCCCCGTGACCTGTGTGTTGGCCACCCTCTGTATAGTTTGCAGGACCCCCTCACTAGTGTGACGGGGGTCAACCGAAGAAACTATGATGGTGGCCGAGGGTGGCGTGCGCTTTGGTAGCGCGGAGACCATTGCATATGTATCCGACTTCCGGACGTGACCCCGCTTCCCAGCGGTGATTTGTTTTGCCTCGGTGCTATGGGCTGTAAGCGGGTCCAAGATGTGGAGCTCTGACTCCAGGGTCTGTTGTTTATTAGTTGAGGGCACCATTGCTGGGAACCCTATCTCACGGACCTCAAAGAGCACAGTGTCAATCTTTGATGACACCGGCTCCAAAAGGTCCTTCAGGGATTCCACTCCAGCACAGGCACCCTTCGACCCTGTTTTCTCAGCAGCCTCCTCCATCTTCTTGTCTATGTTATTGATCTTGGCCCTGATGGCCTCTAGGGGAGGCCCATAATCTGGGCAGGAGGGGTTAGGGGGTAATTGAGCCGGCACGACAACTTTCTCGCTCACGCGCCTAGGTAGATCATCTAGGTCCACCTCAAGGCGCGTGAGCGAGCCTTGTAGCCTCGTCGCGCCATCTACTATCTTTTGGAGTTCTTCCGGCTCCAGACGACACGTATCCTTCAGCTCGGGCACTGGTCTTTTGCGAAGGTCCTCGACCCCCTCTCTTATTCCCCGGAGTGACCGCAGTGGCTCCGCAACCTCGTAGTCGAGCCATGACCGGAGAGTTTCAAGTTCGCCGACTAACATCTCCACATGCTTAGTCAGCGCGCTGATGCTCCGCTCATGGCTCTCCACGAGGGCGGCCAACTGCTTTGCATGCGCGCGCTCTGCCCATGCCAACTCCCTTGCACCTTCGGCTCGCGCGCGCTCCGCATTAACCTTGTGTCTACTCCGAGAATCCACCAGTTCAAGGGTCGTGATGTAGAGACCCTGGAGGGACTCGAAGACCTTCTCTTTAATCTCTTTTTTGAGATTTCCCGAGCTGTCTAGTGCGTCTTTTCCGGCCTGGAAGAACTCTGTGGCGCGACTTTTGGCCATGTCCATGGCCACACCGGCTCGTCCCTTAAAAGGCGGGAGCATGCTGATTCTCCCCTTTCTTATTGATTCCCCTCCAGATGAAATGTCTCCCCAATCGCCATCAGAGGCGTTTGGGCCCGCTTTAGCCGGAGTATGTGATACTGGAGTTTTGTCGCTTTTTGGGTCGGGACCTGCCACCGACTGTCCCTGTAAATGTGGTGACGATGCGGCTAGGTCCCGATCAAACTCCGTTTCTGGTTTACCGGGGGGCGCTGTGGAAACACCAGACAGCGCGCCAGCTGCGTTTCTATTGAGGACGCCTTTCAATAGGGCGTCCTCATTGTCGCTACCACGGCGCGCCATTATATCAGGACCACGCGCCCTCCGAACTACTGCTTCGTTATCACTTTTAGCGGCCTTTTGCGCCGCTGCACGTTTAAGGGTAGTTATTGGTTTTGATGCCATTTCGGTTTCCTAACTTAATCTTATAATCTATAAAAAGTTGTATAGTCTTAAATTTAATACTGATTATATCAGAGTCAATATAGTTTAAAATTTAAAATCTATGTTCACAGGTAGGGGCGTATAATTAGCAGATATGTAGTGGTAAGTAGTAGTGGGCTAAATTTATTAATATTGCTATTGTTAAAAAATGGTGAAAGTTATTGGTTAATAATTAGGATATAGAAGAATTTTGAGTTAAGAAGATAGTAGATGTTATACAGTATTAAAAACTTAAACTTAATTGGTTAATTTTTTACTCACGCTTTCCTCCTGTGAATTTTCTTATTTTATTAGTATTATGGCTTGTACAATTAAATTAATTCTTAGTATTTATCCCTAATTATGTTATGTTCTTTTATTGTGTTTCTATTTTATTTTATTTAATTTAACTAATTTTTTCTTCTTTTTCAGGTGCTGTCATCAGGCTCGACGTGTCAATAACTGAAGATGGGTTGCTACGCACAACAAGATACGAGATGGCGGTGGAACAGCGCGCAGGAAACAGTCAGGCGTAACCAGGTACACGCCCCGGTAAGTAGATTAACCGTTCCAGTCGATGATTTACACACTCCCAGCTTCTCAAAGAGACCGATGTTAAATCTGGTGCTACTGCTCAATCCGTGGGGGCCATAAAATTCCTTTCCTCTTGCTGAAGAGAATGAGCCCTCGCACGTGAGTGTAGCACGTATATTGGCTGAGTTAGGTCGAGGGGGGGTGAGGTCGTGCTCCGGGGCAAGGGGGGGGGGGGGGGGGGGAAAGGGGGGGGAGAAAATGCTTCCCACGAAACTTAATGTGGGGAGGGGGAGGGGTGGGGGAGGGGGGGTAATAGATTGGGGGTGGTCAGGGGGGCGCGGGGGCGTCTTAGCGCCGGCGCGTGGGTGGGAAAGGTAAAGAGCGTAGGTGGGCAAGGTTTAGTATGGTAGGAAGGATTTGGTGACGTAACACGTCCTCTACCATACCCCAAGCCGTTCAAGTACTCACCAACTCGTTGGTTCTCGAAGCTTCGGGAATGTGTGACGCGATGCTGCTCGACACCGATGACGCAACTTATAGTAGCTTGTTGACGTTGTTTGCCTCAGTTATACCAGTTAGAACCGGTTTGAAGTGAATTTTATGAGAAATCTTTACACTGAATTTACGTAAGTTGATTTTTTCAAAAAAGTGATAGGATTTGGCTGACCTTTAAAATGTAGGGTCCTTGGTCCAGGGTCAGTCCTTATCACCCTTTTTTCTGGTTTATTTTCTTCAACTTACGCAAATAACACTATTTTTATTAATTAGGGTTTTTCAATTTTAACGCCGTAATTACGCACTTTAAAAATCCAGGATTTTGCCAAAAACTAAGTTAGGCTATGATGCACAACACTGTATTTTAAAATTAGTAGCTCACAGATCTTATTTCGGCGTCGCACGCGATCGAAATTTTTCTATTTATTTATATCACTTTTTTCCAATATACCAAAGCTTGTTTTGATCGTAACTTTTGAACCCGGGCACTTGGCGAAAAACCGAAAACACACTCGGGACGGGCTCGTCAGCGCGCAACTTTTAAGGCACAGCACGACGTTCCCGGCGATAACTTCCAATTTTCCAGGTTTTTTCGGGCGGAGCTCGGTAAAAAGTGATCCGATCGCGGCGGCGGGTGGTGCGGAACTGGGTTAGGTTAGGTTAGGTTAGGTTAGGTTAGGTTAGGTTAGGTTAGGTTAGGTTAGGTTAGGTTAGGTTAGGTTAAGGTGCTGATTGGATGTAAGGTGCTGATTGGATGTAAGGTGCTGATTGGATGTAAGGTGCTGATTGGATGTAAGGTGCTGATTGGATGTAAGGTGCTGATTGGATGTAAGGTGCTGATTGGATGTAAGGTGCTGATTGGATGTAAGGTGCTGATTGGATGTGTTTTCTGCGAGTTTCTTTCTTGTTGGTGTGTTGTCCTTGTTGTTGTCCCCTTTTCTGTTTATACGACTTGGCTTCTCACTCGGTTTTGTTCGGATTTCCTTTATTTTGACATTTGGCGACTTGATATTTACGGATTTTGATTATTTCTCACGGACTGGTTTATTTGTTGAGTTGGATCTTTTAGGGGTGATAGGGGGTGTACCCCCCCCTATCTAGTGACCTTAATAATGACCGATGTAGACTCTGACGACGACGTGGTCGAGGTATACTACGAGGAGTCTGCGGATTATTCGCTCGGGATGTTACCATCTAGCTCGGGGGCTGCTGCTGCGTCGTGTAAGCGCTCGTTTGAGGATAGAGAGGACGGAAAAGAGGTGGAGAGGGACACTGCGGAGGTCCCCAAACAAAACACCGCACGGAGGGGTAAAGTCCGCGATATTGCTCATGCAGGTGGTGCTCGACATGTGTCAGGTGGCGGAGAGAACGAGTCGCTGAAGCGAGTCCTCGCTAGAGGCGCCGTCCCGGAAAAGGTGGAGGTGAAGGAGGTGGTACGACCCACCCCAACGAAGGTGGACTTGGACCTGCTGGACACGGACCAAGTTAGATCTATGGCTTGTGGCGACTTTGAGAATATACTCGACGTGTGTCGCAAGTCTGGAAACATTAGCGGGCCGTGCATAAAGCAACTGAAGATGGCGGCGCGAGGAATGTTGGACGTCGTGAACGTGCTGCTTCTCCGTACAGAGACGGATGAAACAGCACGTCTTCGGCGGGAGACACGAATCCTTCGTCGGCAGTTGGATGTTATGCGAGAGGATTTGAAGGCATGGAAGCAGGAGGCAAACCGCAAGACTGCGCCGCCTCCTCCTCCTCCTCAAGCGGAGCCAGCAGCCCAACAATGGCAGGAGGTGTTGGAAGCAGTAGGGAATTTGGAGCGATCCCTCCAAAATACAGTTGGCCACTTCGATGCACGATTCGGAGAAATAGATAGGAGGCTTCTTGCGTCGCAGCCATTGCCGTTGCCAGTCCCTACGGTGACAAGCAACGTCCCTGCTGGAGGCCCTCCGGCGCCAAAAAGGAAGAAAGGTCATGGGGCGCCGGCACCGGTAACATCATCGGCAACAGGTCCCACGACCTCAGCGTCGAATACCCTGCAGTTGCCAGTGGATTCCGCTCCAGCCCCACCTCTCGGAGTGGAATGGGCTCCACTGCCGAATGCAGGAGTGCGGGCCGGGGAAGTGGCAGACGGGGAATCGTGGTCGGTAGTGGCGCGCCGACCCAAAAAGAAGAAGGAGGGCCCGCAGGTGCCAACTCCGACCGTGGCTCCAAAACCGCAGAAGGGAGTGAAAGCCGTGCCGAAGCTTCCGAGCAAACCACCCTCGGAAGCTGTGATAGTCACCCTACGTCCGGAGGCGATAGCGAAGGGTGTTAGTTATCGGTCTGCGTTGGTTGGCGCGAAGGCCGTGCTCAAACCTTCGGAGATGGGGATCGGCAACCTGAAGATGCGGGAGACAGCCACGGGCGCCAGGATCATTGAGATTCCTGGCGCTGATGGCCTGGCCAAAGCGGACGTCTTGGCACTGCAGCTAAAGGTGGCTTTGGCCGATGTGGCTGTGGTGTCGAGGCCCGTCAAAAAGGCGGATATTCGGGTTGTCGGTCTCGACGAAACAGTGGAGGTTGGGGAGGTGGTGGAGGCAATACAGACCAAGACTGGCTGTCCGCCCGAACAAATTCGGGCGGGCAGCATCAGATATGGTGGCTGGAGTGGGGGAATATTACATATTTCCCTCCCAGTCAACCACGCCAGAAGGCTGATCGAAGAGGGACGACTGGAGGTGGGCTGGACGGGGGCCCGAATCCAGGCACTGGAGGAAAAGCCACTGAGATGCTTCCGGTGCATGGGTTTGGGCCACACCAGCGCCCTATGCCAGTCAGAGGTAGTGAGGGGCGCCCTCTGTTTTAAGTGTGGGGAGGCCGGTCATGCGGCACAGGATTGTGGGGCTGATAAGCTCCACTGTGCTGTGTGCGCTGATGCAGGCAGGCCGGCAAACCATTATATGGGGGGGGTTAACTGCAAACCCCCTACTATTAAGAGACGTGGCGCCCCCACACCTAGAAGTGGACTAGTCGGTGAGGCCCTTGTGCCTCCGGTAAGCATGGAGACGGAAAGCCCTGGGCAGAAGGCAGCTGACATGGAAACTTAATGGAGTACGTCCAAGTCAGCTGCCTCCAAACGAATTTGAACCACTCTGCCGCTGCACAGGATCTTATGGTCCAGTCAGCGGCAGAGTGGGGAATTGGTATGGTGGTCGCTGCGGAGCCGTACCACGTCCCCGCCCAGAACAACTGGGCTGGGGATCTGGACGGTTCCGTGGCGATTTACTGCCCGGGCACAACGCTCTCGGTCCGTGAGAGGGGCAGCGGGTTCGTGACAGCCGTCTGGGGGGAGTACGCGCTAGTCGGCGTGTACTTCTCCCCCAACCGGGCCCTGGTGGAGTTTGAGAGGTTTCTCAGCTCCCTGGGGCCTGCGGTAAGGCGGCTGTCGCCGCTCCCTGTCGTCCTGCTTGGCGACTTGAACGCCAAGTCTAGGACGTGGGGAGCGGTGACCACGGACCTGCGAGGCCTGGCGGTTGAGGAGTGGGCAGTCGAGGTTGGACTGTCCCTCCTCAACAGGGGAACGGCGTACACGTGCGTGCGACAGAACGGGGGCTCGGTGGTGGACGTATCGTTCGCCTCCCCGCCTGTCGCGCGCCGTGTCCGGGGGTGGCGTGTGCTGGAGGAGGTGGAGACTCTATCTGATCACAGATATATCAGATTTGAAGTCTCCACCTCCGAAGCTGACACGGGAGCTCGCCCCCCCCGGGGGACGCCGTTCCCGCGCTGGGCCCTCTGCTCCCTCAACCGGGAGCTAGCTGAGGAGGCGGCCATTATCCAGAGCTGGAGATGGCCGCCTCAGAGTGAAGGAATCGACGCGTCCGCCCTCCGTTTTCGAGAGTCGTTAACGGAGGTGTGTGACGCGTCGATGCCGCGGAGCTATAACCGCCCGCGTAGGCGGGCGGTTTACTGGTGGTCGCCGGAGCTGGGTGAGCTCCGTGCGGCCTGCTCCGCGGCGCGAAGGGCCTTCGGGCGTTTTCGCCGACGTCGGGGGCCGCGGGACCCCACAGAGGAGGCCCGGCTTTATGGCATCTACAGGGAGTGTAAAATCTCCCTGCAGATTGCCATAAGCCGGGCCAAGGATGGGGCATGGGAGGAGCTTCTCCAGGAGGTGGAGAGGAACCCATGGGGGCGCCCATATAAAATGGCCCGAGACAAGTTTCGGGCCCGGGCGCCTCCACCAACGGGGACCCTCCACCCAGACGTACTAGAGAGGGTCGTGGGGACATTGTTTCCCTGCGACCCTCCAGGGTTTGTTCCACCTCCCATGCCCCCTCCCTCTGGTAGGGCCGGGACGGAGGTAGCCACCGTTCCTCCCCTCATCTCTGATGAGGAGATGGAAACGGTGGTAAAGCGGCTCCGCAACAGGCGGAAAGCCCCCGGCCCCGATGGGGTCCCGGGGAAGGTGTTGGCCCTCTCATTGGGCCACATGGGTGGACAGCTTCGGGAACTGTTCGACCGGTGCATCCGAGTCGGACGTTTCCCGAAGCCTTGGAAGGAAGGGCGGCTCTGCCTTCTCACAAAGGAGGGCCGCCCTACGGACTGCCCGTCCGCGTATCGGCCGCTGGTGTTGCTGGATGACACGGGCAAGCTACTAGAGAGGATAGTGGCTTCTCGTGTCATCCGGCACATCGACCAAGTAGGGCCGAACTTCTCGGACGGGCAGTTCGGTTTTCGGAATGGGCGCTCGACCATCGGCGCCCTTATGACCTTAAAAGGGTGGTCGGCGGAGGCGGTCTCCCGGGGAGATAGGCTGTTGGCGGTGTCCTTGGACATCGCCAACGCCTTCAACAGCCTGCCGCATGGAGTGATACAGGAGGCACTCCAATATTTCGGGGTGCCCTTGTACCTGCGGCGGCTGTTGGAGGATTATCTCCGCAACCGGGAGATCATCTACGCCGACAGGCGGGGCGCCGTGGTCCGGCGTCCAACTGCGTGTGGGGTTCCACAGGGGTCGGTCTTGGGACCGCTCCTGTGGAACGTGGGCTACGACTGGGTGCTCCGCGACACGGCGGGCGTGCTCCCCAGTGGAGTACGCCTGCTTTGCTACGCGGACGACACCCTCGTCGTAGCCCAAGGCAAAGAGTGGAGGGAGGTGGCACGCCTGGCCACAGAGGGTACAGCCCTTGTGGTCAGGCGTATAGAGATGCTCGGCCTCAGGGTTGCGGCCGAGAAGACCAGGGCCATGATGTTTCATGGTCCTCGTCGCGGCCCGCCTCCTGGGGCGAGCATCTCTGTGGGGGGGCATACCGTCCGGGTGGGGGCCCAGATGAAATATCTGGGCCTTATCCTGGACGGGCGATGGCGGTTCGAGCCCCATTTTAAGGGGCTCGGACCGCGCATTGTCGGGGCGGCGGCGGCGCTCGGCCGACTCCTCCCGAATTCGGGAGGACCCGGTTCGAAGTGCCGCCAGCTCTACGCGGGAGTCGTGCGGAGCATGGCTGCCTACGGGGCACCAGTGTGGGTGGACGCTCTCAGCGCCACCAACAAACGTGCGCTGCGTGCAGCGCAGCGTACGGTGGCGCTGAGGGTGATCCGCGGATACCGCACGGTGTCCTCGGGGGCAGCCTGCGTGCTCGCCGGCTCCCCGCCGTGGGAGCTGGAGGCAGTGGTGCTCGCCGTCGTGTATGACTACACGACGGCGAGCAGGAGGGAAGGTGGTGGGCGCCCATCTCCTGCAGCAGTGCAGGAGATGAGGCTGGTGGCCCGCGACGCAATTATGCGTCGCTGGGCGCAGGATCTGGCGAATGCGCGTTATGGTACGTATACCATAAACGCCATTCGCCAGGTCCTGAACGAATGGTGCGACAGGAGGTTTGGCTCCCTGTCGTTTCGGCTTGTGCAGGTGCTGTCCGGGCATGGTTGCTTCGGATGGTACCTGCACAAGATCGCTCGAAGGGAGCCAACAGCCGCCTGCCACGAGTGTGGTGCGGCGGAGGACACTGCGCAGCACACTCTTTCTGAGTGTGCTGCGTGGTCTGAGCCGCGCCGCACTCTGGAGGCGGCGGTCGGGGCGGACCTCTCGCTGTCGGGTGTGGTGAGAGCCATGCTCGGCAGCGAGAGTGTTTGGAATGAAGTGGCCTCCTTCTGTGAGCAGGTCATGTCACAGAAGGAGGCCGCGGAGAGGGTCCGTGAGGCGGATGCCCAAGCGGACCCTCTCCGTCGCAGAAGAAGGGGCGGTAGGAGGGGCCGGTTCGTCCGAGCTCTTCCGCCGCCCTGATGCCGGACTGGGGGGGTGGGTCGGAGGACCGACCTCCCATTGCACCAGTCCGGCAGAAGGATAGGGCAGCTTGCCAGGCTGCCCGGATGGGGCCCGGCTTAACATCAGGCCGGGCCGGTCGCTGGGGTGACGCGGTGATTGCTATGCACGGACCCGTGTCACCCCAGGAAGGCGACAGACGGCCGTGGGGTTTTAGTGGGTATTCCCGGCGACTAGCGCCGGGTGAGTCCCACATACCCCTCCTGGCCCCCCCGGGCTGGGAGGGGATGCGTAAATGCATTTCCCCACGTTAAAAAAAAAAAAAAAAAAAAAAAAAAAGGTTAGGTTAGGTTAGGTTAGGTTAGGTTAGGTTAGGTTAGGTTAGGTTAGGTTAGGTTAGGTTAGGTTAGGTTAGGTTAGGTTAGGTTAGGTTAGGTTAGGTTAGGTTAGGTTAGGTTAGGTTAGGTTAGGTTAGGTTAGGTTAGGTTAGGTTAGGTTAGGTTAGGTTAGGTTAGGTTAGGTTAGGTTAGGTTAGGTTAGGTTAGGTTAGGTTAGGTTAGGTTAGGTTAGGTTAGGTTAGGTTAGGTTAGGTTAGGTTAGGTTAGGTTAGGTTAGGTTAGGTTAGGTTAGGTTAGGTTAGGTTAGGTTAGGTTAGGTTAGGTTAGGTTAGGTTAGGTTAGGTTAGGTTAGGTTAGGTTAGGTTAGGTTAGGTTAGGTTAGGTTAGGTTAGGTTAGGTTAGGTTAGGTTAGGTTAGGTTAGGTTAGGTTAGGTTAGGTTAGGTTAGGTTAGGTTAGGTTAGGTTAGGTTAGGTTAGGTTAGGTTAGGTTAGGTTAGGTTAGGTTAGGTTAGGTTAGGTTTGGAGGCAGGACGCCTAGAGGTGGGCTGGACGGGGGCCCGTATCCAGGCACTGGAAGAGAAGCCGTTGCGCTGCTTCCGGTGCATGGGTCTGGGCCACACTGGTGCATTGTGCCACTCGGAGGTGGAGAGGAGTGCCCTCTGTTTCCGGTGCGGGCAGAAGGGACACACGGCACAGGATTGTGGGGCTGAAAAGCTCCACTGTGCCGTGTGTGCTGACGCCGGGAGACCGGCGACACATTATATGGGGGGGGCTAACTGCAAGCCCCCCACCGTTAAGAAACGGAACACCCCCACACCTGGGGCTGCACTGGTGGGCGTAGTCTCTGCGCCCTCAGTGAGTACGCTCCCGGCACCTGGGGCTAGAATGGAGGGCGTAGTCCCTACGCCCTCAGTGAGCATGGAGAGCCCTAGGCAGGAGGCAGCTGACATGGAACTTTAATGGAGTACGTCCAAGTCAGCTGCCTCCAAACGAATTTGAACCACTCTGCCGCTGCACAGGATCTTATGGTCCAGTCAGCGGCGGAGTGGGGCATTGGTATGGTGGTCGCTGCGGAGCCGTACCACGTCCCCGCCCAGAACAACTGGGCTGGGGATCTGGACGGTTCCGTGGCGATCTACTGCCCGGGCACAATGCTCTCGGTCCGTGAGAGGGGCAGCGGGTTCGTGACAGCCGTCTGGGGGGAGTACGCGCTAGTCGGCGTGTACTTCTCCCCCAACCGGGCCCTGGTGGAGTTTGAGAGGTTTCTCAGCTCCCTGGGGCCTGCGGTAAGGCGGCTGTCGCCGCTCCCTGTCGTCCTGCTTGGCGACTTGAACGCCAAGTCTAGGACGTGGGGAGCGGTGACCACGGACCTGCGAGGTCTGGCGGTTGAGGAGTGGGCAGTCGAGGTTGGACTGTCCCTCCTCAACAGGGGAACGGTGCACACGTGCGTGCGACGGAACGGGGGTTCGGTGGTGGACGTATCGTTCGCCTCCCCGTCTGTCGCACGCCGTGTCCGGGGGTGGCGTGTGCTGGAGGAGGTGGAGACTCTATCTGATCACAGATATATCAGATTTGAAGTCTCCACCTCCGAAGCTGACACGGGAGCTCGCCCGTTCCCGCGCTGGGCCCTCTGCTCCCTCAACCGGGAGCTGGCTGAGGAGGCGGCCATTGTCCAGAGCTGGAGATGGCCGCCTCAGAGTGAAGAAATTGACGCGTCCGCCCTCCGTTTTCGAGAGTCGTTAACGGAGGTGTGTGACGCGTCAATGCCGCGGAGCTATAACCGCCCGCATAGGCGGGCGGTTTACTGGTGGTCGCCGGAGCTGGGTGAGCTCCGTGCGGCCTGCTCCGCGGCGCGTCGGGCCTTCGGGCGTTTTCGCCGGCGACGGGGGCCGCGGGACCCCACAGAGGAAGCCCGGCTTTATGGCATCTACAGGGAGTGTAAAATCTCCCTGCAGATTGCCATAAGCCGGGCCAAGGATGGGGCATGGGAGGAGCTTCTCCAGGAGGTGGAGAGGAACCCATGGGGGCGCCCATACAAAATGGCCCGAGACAAGTTTCGGGCCCGGGCGCCTCCACCAATGGGGACCCTCCACCCGGACGTATTAGAGAGGGTCGTAGGGACACTGTTTCCCTGCGACCCTCCAGGGTTTGTTCCACCTCCCATGCCCCCTCCCTCTTGTAGGGCCCGGGCGGAGGTGGCCACCGTTCCTCTCCTCATCAATGATGAGGAGATGGATACGGCAGTGAGGCGCCTCCGCAACCGAAGAAAGGCCCCTGGCCCAGACGGGGTCCCGGGGAAGGTGTTGGCCCTGTCATTGGGCCACATGGGGAAACAGCTTCGGGAACTGTTCGATCGGTGCATCCGAGTCGGACGGTTCCCGAAGCCTTGGAAGGAAGGGCGGCTCTGCCTTCTTGTAAAGGAGGGCCGCCCTACGGACTGCCCGTCCGCGTATCGGCCGCTGGTGTTGCTGGATGACACGGGCAAGCTACTAGAGAGGATAGTGGCTTCTCGTGTCATCCGGCACATCGACCAAGTAGGGCCGAACTTCTCGGACGGGCAGTTCGGTTTTCGGAATGGAATGGGCGCTCGACCATCGGCGCCCTTATGACCTTAAAAGGGTGGTCGGCGGAGGCGGTCTCCCGGGGAGATAGGCTGTTGGCGGTGTCCTTGGACATCGCCAACGCCTTCAACAGCCTGCCGCATGGAGTGATACAGGAGGCACTCCGATATTTCGGGGTGCCCCTGTACCTGCGGCGGCTGTTGGAGGATTATCTCCGCAACCGGGAGATCATCTACGCCGACAGGCGGGGCGCCGTGGTCCGGCGTCCAACTGCGTGTGGGGTTCCACAGGGGTCGGTCTTGGGACCGCTCCTGTGGAACGTGGGCTACGACTGGGTGCTCCGCGACGCGGCGGGCGTGCTCCCCAGTGGAGTACGCCTGCTTTGCTACGCGGACGACACCCTCGTCGTAGCCCAAGGCAGAGAGTGGAGGGAGGTGGCACGCCTGGCCACAGAGGGTACAGCCCTTGTGGTCAGGCGTATAGAGATGCTCGGCCTCAGGGTTGCGGCCGAGAAGACCAGGGCCATGATGTTTCATGGTCCTCGTCGCGGCCCGCCTCCTGGGGCGAGCATCTCTGTGGGGGGGCATACCGTCCGGGTGGGGGCCCAGATGAAATATCTGGGCCTTATCCTGGACGGGCGATGGCGGTTCGAGCCCCATTTTAAGGGGCTCGGACCGCGCATTGTCGGGGCGGCGGCGGCGCTCGGCCGACTCCTCCCGAATTCGGGAGGACCCGGTTCGAAGTGCCGCCAGCTCTACGCGGGAGTCGTGCGGAGCATGGCTGCCTACGGGGCACCAGTGTGGGTGGACGCTCTCAGCGCCACCAACAAACGTGCGCTGCGTGCAGCGCAGCGTACGGTGGCGCTGAGGGTGATCCGCGGATACCGCACGGTGTCCTCGGGGGCAGCCTGCGTGCTCGCCGGCTCCCCGCCGTGGGAGCTGGAGGCAGTGGTGCTCGCCGTCGTGTATGACTACACGACGGCGAGCAGGAGGGAAGGTGGTGGGCGCCCATCTCCTGCAGCAGTGCAGGAGATGAGGCTGGTGGCCCGCGACGCAATTATGCGTCGCTGGGCGCAGGATCTGGCGAATGCGCGTTATGGTACGTATACCATAAACGCCATTCGCCAGGTCCTGAACGAATGGTGCGACAGGAGGTTTGGCTCCCTGTCGTTTCGGCTTGTGCAGGTGCTGTCCGGGCATGGTTGCTTCGGATGGTACCTGCACAAGATCGCTCGAAGGGAGCCAACAGCCGCCTGCCACGAGTGTGGTGCGGCGGAGGACACTGCGCAGCACACTCTTTCTGAGTGTGCTGCGTGGTCTGAGCCGCGCCGCACTCTGGAGGCGGCGGTCGGGGCGGACCTCTCGCTGTCGGGTGTGGTGAGAGCCATGCTCGGCAGCGAGAGTGTTTGGAATGAAGTGGCCTCCTTCTGTGAGCAGGTCATGTCACAGAAGGAGGCCGCGGAGAGGGTCCGTGAGGCGGATGCCCAAGCGGACCCTCTCCGTCGCAGAAGAAGGGGCGGTAGGAGGGGCCGGTTCGTCCGAGCTCTTCCGCCGCCCTGATGCCGGACTGGGGGGGTGGGTCGGGGGACCCACCTCCCATTGCACCAGTCCGGCAGAAGGATAGGGCAGCTTGCCAGGCTGCCCGGATGGGGCCCGGCTTAACATCAGGCCGGGCCGGTCGCTGGGGTGACGCGGTGATTGCTATGCACGGACCCGTGTCACCCCAGGAAGGCGACAGACGGCCGTGGGGTTTTAGTGGGTATTCCCGGCGATTAGCGCCGGGTGAGTCCCACATACCCCTCCTGGTCCCCCCGGGCTGGGAGGGGATGCGTAAATGCATTTCCCCACGTTAAAAAAAAAAAAAAAAAAAAAAAAGGTTAGGTTAGGTTAGGTTAGGTTAGGTTAGGTTAGGTTAGGTTAGGTTAGGTTAGGTTAGGTTAGGTTAGGTTAGGTTAGGTTAGGTTAGGTTAGGTTAGGTTAGGTTAGGTTAGGTTAGGTTAGGTTAGGTTAGGTTAGGTTAGGTTAGGTTAGGTTAGGTTAGGTTAGGTTAGGTTAGGTTAGGTTAGGTTAGGTTAGGTTAGGTTAGGTTAGGTTAGGTTAGGTTAGGTTAGGTTAGGTTAGGTTAGGTTAGGTTAGGTTAGGTTAGGTTAGGTTAGGTTAGGTTAGGTTAGGTTAGGTTAGGTTAGGTTAGGTTAGGTTAGGTTAGGTTAGGTTAGGTTAGGTTAGGTTAGGTTAGGTTAGGTTAGGTTAGGTTAGGTTAGGTTAGGTTAGGTTAGGTTAGGTTAGGTTAGGTTAGGTTAGGTTAGGTTAGGTTAGGTTAGGTTAGGTTAGGTTAGGTTAGGTTAGGTTAGGTTAGGTTAGGTTAGGTTAGGTTAGGTTAGGTTAGGTTAGGTTAGGTTAGGTTAGGTTAGGTTAGGTTAGGTTAGGTTAGGTTAGGTTAGGTTAGGTTAGGTTAGGTTAGGTTAGGTTAGGTTAGGTTAGGTTAGGTTAGGTTAGGTTAGGTTAGGTTAGGTTAGGTTAGGTTAGGTTAGGTTAGGTTAGGTTAGGTTAGGTTAGGTTAGGTTAGGTTAGGTTAGGTTAGGTTAGGTTAGGTTAGGTTAGGTTAGGTTAGGTTAGGTTAGGTTAGGTTAGGTTAGGTTAGGTTAGGTTAGGTTAGGTTAGGTTAGGTTAGGTTAGGTTAGGTTAGGTTAGGTTAGGTTAGGTTAGGTTAGGTTAGGTTAGGTTAGGTTAGGTTAGGTTAGGTTAGGTTAGGTTAGGTTAGGTTAGGTTAGGTTTTTTTTTTTTTTTTTTTTTTTTTTGTGTAGATCTGGTGCCCTCTAACTTAATCAGAGATTATGATTCTAAGTTTCAGTCTTTTTCTTTATTTTAGTATTTTCTATCTTTGATGGTTTGAACTGGCTTTTTCATTTTCTTTATTTTATTTCTTATACTGTGATATTTATTGTGTATTTAATTTGTTTAGTGTTGTTATTTCCTTAATTTAATGTTGCTTTAGTTAATTTCAGTATTTTTAGTTCTTCATGTGTTATTTGTATGTGGCTTGTTATATTTTATTCATTTATTAGGCGGATATGACATTTCAGTTTGTAGGACTGGTTTTCATATGATGAGTTGTCAGAGTCGTTTCGTTGCAGCTCACCATCTTCCATGATGAATGTTGTTGCAATGTAGTGGTTTTCTTATCCGGGTTCTCTTTAGGTTTAAACTCTCTGGTGTCGGCATTGGATGATGATGTATGTATCTATTTCCATGGTCATCATGAACCTTATACATATATGTATTATGCCGGCAACTCTGGTTTTCCTTATTTATACGTCCTCCGGGTTGGAAAATCCTTCTGACTTTTTGGTTTTGCTCATCCGGTGTAGGTGTTTTCCCGTTGACCTTTTTATGTATGTGTTTCCTATTGTCTTTATCCGTGTCATTCCATTCCTTCTCGTTAAAACCAGTTCTTCTGCTCCCCCTACAGAACTCCTTTATTTTTGTACATTCCACTTTGTGAGTTTTATGGGAGTCCCCTTGTAGGTCAGCTTCAGCAGTACGCCGTAGTTTGTCGGGCCAGAGCGTCAAACTTTTTTCGGACGGGGCAGTTTTCGCTATATACAGCGTGTCCACCGTCTGCAATCTTGGCCCTCTGACAATTTATACAGGACTGCTGCTTACCCGCTGCCTTGTCTGGGCATTCCTGTTTTATATGTTGACCTCCACAATGATGGCAGTATTCTGTACTCTCTAAGCACAGCTTTCTACCGTGGCCGTAGGCCAGGCACTTCGAACACTGTACTAGAGGGGTCTGGTCTTCGACCTTAATCCTTTGGATGTCGATGAAGACTCTGCCGGCGTCAGTGAGGCGCTGCCACAGTCTAGGGGAGACCTGGAGGATCACATGACACTCATGTGGATTCCTGGCCCTTCTCCTGAACTTGACTGTGGCAGTCCTTTCTTCTACCGACAGATCCCCTACCAGATGTGCATTCTGGTTTTGGATTGCCATACCTATATCCTCGTCGGTGTTGGAGGTCAACACATTTTTCAGTATGACAAGGGGGTCTTTGTTTTTTGCCGCCTCAACCTCCAGATCCTTGTCGCTTTTAAGGTGTTCCATTGCCCGCTCTAGGTCCTTCTTGCTTTGGCATTTTACTACCACCCTGTGATCTCTTATCTTTTTTATATTTTGGATTTGTAATCCGTTCGTCTTAGCATCCAGGGCCTTCCTAACTCTTTTTGGCAGTTCCTGCCCGTCGTCGTCTATTGTGCCAGATGTAACTATAGCGGCGTAGCTAGGTCCGGTGGTGTTTCCCTGGGTCGTTTGGGGGCGAGGCAATGTACCTCCCTGAGTTGGTGTTTGCTGTAGATCGGCTATTCTCCCACTCATATCTATTGTGGCTATTTTTATTCCTTCAAGCTCTTCCAGCACTCTCTCGTTTCCATCCTTTCTTTCCATTTGCTTTTCTATTGTGCTACGTAGTGCCCTCATTTCCTCTGCGTGTTTGTTAAGGAGCGCACCATGCTTCTTCAGCATCTCCTCAAAGTTCCTTTCGTTTTGAAGATTTGCTGGCTTTTCCTGTTCCTGCTCTTGCCCTTTTCCTTCCTTCGACCACTCTTCGCCCCCCGTCTTTGCTATTTCATATAATTGATCTAAGGCCTTGTTTATACCTTCTTTCAATTCCGTCTTTAAATTTCTTGATTCGCCAACATACGTCTTCGCAATTTTGACCCACTTTCTTGCTTCTTTTGCCTTGTCAAATACACAGTCTGTGTCAATTTCTTTTTCGTCGTTTGTCTGTGTATGTTCTGTCTTTTTTGTGGGTCTCGTGGTTGATTGCGGCTTTATCGACTGTGTCTTCTTTTGTGTGAGGGAAGTTGCAGGCTGCTTATGTGGGTTGTGAATCTGCCCGCCTTGCTCGGTCTTTTTCTCCCACTCACCAGCGCTTTTTCTGACGTTGATTATGGCAGGGGATTTAGTAGTTGATGGAGAGCTGGAAAAGCTCGTAGGTTTTGGTGGGGGAGTTCTGCGCATCATGGCACCTTTGTCAATTACAGATATTTACTGTAATAATAGTAAATCACTCGTATATAATTAGTCAATAGTAAATTTGTAAATAGTATATATACACCGTAAAATTAAAGTTTGTATAAGTTATAAATAATATAGTTATATAGTTTGTAGTAATTTTTTGGAGTTTAGGGTAACGTAGTTCAATTTGTGTGCGGTTTCCTGCAATAGGCTTTTCTTCCCGTATCTTATGTGTCGGAAGACTCTGCCGTAGTTCGTCAAGAGAACAGGTACAAGAGTACTATCCGGCAATACGGAGAGAAGTGAAAAAAAAAAAAAAAAAAAAAAAAAAAAAAAAAAAAAAAAAAAAAAAAAAAAAAAAAAAAAGGTCGTCACTGAGACTACTCTAAAAATTTTTCGTCCGCCGCGGACGGCGAGATCTGCAACTGAATACAGAAACTAAATGCGTGGGTGGAGGTTTGACTTAGTTATTGTGAAAAAACTGTTTTTATACTAAAAATTTATGAAATTTTGATAATAATTTTGTGTTTCCTTTGTTCCAGGAGGACCTAGCAACAGCGCCGGACGTCGGAATATATACCAGGGACCTCGCCGGAGACAAACGGAGAACAAACAAGCCGAAAACCAGGAAGAAATTTACAGGAAGACCGGAACTAAGAATAAAATTTTTAACAAAAATTATGAAAAATAAATTTTCTGAAAACTCGTTTTAAACCCTAGGGAACGTCCTTATATAATAACTAGGGACCGATTACTACAGGAACAAATAGTCTTACACTTAAAAATACGTCACAACAGAAAATATATATGTTCCAATTTCAGTCGATGTGTTACCCCTTAGGTAACCTCGGTTCTATTGTTATCGAGTTTTCTTCAATTTGACCAGCTTCCAGATCCCGGAAACGCGCGATTAAGGTACCGTTCGACGCGGATCACCGAGATCTGCAACTGAATACAGAAACTAAATGCGTGGGTGGAGGTTTGACTTAGTTATTGTGAAAAAACTGTTTTTATACTAAAAATTTATGAAATTTTGATAATAATTTTGTGTTTCCTTTGTTCCAGGAGGACCTAGCAACAGCGCCGGACGTCGGAATATATACCAGGGACCTCGCCGGAGACAAACGGAGAACAAACAAGCCGAAAACCAGGAAGAAATTTACAGGAAGACCGGAACTAAGAATAAAATTTTTAACAAAAATTATGAAAAATAAATTTTCTGAAAACTCGTTTTAAACCCTAGGGAACGTCCTTATATAATAACTAGGGACCGATTACTACAGGAACAAATAGTCTTACACTTAAAAATACGTCACAACAGAAAATATATATGTTCCAATTTCAGTCGATGTGTTACCCCTTAGGTAACCTCGGTTCTATTGTTATCGAGTTTTCTTCAATTTGACCAGCTTCCAGATCCCGGAAACGCGCGATTAAGGTACCGTTCGACGCGGATCACCGAGATCTGCAACTGAATACAGAAACTAAATGCGTGGGTGGAGGTTTGACTTAGTTATTGTGAAAAAACTGTTTTTATACTAAAAATTTATGAAATTTTGATAATAATTTTGTGTTTCCTTTGTTCCAGGAGGACCTAGCAACAGCGCCGGACGTCGGAATATATACCAGGGACCTCGCCGGAGACAAACGGAGAACAAACAAGCCGAAAACCAGGAAGAAATTTACAGGAAGACCGGAACTAAGAATAAAATTTTTAACAAAAATTATGAAAAATAAATTTTCTGAAAACTCGTTTTAAACCCTAGGGAACGTCCTTATATAATAACTAGGGACCGATTACTACAGGAACAAATAGTCTTACACTTAAAAATACGTCACAACAGAAAATATATATGTTCCAATTTCAGTCGATGTGTTACCCCTTAGGTAACCTCGGTTCTATTGTTATCGAGTTTTCTTCAATTTGACCAGCTTCCAGATCCCGGAAACGCGCGATTAAGGTACCGTTCGACGCGGATCACCGAGATCTGCAACTGAATACAGAAACTAAATGCGTGGGTGGAGGTTTGACTTAGTTATTGTGAAAAAACTGTTTTTATACTAAAAATTTATGAAATTTTGATAATAATTTTGTGTTTCCTTTGTTCCAGGAGGACCTAGCAACAGCGCCGGACGTCGGAATATATACCAGGGACCTCGCCGGAGACAAACGGAGAACAAACAAGCCGAAAACCAGGAAGAAATTTACAGGAAGACCGGAACTAAGAATAAAATTTTTAACAAAAATTATGAAAAATAAATTTTCTGAAAACTCGTTTTAAACCCTAGGGAACGTCCTTATATAATAACTAGGGACCGATTACTACAGGAACAAATAGTCTTACACTTAAAAATACGTCACAACAGAAAATATATATGTTCCAATTTCAGTCGATGTGTTACCCCTTAGGTAACCTCGGTTCTATTGTTATCGAGTTTTCTTCAATTTGACCAGCTTCCAGATCCCGGAAACGCGCGATTAAGGTACCGTTCGACGCGGATCACCGAGATCTGCAACTGAATACAGAAACTAAATGCGTGGGTGGAGGTTTGACTTAGTTATTGTGAAAAAACTGTTTTTATACTAAAAATTTATGAAATTTTGATAATAATTTTGTGTTTCCTTTGTTCCAGGAGGACCTAGCAACAGCGCCGGACGTCGGAATATATACCAGGGACCTCGCCGGAGACAAACGGAGAACAAACAAGCCGAAAACCAGGAAGAAATTTACAGGAAGACCGGAACTAAGAATAAAATTTTTAACAAAAATTATGAAAAATAAATTTTCTGAAAACTCGTTTTAAACCCTAGGGAACGTCCTTATATAATAACTAGGGACCGATTACTACAGGAACAAATAGTCTTACACTTAAAAATACGTCACAACAGAAAATATATATGTTCCAATTTCAGTCGATGTGTTACCCCTTAGGTAACCTCGGTTCTATTGTTATCGAGTTTTCTTCAATTTGACCAGCTTCCAGATCCCGGAAACGCGCGATTAAGGTACCGTTCGACGCGGATCACCGAGATCTGCAACTGAATACAGAAACTAAATGCGTGGGTGGAGGTTTGACTTAGTTATTGTGAAAAAACTGTTTTTATACTAAAAATTTATGAAATTTTGATAATAATTTTGTGTTTCCTTTGTTCCAGGAGGACCTAGCAACAGCGCCGGACGTCGGAATATATACCAGGGACCTCGCCGGAGACAAACGGAGAACAAACAAGCCGAAAACCAGGAAGAAATTTACAGGAAGACCGGAACTAAGAATAAAATTTTTAACAAAAATTATGAAAAATAAATTTTCTGAAAACTCGTTTTAAACCCTAGGGAACGTCCTTATATAATAACTAGGGACCGATTACTACAGGAACAAATAGTCTTACACTTAAAAATACGTCACAACAGAAAATATATATGTTCCAATTTCAGTCGATGTGTTACCCCTTAGGTAACCTCGGTTCTATTGTTATCGAGTTTTCTTCAATTTGACCAGCTTCCAGATCCCGGAAACGCGCGATTAAGGTACCGTTCGACGCGGATCACCGAGATCTGCAACTGAATACAGAAACTAAATGCGTGGGTGGAGGTTTGACTTAGTTATTGTGAAAAAACTGTTTTTATACTAAAAATTTATGAAATTTTGATAATAATTTTGTGTTTCCTTTGTTCCAGGAGGACCTAGCAACAGCGCCGGACGTCGGAATATATACCAGGGACCTCGCCGGAGACAAACGGAGAACAAACAAGCCGAAAACCAGGAAGAAATTTACAGGAAGACCGGAACTAAGAATAAAATTTTTAACAAAAATTATGAAAAATAAATTTTCTGAAAACTCGTTTTAAACCCTAGGGAACGTCCTTATATAATAACTAGGGACCGATTACTACAGGAACAAATAGTCTTACACTTAAAAATACGTCACAACAGAAAATATATATGTTCCAATTTCAGTCGATGTGTTACCCCTTAGGTAACCTCGGTTCTATTGTTATCGAGTTTTCTTCAATTTGACCAGCTTCCAGATCCCGGAAACGCGCGATTAAGGTACCGTTCGACGCGGATCACCGAGATCTGCAACTGAATACAGAAACTAAATGCGTGGGTGGAGGTTTGACTTAGTTATTGTGAAAAAACTGTTTTTATACTAAAAATTTATGAAATTTTGATAATAATTTTGTGTTTCCTTTGTTCCAGGAGGACCTAGCAACAGCGCCGGACGTCGGAATATATACCAGGGACCTCGCCGGAGACAAACGGAGAACAAACAAGCCGAAAACCAGGAAGAAATTTACAGGAAGACCGGAACTAAGAATAAAATTTTTAACAAAAATTATGAAAAATAAATTTTCTGAAAACTCGTTTTAAACCCTAGGGAACGTCCTTATATAATAACTAGGGACCGATTACTACAGGAACAAATAGTCTTACACTTAAAAATACGTCACAACAGAAAATATATATGTTCCAATTTCAGTCGATGTGTTACCCCTTAGGTAACCTCGGTTCTATTGTTATCGAGTTTTCTTCAATTTGACCAGCTTCCAGATCCCGGAAACGCGCGATTAAGGTACCGTTCGACGCGGATCACCGAGATCTGCAACTGAATACAGAAACTAAATGCGTGGGTGGAGGTTTGACTTAGTTATTGTGAAAAAACTGTTTTTATACTAAAAATTTATGAAATTTTGATAATAATTTTGTGTTTCCTTTGTTCCAGGAGGACCTAGCAACAGCGCCGGACGTCGGAATATATACCAGGGACCTCGCCGGAGACAAACGGAGAACAAACAAGCCGAAAACCAGGAAGAAATTTACAGGAAGACCGGAACTAAGAATAAAATTTTTAACAAAAATTATGAAAAATAAATTTTCTGAAAACTCGTTTTAAACCCTAGGGAACGTCCTTATATAATAACTAGGGACCGATTACTACAGGAACAAATAGTCTTACACTTAAAAATACGTCACAACAGAAAATATATATGTTCCAATTTCAGTCGATGTGTTACCCCTTAGGTAACCTCGGTTCTATTGTTATCGAGTTTTCTTCAATTTGACCAGCTTCCAGATCCCGGAAACGCGCGATTAAGGTACCGTTCGACGCGGATCACCGAGATCTGCAACTGAATACAGAAACTAAATGCGTGGGTGGAGGTTTGACTTAGTTATTGTGAAAAAACTGTTTTTATACTAAAAATTTATGAAATTTTGATAATAATTTTGTGTTTCCTTTGTTCCAGGAGGACCTAGCAACAGCGCCGGACGTCGGAATATATACCAGGGACCTCGCCGGAGACAAACGGAGAACAAACAAGCCGAAAACCAGGAAGAAATTTACAGGAAGACCGGAACTAAGAATAAAATTTTTAACAAAAATTATGAAAAATAAATTTTCTGAAAACTCGTTTTAAACCCTAGGGAACGTCCTTATATAATAACTAGGGACCGATTACTACAGGAACAAATAGTCTTACACTTAAAAATACGTCACAACAGAAAATATATATGTTCCAATTTCAGTCGATGTGTTACCCCTTAGGTAACCTCGGTTCTATTGTTATCGAGTTTTCTTCAATTTGACCAGCTTCCAGATCCCGGAAACGCGCGATTAAGGTACCGTTCGACGCGGATCACCGAGATCTGCAACTGAATACAGAAACTAAATGCGTGGGTGGAGGTTTGACTTAGTTATTGTGAAAAAACTGTTTTTATACTAAAAATTTATGAAATTTTGATAATAATTTTGTGTTTCCTTTGTTCCAGGAGGACCTAGCAACAGCGCCGGACGTCGGAATATATACCAGGGACCTCGCCGGAGACAAACGGAGAACAAACAAGCCGAAAACCAGGAAGAAATTTACAGGAAGACCGGAACTAAGAATAAAATTTTTAACAAAAATTATGAAAAATAAATTTTCTGAAAACTCGTTTTAAACCCTAGGGAACGTCCTTATATAATAACTAGGGACCGATTACTACAGGAACAAATAGTCTTACACTTAAAAATACGTCACAACAGAAAATATATATGTTCCAATTTCAGTCGATGTGTTACCCCTTAGGTAACCTCGGTTCTATTGTTATCGAGTTTTCTTCAATTTGACCAGCTTCCAGATCCCGGAAACGCGCGATTAAGGTACCGTTCGACGCGGATCACCGAGATCTGCAACTGAATACAGAAACTAAATGCGTGGGTGGAGGTTTGACTTAGTTATTGTGAAAAAACTGTTTTTATACTAAAAATTTATGAAATTTTGATAATAATTTTGTGTTTCCTTTGTTCCAGGAGGACCTAGCAACAGCGCCGGACGTCGGAATATATACCAGGGACCTCGCCGGAGACAAACGGAGAACAAACAAGCGAAAACCAGGAAGAAATTTACAGGAAGACCGGAACTAAGAATAAAATTTTTAACAAAAATTATGAAAAATAAATTTTCTGAAAACTCGTTTTAAACCCTAGGGAACGTCCTTATATAATAACTAGGGACCGATTACTACAGGAACAAATAGTCTTACACTTAAAAATACGTCACAACAGAAAATATATATGTTCCAATTTCAGTCGATGTGTTACCCCTTAGGTAACCTCGGTTCTATTGTTATCGAGTTTTCTTCAATTTGACCAGCTTCCAGATCCCGGAAACGCGCGATTAAGGTACCGTTCGACGCGGATCACCGAGATCTGCAACTGAATACAGAAACTAAATGCGTGGGTGGAGGTTTGACTTAGTTATTGTGAAAAAACTGTTTTTATACTAAAAATTTATGAAATTTTGATAATAATTTTGTGTTTCCTTTGTTCCAGGAGGACCTAGCAACAGCGCCGGACGTCGGAATATATACCAGGGACCTCGCCGGAGACAAACGGAGAACAAACAAGCCGAAAACCAGGAAGAAATTTACAGGAAGACCGGAACTAAGAATAAAATTTTTAACAAAAATTATGAAAAATAAATTTTCTGAAAACTCGTTTTAAACCCTAGGGAACGTCCTTATATAATAACTAGGGACCGATTACTACAGGAACAAATAGTCTTACACTTAAAAATACGTCACAACAGAAAATATATATGTTCCAATTTCAGTCGATGTGTTACCCCTTAGGTAACCTCGGTTCTATTGTTATCGAGTTTTCTTCAATTTGACCAGCTTCCAGATCCCGGAAACGCGCGATTAAGGTACCGTTCGACGCGGATCACCGAGATCTGCAACTGAATACAGAAACTAAATGCGTGGGTGGAGGTTTGACTTAGTTATTGTGAAAAAACTGTTTTTATACTAAAAATTTATGAAATTTTGATAATAATTTTGTGTTTCCTTTGTTCCAGGAGGACCTAGCAACAGCGCCGGACGTCGGAATATATACCAGGGACCTCGCCGGAGACAAACGGAGAACAAACAAGCCGAAAACCAGGAAGAAATTTACAGGAAGACCGGAACTAAGAATAAAATTTTTAACAAAAATTATGAAAAATAAATTTTCTGAAAACTCGTTTTAAACCCTAGGGAACGTCCTTATATAATAACTAGGGACCGATTACTACAGGAACAAATAGTCTTACACTTAAAAATACGTCACAACAGAAAATATATATGTTCCAATTTCAGTCGATGTGTTACCCCTTAGGTAACCTCGGTTCTATTGTTATCGAGTTTTCTTCAATTTGACCAGCTTCCAGATCCCGGAAACGCGCGATTAAGGTACCGTTCGACGCGGATCACCGAGATCTGCAACTGAATACAGAAACTAAATGCGTGGGTGGAGGTTTGACTTAGTTATTGTGAAAAAACTGTTTTTATACTAAAAATTTATGAAATTTTGATAATAATTTTGTGTTTCCTTTGTTCCAGGAGGACCTAGCAACAGCGCCGGACGTCGGAATATATACCAGGGGACCTCGCCGGAGACAAACGGAGAACAAACAAGCCGAAAACCAGGAAGAAATTTACAGGAAGACCGGAACTAAGAATAAAATTTTTAACAAAAATTATGAAAAATAAATTTTCTGAAAACTCGTTTTAAACCCTAGGGAACGTCCTTATATAATAACTAGGGACCGATTACTACAGGAACAAATAGTCTTACACTTAAAAATACGTCACAACAGAAAATATATATGTTCCAATTTCAGTCGATGTGTTACCCCTTAGGTAACCTCGGTTCTATTGTTATCGAGTTTTCTTCAATTTGACCAGCTTCCAGATCCCGGAAACGCGCGATTAAGGTACCGTTCGACGCGGATCACCGAGATCTGCAACTGAATACAGAAACTAAATGCGTGGGTGGAGGTTTGACTTAGTTATTGTGAAAAAACTGTTTTTATACTAAAAATTTATGAAATTTTGATAATAATTTTGTGTTTCCTTTGTTCCAGGAGGACCTAGCAACAGCGCCGGACGTCGGAATATATACCAGGGACCTCGCCGGAGACAAACGGAGAACAAACAAGCCGAAAACCAGGAAGAAATTTACAGGAAGACCGGAACTAAGAATAAAATTTTTAACAAAAATTATGAAAAATAAATTTTCTGAAAACTCGTTTTAAACCCTAGGGAACGTCCTTATATAATAACTAGGGACCGATTACTACAGGAACAAATAGTCTTACACTTAAAAATACGTCACAACAGAAAATATATATGTTCCAATTTCAGTCGATGTGTTACCCCTTAGGTAACCTCGGTTCTATTGTTATCGAGTTTTCTTCAATTTGACCAGCTTCCAGATCCCGGAAACGCGCGATTAAGGTACCGTTCGACGCGGATCACCGAGATCTGCAACTGAATACAGAAACTAAATGCGTGGGTGGAGGTTTGACTTAGTTATTGTGAAAAAACTGTTTTTATACTAAAAATTTATGAAATTTTGATAATAATTTTGTGTTTCCTTTGTTCCAGGAGGACCTAGCAACAGCGCCGGACGTCGGAATATATACCAGGGACCTCGCCGGAGACAAACGGAGAACAAACAAGCCGAAAACCAGGAAGAAATTTACAGGAAGACCGGAACTAAGAATAAAATTTTTAACAAAAATTATGAAAAATAAATTTTCTGAAAACTCGTTTTAAACCCTAGGGAACGTCCTTATATAATAACTAGGGACCGATTACTACAGGAACAAATAGTCTTACACTTAAAAATACGTCACAACAGAAAATATATATGTTCCAATTTCAGTCGATGTGTTACCCCTTAGGTAACCTCGGTTCTATTGTTATCGAGTTTTCTTCAATTTGACCAGCTTCCAGATCCCGGAAACGCGCGATTAAGGTACCGTTCGACGCGGATCACCGAGATCTGCAACTGAATACAGAAACTAAATGCGTGGGTGGAGGTTTGACTTAGTTATTGTGAAAAAACTGTTTTTATACTAAAAATTTATGAAATTTTGATAATAATTTTGTGTTTCCTTTGTTCCAGGAGGACCTAGCAACAGCGCCGGACGTCGGAATATATACCAGGGACCTCGCCGGAGACAAACGGAGAACAAACAAGCCGAAAACCAGGAAGAAATTTACAGGAAGACCGGAACTAAGAATAAAATTTTTAACAAAAATTATGAAAAATAAATTTTCTGAAAACTCGTTTTAAACCCTAGGGAACGTCCTTATATAATAACTAGGGACCGATTACTACAGGAACAAATAGTCTTACACTTAAAAATACGTCACAACAGAAAATATATATGTTCCAATTTCAGTCGATGTGTTACCCCTTAGGTAACCTCGGTTCTATTGTTATCGAGTTTTCTTCAATTTGACCAGCTTCCAGATCCCGGAAACGCGCGATTAAGGTACCGTTCGACGCGGATCACCGAGATCTGCAACTGAATACAGAAACTAAATGCGTGGGTGGAGGTTTGACTTAGTTATTGTGAAAAAACTGTTTTTATACTAAAAATTTATGAAATTTTGATAATAATTTTGTGTTTCCTTTGTTCCAGGAGGACCTAGCAACAGCGCCGGACGTCGGAATATATACCAGGGACCTCGCCGGAGACAAACGGAGAACAAACAAGCCGAAAACCAGGAAGAAATTTACAGGAAGACCGGAACTAAGAATAAAATTTTTAACAAAAATTATGAAAAATAAATTTTCTGAAAACTCGTTTTAAACCCTAGGGAACGTCCTTATATAATAACTAGGGACCGATTACTACAGGAACAAATAGTCTTACACTTAAAAATACGTCACAACAGAAAATATATATGTTCCAATTTCAGTCGATGTGTTACCCCTTAGGTAACCTCGGTTCTATTGTTATCGAGTTTTCTTCAATTTGACCAGCTTCCAGATCCCGGAAACGCGCGATTAAGGTACCGTTCGACGCGGATCACCGAGATCTGCAACTGAATACAGAAACTAAATGCGTGGGTGGAGGTTTGACTTAGTTATTGTGAAAAAACTGTTTTTATACTAAAAATTTATGAAATTTTGATAATAATTTTGTGTTTCCTTTGTTCCAGGAGGACCTAGCAACAGCGCCGGACGTCGGAATATATACCAGGGACCTCGCCGGAGACAAACGGAGAACAAACAAGCCGAAAACCAGGAAGAAATTTACAGGAAGACCGGAACTAAGAATAAAATTTTTAACAAAAATTATGAAAAATAAATTTTCTGAAAACTCGTTTTAAACCCTAGGGAACGTCCTTATATAATAACTAGGGACCGATTACTACAGGAACAAATAGTCTTACACTTAAAAATACGTCACAACAGAAAATATATATGTTCCAATTTCAGTCGATGTGTTACCCCTTAGGTAACCTCGGTTCTATTGTTATCGAGTTTTCTTCAATTTGACCAGCTTCCAGATCCCGGAAACGCGCGATTAAGGTACCGTTCGACGCGGATCACCGAGATCTGCAACTGAATACAGAAACTAAATGCGTGGGTGGAGGTTTGACTTAGTTATTGTGAAAAAACTGTTTTTATACTAAAAATTTATGAAATTTTGATAATAATTTTGTGTTTCCTTTGTTCCAGGAGGACCTAGCAACAGCGCCGGACGTCGGAATATATACCAGGGACCTCGCCGGAGACAAACGGAGAACAAACAAGCCGAAAACCAGGAAGAAATTTACAGGAAGACCGGAACTAAGAATAAAATTTTTAACAAAAATTATGAAAAATAAATTTTCTGAAAACTCGTTTTAAACCCTAGGGAACGTCCTTATATAATAACTAGGGACCGATTACTACAGGAACAAATAGTCTTACACTTAAAAATACGTCACAACAGAAAATATATATGTTCCAATTTCAGTCGATGTGTTACCCCTTAGGTAACCTCGGTTCTATTGTTATCGAGTTTTCTTCAATTTGACCAGCTTCCAGATCCCGGAAACGCGCGATTAAGGTACCGTTCGACGCGGATCACCGAGATCTGCAACTGAATACAGAAACTAAATGCGTGGGTGGAGGTTTGACTTAGTTATTGTGAAAAAACTGTTTTTATACTAAAAATTTATGAAATTTTGATATAATTTTGTGTTTCCTTTGTTCCAGGAGGACCTAGCAACAGCGCCGGACGTCGGAATATATACCAG